>PVIA01000355.1:0-475279 GCA_004024845.1 Tonatia bakeri | reverse complement strand
GAATAAGTAGCATAGACAGTAGGTAGAAAATAGACGGGGAGGGCAAGAATAGTATGGGACATGTAGACACTAAAGAACTTATGACACATGGACATGAACTAAAGGGGGGGAATGTGGGTGGGAGGGGATGGGCAGGGTGGAGGGGAGTGAAGGGGGAAAATGGGCCAACTGTAATAGCATAATCAATAAAATAAAGAATAAAAAAAAAAGAAAATTACTTTTTTCCCCTTGCACAGTGAGAGCGGTTCAGCACACATCAGTACCTCCCCTTGACAGTGGCTGTGGTTGCCCTCGCAGGCCTGTGAGTGTGTGTGCCCGCCGAGTCACTGCCTGTTCCCTCTGATACGGTTCGCCTCGCCTCTCTGCACACGGCTGAACCTCCCTACATGTGTTTCTCAGACTTGATACTTAAATGGGCAGTGTCAATCTTCCACATATCCTAATTTATTTAAGGTGACAAGGTAAATATCACCTGGGTGTACACGTCCATATCATGAAGATAAAATTTACTTAAAAATGAAAAAGCAGTATGCTTTTTGGGTTTTCTCTGCAAGATCTTCAAGACACAGTACATTTTCATGAACTTCTGGAGTACTGAATGACAGGAACGAGAAATTTAGGTGCAAGAGACAATGGTTAGCGAGGAAGGAGATTCTGGGTTGGGAAGTCATGTGATACGGTGTGGGCTTGACAGTGGAATCAGATCTCAAAGGTTAAGTGTAAGAATTGAAGTAGAGGGTATTTGTAGACAAAGTTTAACTTATGGAGATGACTTTATAAGGAGAAAGGGATTAAACAGAAAAAATCTTGCATTGCAAGAATTTTGATTATTTCTATCTCTTCGGTACTGAACCATTGTAATTGTGCTCCCCAATATTAATAGCAGAAATAGTGGTAGTAATGAAATGGAAATTTGCAGAAGCAAGAGTGTGGAAAAACAAAATGAAATATGTTATGTGAGTGTAAAGGAAGACCTCGGTGGGAAAAAAAGTTACTGCCAGAATAAGTAGATGTGGAAGCTGAACAATTCATTTCTCTTCATTCTTTTAGGTAACCTCTGCAGACTTGAAGGTTATTTGTTTATTTAGCAGATGGTGCTTAGGTCTCTTCATATCATTGTTTCAGTATTTAAAATATGTTAGAGAGTAGAGGTCAATGTGAGAGGAGTTTAGAGCTCCTCTCTGAATTCAGTTCTCTAAGGGGAAAAGGTAGGTTGATATTATTAGAGTCACACTCCCCCACCGTAATCTTAGAAGGTGCTGGCAGTACACATGCCTTCACTCTAGAGGCAGGGATTGTGGCCCATCATGCCACACTACCGGTTTCTCGGTCAACAGATGTCAGATGTCAGTATGACTTCTACATACTGTCAACAAGTACTGCCCACTGAATGTATGAAAACTGAGAAAAAAACAAAGTCGAGTGCCTGTAAATTCTTCATTACCTTGACAGCTCTTCCCAAATTCACTGGAAACACGAGTCCACTTTTAGTGCTTTAAAGCTTTTGAAGTATTTTTTTTTGAGGGGGGCAGTGGGGCAAGCTCCTCAACGATCTCTGACTGTACTGGAAGCTCTGATGATCCGCTGGAAGAAAGGACGGGAGTCCCTGCCTCGTCTGTGTCGTGTGCTTCGCTCGTCCTCGTGAATCTGAAGAGCTCTCTGGGTCTCTAGGAGAAGTGAGTTTTCTTCCGACTTCCTCTCTACAGGACGCACGGTTCTCAGTCTGTGAATAAATAGTTCAGGGTGACGTCACCCCCAGAGGACTTAGGTGTAGATGAATTCTTTCATTCCCTTCCTCCAGCGCTGCTAAGGCCCTGACTCTTCACTTGTAGCTGGAGATTGACAGCTGACTGCTTCGTGAGAAAATAGGACACTCTGAAAGAGTTGTTGTGTGTAAATAGTGAAATGAAAGTGGAAGAGTGAGGCATATGTGGTGGGAGACCCCTGAGACAGGAGGCCCACACCCGGGGTCTGGTCTGCTCTGAAAGTGTTGGGTAAATTATAAGGTCTTTCTAAGCTTCCGAAACTTGGCCAGTAGGATGAGTTGGTGGGATTAGATCTCTCTGTATTTTCCATTTCCTGTTTCTAGAAGATATTCTCAACTTTAATTTACTCTCTATTGACCTATCTATTCAGGCTCCACACTTTTTTTTTTAAGATTTTATTTATTTTTTAGAGAGGGAAGGGAGGGAGAAAGAGAGAGAGAGAAACATCAATGTGCAATTGCTGGGGGCCATGGCCTGCAACCCAGGCATGTGCCCTGACTGGGAATCGAACCTGCGATGCTTTGGTTCGCAGCCCACGCTCAATCCACTGAGCTATGCCAGCCAGGGCAGGCTCCACACTTTTAATTTCCAAGATTAAAAATACCTTTGTGTATATGTGTGTATTTAAAACAGAATCAAATAAATCTTTGCAAGACAAAAAAGAGAAGAAAGCCCTTTCCTTTCTTTCTCTGCTTCCACTTATTTCTCCGGGTTTGGGCAGGGTGCCAGGTCTCCCTCTTTCCTTACCCGACCTTGACCAAGGTTGACATTTAAATGGACAAAGTCATCTGTGTAACCTCTACCTCTGCCAGTCTCACTGACTTTCAGTATAGTGCCCTTAAATAGGCTTTTGTATTGATTGGCACTTTTTCTAAATGGAATTCTTAGAGGAAGACTGATAGAAATGCTTTTATGTGATTAATTTCAACCCCTGTGTGAGAGGCTGATGGGCAGTGGACTGCTGGGGGGGGCAGCAAATCGGGACTCAGGTCATTCTCTCTGCTCCTTCTTTTTAGGTGGAATCTTTGATGGGAATAAAGGAGAGATTATAGAGATTATATATATAAGTGTATATATATACACACATACATATATATGTGTATATATATAAAGAAATGTTAAGTATGATTGATTGCTTACAACATAATGACTTTATAATTTTTCCTGTCCATTTTGCGGATGAAGTATAAAGGTGGAAACAGTTTAAAACTCTTTGTGAAAGCTCTCTGGGTGACAGTAATTCTAGCTGTGCCTCCCTTGCAGGCAATACCGGGTTTGTTTGTTTGTTTTCTGTAAGGTGGCTCTAGTAGCACTCAGTTGTCTTGAACTTCATTTGAAACAGTTTTGTTAGATTGTATTGTGACAGCTGTCATATCAGCATGCATTTCAAAGAAACTTATCAGAATTGGTGGGGTTTTGTATTGCCATTTTATTGAAGATGGAAGAAAATAAGCAACATTTTTGGCCTGTTACACTTTATTATTTCAAGAAAGGTAAAAATGCAATTGAAGTGCAAGAAAAAAAAAGATTTCTGCAGTGTATGGAGGAGGTGCTGTGACTGATGGAACGTGTCAGAAGTGGTTTGTGAAGTTTCACACTGGAGATTTCTCGCTGGACAATGCTCCACAGTTGGGTAGACCAGTTGAAGTTTATAGTGATCAAGTCAAGACATTAATTGAGAACAGTCGACATTATACCATGTGGGAGATAGCTGACTTACTCAAAATATCCAGATCAATACAGTTATTGGTGAAAATGAAAAGATGTGTCTTATTTTACAGAAAAAACTGAACGAACTTTTTGGCCAACCCAGTAGTTGGCTACTTTTCAACAGCATCTAGAAGCCCCAAGCTCTGCAGGTGGATGAGTCATTTTGTGTGCTGTTCTTACTTGTTCTTTTAGGAGGCATTCTGTTGCCCCAGACTGGATCAGACACAGTTGCGTAGTATTTGTATTGGTCATGCTGTGCTTAATTTCCCCGAGAGCAAAAATCTTGTCTTAATACTTGCTAGATTGGAGTAAAGAACACAGTAGTTGGCATGTAGTATGTTCTCAGTAAGTAATTATTTGTTGATTAAATGGAAGATTAGATTACTATCAGAAGTTGGTGCTCAATGTTGCCATTATTCACTTTTTCAATCATCACCTGAGGATGTGTGAATATGTTTCATTAATTTTTTTGGGGGGGAGGGGGGAGGTAGGGAGGAGGGGAGGGAAAGAGAGAGCGAAAGAGAGAGAGAGAGAGAAAACCATTGATGTGAGAGAAACATCGATTGGTTGCCTCCCAAACATGCCCTGACTGGGGATCGAACCCACAACTTTGTGGTGCGTGGGACGACCCTCCGACCAACTGAGCCACCCAGCCAGGGCATGATGGCGCCATCATTGGGAATATGATTGCTAGTATACGGGCAGTCCACTTTGGGTGGCCCCAGATAGAATTTTCCCGTAGATTACTGGGGGTCCCAGTTCTAATCTGTGGATAGAGTGTGTCCATTGCACTCCTAAGGCGGACTACTCCCAGCCCTGCTCCTTCAGAGTGGGCATAGGGAAGTCATCCTTGTGTGTGTAAGAATTGAATAAATTGCTATACGTGTAAAGTAAAGACATAGCTCCAAATGATAATTCAGTAAAAAATGCTTTCTAATGTTTCAGGGTTGGGTTTGCTACTTTTCCACCAGCACGCGTCACCACACCAAATTTTACACAGATCCAGTGGAGGCTGTGAAAGATATCCCTGACGGCGCCAAGATCCTGGTTGGTGGTGAGCAGTACTGTTGTTTTCTTTTTTTATGGTAACACCCTTATGTTTTTAGCAAAGCCAGGAAAGCATAGTAGCAAAGTTACGTAGATTCGAAGTGCCATCGGAGAAAGACAAGTACCATATTTTACTAGTATGTGGAACCTAATGAGCAGACTGAACTAACAGGTAAAACAGAGACAGACTCAGAGACAGAGAGCAGGATGACAACTAAGGGGAGGTTAGGGGCTGGAGGGTTTGAGCAAAAAGGAAAAAGGACTCATGGACATGGACAACGGTGTGGTGCTTACGGTGGGCGGGGGGGGCACGTATAATGGACTAAATGATAATGGACAGAATACAATAAAAAAGATGCCAATTATTTTGTTAGTTATTATTTGTTCATTTTACTTTATTCACTTCTTACCTATTTAGTACCTATTATTTTTTATTAGTGTCCCCATCTTGAAACTTTAGCAAGGTTTAGAACTTTGTATTTTTCTTTTTCATTCATTTTGTGCTTCTTTTTTATGATTTTGAAAACCTGAAGCTTCAAGTGGGGATGTCTTACTAGTAGCTTTAAAAAAAGCCCTCAGTTTTTGGGAATTCCATTTTATTTAGAATGTTTGCTTTGATCTCATTGGCCCACATCTGGCCACTCCCTTTGTTTGCCTCATTTTATGAGCGAGAGAGCACTAAGCATCTAACTGTTATTGATCCCCCAAGTTCAAGGGCTTCTTTTGTTTGGAATGTCATTTAGAACCACTGTCTAATTAAACTTGCTGCCAGACTCTTACACATTTCTTTGGGTTTCTAGGCTTTGGTCACAGGAATCAAGGCTTATTTTTAGAGCTGCCCTCCCTTCCTCCCTTCCTCCCTCCCTTCCTTCCCTCCTTCCTTCCCTCCCTCCCTCCTTGCCTCCTTCCTTCTTTTCCTCTTTCCTTCTCCCTTCCCCTTCCTTCCTTCCTTCCTCCCTCCCTCCCTCCCTCCCTCTGATCAGTCACTGAGTGTCCATTTAAACACAATACTATTTGAAAATTGTGGAAAATGTAAAGAAATGAAAGTCATTAGCCTAGGCTTCCAATTCTGCAAAATATGCTGAGGCATGTAAAACAAACAGGCTTGAGAAGGCAGCTGTACTGGTGTTAAATGTAGAGCCAGGCAGTAATCAATATGTAGTTTGGTGCAAGAAGAAGGATGTGTAGTAGCCCTGCTAACACATTGCACTTGGCTTATACTTCTGAATCAAGGGCTTGAGAGTGGTGTCTGGTGCTGCATGTTGGTGTCAAACGTTTGGGCACAGCTTTGTGACCATTTACTGAGTTGCTGAGCTATATCTGCATTTTGCTTAGTCAGTCTAATAATGTGATTTATACATTTTCCTTTGTACTGCAAGAGAATAAGACACATATTTCCCTGCGACGACATTACTGTCTTCACACGCTGTTTATTTTTGGCTTCTTTAGGTTTCGGGTTATGTGGAATCCCAGAGAATCTGATCGGAGCTCTGCTGAAGACTGGGGTCCGAGGGCTCACGGCGGTCAGCAACAATGCAGGGTCAGTGCTTGTGGTCGGAGAGAAGCGGGAACTCTCTGTGATAGTTAAACAAAGTCTATCAGTGAAGTGGACACCTTCCCTGTTGTCATGAGCACTGTGCTCCCACATCGAAAGATAGTGTTTGAGAAGCTCAGGAGTGGTGGTTGCAATTTATTCAGATACTTTTGGTGCCATACTTCATAATCATAAGTAAAGGAGACTTGCGTGATTTTATATCTTAATCTGATGTGCTTTTATTTTAACTTCAAATATATCATTAAAGTTAAAATATCTGTATTTTAAATGGAATCCTGCATTTAAAAATTTAGAGACGTTCCTTTATGTTGTATGTTATTATATAGATCATTACATGTAAAGAAAGGTGGACGCCAATTTAAAATCTGTTTTAAGTGTCTCTGTTGACTGTGCCATCCCTCTGGATGGTATGTATGGAACACCATTCATCACTGAAAAGGTTGCTGGTCTTGGTAGACGGAGAACAGGCACCCAGCACTTAAGACGGTAGGATCGCATCAAAATGTCAACAATACACAAGAACATTTCAATAATGAATGACATGTGCATTAAGCTATGTTTAGGTAGGAAGGAAAAGCTATTTTTATACACAGTGACAAGCCATCAGCTCTCTGTCAATAATGAAAGACTAAAGATGTCAAATTTTTTTTTAAATTTTATTTTAATTGTTCAAGTACAATTTTCTATCTTTTACTCCCATCCCAGCCCACCTACCAGAGATGTCAAAATTTAAAAAAAATTAACTTCATTGGCAGTTTAGCCTATTGTCAAAAATGCACTTAGAATAAACAGCGCAGGTTATTTAGGGTACAAAATCGGTCCTACCTCTTTGCTCACTTTTCCTTTGCTGGGCTTATTTATGCCATTATTTTTATCTGGAAGTTTCTCCTACCTCTTCTCTTTGTATCCACATCTTTCCCATTTTTTTCAGAATTCAACTCAAGTTACATATCTTCAAAGAAGCCTTGCCTGAGTGTAGAATTTCTCAAGCCTTCATTGATCTTGCCCCTTTCTGAATCGCCTTGGAGACTCTTAGCCTGTCTTGTATGCTAAATTGTATTTACTCCCTCTGCTACATGGTACAGGCTGCTGCTGTCACTTACAATAGTTTTCTGTTCCCTGCTTGTTAGCCTGTGAGTCTAGAGTCACTGGACGTTAGAGCTGGACAGGATGGCAGAGGTCAGCTGTTCCTGTTCCCGCATTGCACAAGGAAACTCATCTGTCCGTAGAGAAATAACTTACCAATGGTCCATCCAGGCTTTCTTCAGCCCATCCAGTGCCCACCAAGCCGACTTTATATTTATTAAAAATACTTTTGATGATCAGTACTTTTTGGGTTTTCCCAATAGCTCAGTGCTTGCAAGGGATGGTGTAATATACAGATTCCTCCTGCAGAGTAGGCACTGATAACTCCTGGTACTTCGTGGGACACAGAGAGGCACTGTGCACACCTGCATGGGCAGCTGGTTCTCTTAATTAGGGGGTTCACTCCCAGGGGTTTACAGGAATGGTTAGTGAGTCAGATAAATGAGGAAAATGTAGCATTGCTTCGCTGGAGAACCATCCACATGGTTGGAAATGTTGGGTGAATAGAGAGAACTCGGAATTAGAGGTAATAAATACTTTTCCATCTAGATAAAGGCACTTTTAATGGAAAGATCTGCCTGAATTGGAAGTCCTGATTGGAATTGGAAGCTTAGGACTCCTGATTGTTTTGCTTTGTAGGTGTGTTTTAATGACCAGGAGGTTCTGTGGCCACGAGGAACCACTAGCTTGGTGTGGAGTTGTAGCTATTCATCCAGATCGGATAGACCCTCCCCAGCATCACTCAGAGAAATCAGTACTTCCATCGGGATTGATTAGGAAGAATCGAGCATGTACCTTTCATTGATTTTTGGAAGACTTTAACATATGAATTATACATATGAACCAACATTTCTCAACAGTATATATTAGCCAATTAAATCACAGAGCCGAGAACAGAATGGCTGTGTTAGGTTAGTCATGCTCTTTTCCTCACCACAAGAGTGTGTTAGATTCCAGTTCCTGAAGGTTGGGGATTGAGACAACTCCAGGGGAAGCCCCACTCACATGTGGGAAATTACTAAGCACTATGTGGCAGTATACAAGGTCTGTCCAGAAAGTATCCAGCCACACACTATGAAAAATAGACATACGTTGAAGAAGAAACAAGATACAAGAAACATTCATTGTACACAAGATAATGACATCTCAGTTCCATTTAGAGTAGGCACCTTGGGACCTCACACAATTCTCCCAATTGCCAGCAATTGCCCTGTCGTATTTTCCTGAATCTCACTGATGGTCTGAAATCTCTTCCCTTTCAAAGGCGATTTTAGTTTTGGGAAAAGCCAGAAGTCACATGCAGGGCACCAAATCTGGGCTGTAGGGGGGCTGAGTCACCTGGGTGATTTGATGTTTCACCAAAAATCTCTGTACCAGACACGATGCATGAGTGAGCATGTTGTCGTGATGAAGCTGTCCATCACCAGGTGCCCATAGCTATGGCCTTCCAAACTATCCCAATATTTTCCGTAGAGGAATGTTCAAGTTTAATGCAAAATTTGATGTAGATTCGTTGCACTACTTGCTCAGTCATTTCGAATGTGACGGCCACACAGTATATGTGCTCACTGAACAGCATCTACCACCCCCACTGAGCAGTACAGTGAAGTCGTCACTGTTCATGCATGAGCATCCCAGTCCTCTCCTTGGCTGCCGGGTTACACTGATGCAAACCATTGTCATTATATTAACAGTGCTGGACTTTTCCCAGACAGACTTGGTATGTACCTGTGCTTGTGATTACCATACTGTTACCTGTATGTAGGACTGTCTTAATCAGCTGCAGGTATTCTGTAAGGGCCCACTGTAAGTAAAATTTCTGGTTCTGCACCAGTGATTTTGAAGCAGGAGATAAAGACGAGTAAATGGCTCCTTCACTGTTCCTATTTTTCCTCTGTTGAGGCGACTGCGTCTCTGAAGGGCTCTGGAAGGCTCCATGGACAGATCTAGGCCACCTCGCCTGACTGGAAGCATCTGCCAAGACTTCGTTATTTTGTCTGGGAAGGGGTACCACTTCCTGGAGTATGCACTTGAATTGGTCTGCTCAGCTCCTGGAAGACTTCACTTTTCCCATAGAACTATGTCATAAATTAACTGTATGTCTTAATACAGCACTTTTTTTCTTTTAATCTATTAACATTATCAGAGTAAATATAAATTGTGTAGTTGAGATTTATGTATGTCTAAAATAAGAGTAAACAAGGAATGCAGTTTGGTAAATGGTTTCAACTTTATTCTTATTAGAATCCTTTTGACCAGAATAGCCAATTGATGAGATTTCAGAATATGAAAATGAATTTCATAAATATTTGCAGAACATTGATATCTTCTGTGAAATACTTTTTGCCTTAAAGAGATACATTAATGTATCCCTGAGTTTATTGTGCTGCAGGAAGTAGGTTAAATCTTCCTTCTGTTAGATATCCAGGCAAAACGTTGGTTACTACCTGCAAGCCAGGTAATCACTTTGAAATTTCATCAGAATTAGCTCTACTCTCAAAGCTGCAAAATGCTTTAATACGTTTCTCCGTGAAAACTGTTACATTCCTCATCTGCAAAAGATCACATATGTCTGTCTTCTCTTTTATAGTGTAAAGACCTTGCCTTTTCCTTTTTGTGTCATCATAGGCGAGAGAGACCCTTCTTAGCCGCCGCCCAGCATCTCTGAGGCCTGCACACCAGCTCTGTGCCCAGCCAGATGGTAACCTGGGCTGGATGTCTTATGTAGTGCTCAGTTGGTGTGCCAGGTTCTAGTCCAGAAACAAAAGAAAGAAAAAAGAAGAAAAAAAACCGCAAAACAAATACACATTGTTACCAGAGCCAAGATCAACAAATACAGAGAGGTCATCTCCAAATAGAGCCAAGTTCAAGTGTGTAATAGGTTGAAAAGCCAAACAGAGACCCATGAAAAAGCAGTTAGAAAACTTCCCAGGTCAGTGAATGATGTGGAATTGTGTGCTTGGAGGGAGCTGCAGAGGTTTAACACCACAGAAGGCAGATAGACCGTATCCACCGTGCTGGGTGATTTCACTGTTAGGGTGTGATTGTGACAGGACTCCAGAGGATGTGCTGGTAGTGTCATGCTGGGTAATTGAGGGAAGCTTACCTATGTGAAGGAATGGTCAGGACTCAGGGGAAGCAGCGTGCGTACTGAACCTCGGAGTTAGTAACAGGACCCCCAGCTCTGAGCCTGGGGGAGTGGCAGAGGGAACTGTCAGCATCAGGAAGACAGGCTGGAAGAGGGGCTGTCCAGTGTGCTGCAGCTTGCTGGGGAGCAAGCCAGGAATGTGCATCCTGACATTCTTCTCTTGGTTCTGAGCCTCCGGGTGGTGCCTCCCACAGACTGACGGCGCCCGAAGCCACAGGGCGAGGGAGCCCGTGGTTCAGTGCACGCAGGTCAATGCAGCCTAGCCATCCCGGGCACGGGGCCGGCGGGATGGATGTGGGGGCAGGGGGACCAACAGAGAATACTCCACCTAAAGATATCACGATTTTCATTTTCACTAGAGAGGAGCCAGGGAGGAGGGCGACTGCAGTGGAGCAGTAAATGCATTTGTCCTGTGCTAGCACGTGTTTACCTAGTGCCCTCTGTGCCTGTATGTGTGTCCGGGTGCTCGGTACCACAGTGAACCAAACGGGGCAAGTTCTCTGCCTTTGTGGGCCTCACCTCCCGATGGGGAGAGGCGGGCAGTAAGTAGTAAACGTAACAGAATAAGTAAACTTGCAGTGTGTTAGAAGGTTAAAGCGCCGTGCAAAGAAGACCTAGAGCAAAGGGGGTTGGGAGCGTGAAGGTGGGGGCAGCTTCGGTGTAAGTGGGGGTGACCCAGGCAGGGCTTGCGGAGGAGGAGCAGCTGACCAGAGACTTGCAACAAGTGAGGGGGTGAGCCATGCAGAGATCGAGGGAGAGTTTGGAGGCACAAAGGCCAGTGTGGAGTCCCCCGGGCAGGATGTCTAGTGCCTTTTTTTTTTATTTTGAACATGATTCTTTTTTTTTTTTATAGAATATTTTTTTTAAAGATTTTATTTATTTATTTTTAGAGAGGGAAGGGAGGGAGAGAGAGAGAGAGAGAGAAACATCAGTGTGTGGTTGCTGGGGAATGTGGCCTGCAACCTAGGCATGTGCCCTGACTGGGAATTGAACCTGCGATGCCTGGTTCACAGCCCGCGCTCAATCCACTGAGCTACACCAGCCAGGGCAGAACATGATTCTTTTTTTAAATTGAATTTATTGGGGTGACATTGGTTAATAAAATCATCTAGGTTTCAGGGGTAAAATTCTGTAATGCAGTATAATGGTACATTGTATGGTGTGTTCACCACCCCAAGTCATGCCTCCTTCCATTTTACCAGCCCCCTTTGCACCCGCTTTGCAGGAGGCCAGCAAACGTGGAGCAAGAAGTAAGTGGGAGGAGTGAGAATGGAGGAGGCTTAACCAGACTTCCCAGCACAAGGCCACCCAGAGACCCGTGTTCTGACTCTGAACATGTGAATACCATTGCAGGGTTTGAGCTGAACGTTTCATTTTACGCCTGTAGCTTTGGCTGTCATTTGTGAGCAGGTCCTAGGGGCCAGGAGTAGCAGCTGGGAAGGTTACTGCAGTGTCCAGGTAAGAGCTGGTGCAGGGCACAGAGGAGAGTGAGACAAAGGCTCAGCTTCTGGGTGGATTTTGAGGGTAGAGCCTGGATGTCCTGATAGTGTGTGAAAGAGGTCCAATATCACCCCCTTGGTTTTGTGCTGAAGACCTTTAAGGATGGGGCTGCCATCAGGTGAGATGGGGCAGGTGGCAGGTGGACCTGCATGTAAGCGAAGAGGATTGTTAACGTGGAGAACTGAGGGCGTACTTAGGTGTTAGGAAGAGGCAAAAGACAAGCCCCAGAAACAGGCAGGAGGTATGTATGGAGATGTAGGGAAGCACCAAGTTTCCAGGAGGCACAGTCTTTAGTGTTTGGAGCCCTCTAGTGGACAAGTGTATGATTAATCTTCAGGGGATTTGCCCCACACTGCGCAAGTACACTTGAAAATACTTGCTATTTAGGCTCTAGATTCCTGTTGACACAGGTGAGAATAAATCCTGTGGCCATTTTTTATGCCCACAGGGTGGGGTTGGGAATGTTACCGGGTTCAATATCAGAAGGCTAGGAGTATGAAACAATTCCAGAAGAAGGTTGACGTTCCCGGTTCCCTGGATTACTTGGAAGCCTTCAGGGGTCAGGACTGCGCCCCGAGAACCAGCACAGGGCCAGTGGAGTGGGCGTGGCCACCTGTGTGTGCGAGGCCTGTGGGGGTGGAGTGAGGGGTGAGGGCGGCAGAAAAGGTTGCCAGGAGAACCGCAGTGGTTGGTCGTACCGGGCACTGTCCTCACCGCCTGCCCAGGCAAGCACAAGGCCATCTCCAGTGGTCATTAGGCTATGTTCTTCCACCACTTTCCATAGCCAAAGGCGGAGTTCTGGAGTGGGTCTTCACCTACGTCGGGGGTGCAGGGATTTTTAGGAATGATTCCCCCCGAATTGACCCTTCTCCCTTCCCATCGTTGCTGCGTAGGTCAGACCCTCCTTGTTGCTCAATGGGACCCTTTCAAGCTTCTCACATCATCTCCCTGCCTTTCCTCTCTGGGCCTCTCCTGTGAATTGGAGACCCTGATATTTTCTGCTTAGTTACTGGGTCTCCCCAACCTTCGGGGCGAAGCACTCATTGCTCCGCGTGGCTTCAGGCGGGAGCATAGCCGGGGGCCCCACTTTCAGAGCTGCCCCCTGCCTCTTTCCCTCACATCCCCCACACCTCTGCTGTGCTCCTGAAGACTTTTTCCCTGAGAGTCTCTTAGTGTTGCCCCCCCCCCCGCCCCCGCCCCATCCTTGAGCCTTTTTCTCTTTCTTTCCCTCCTGGGGTTCTGGGTCTACAGCATTCTCATCGCATCTCACGCAGACCCCTCCCAGCACAGCCCTTGCTCTGTTGACATTGCAGGTTTCCCTGTCTTTCTCTGCGATAAGCTCAGAGCTGTCCCCCAGCCCTGAGGTGCAGGAGGAGCTCTGTAAACGACTGGAGGGTGGGTGAGCGGTGTAGAGGGTGCAGACTTCCCAGGGGCGGAGCCACCAACCCTGAAAGAATTAGGAGGGAGAGTTCATAAATGAGGACTGTTTCTAGGACATACTCTGGCCTTTATCAGTCTGGCATTTCTATCTTTCAAAAAACCTGACTGAAACACAGAGTAACAGAAAAGTGGGCATAGCATAGGTGTGCCGATCGGCGGGTGCTTACAGGCTGCACACCCACGGAACCAGCACGCAGGTAAAGAAATGCAGTGTGGCCCAAACCCTGCAAAGGGCCCCTTCCGGGCGATGTTCTCTCCACTTCCAGGGTTAACCATGGCCCTTACTTCCGATCTCACCCATTACTTTTGTCTGACTTTGAACTTAGTAGGGAAGGAGTAATTCAGTGGAGACTGTGCTGTGTGTCTTTTGCTCCACATTTTGTCCGCCAGTCACCCATTGTTGCTAGGGGTTGTAGGTAATTCATTCTCATTGTTGTATGACATTTCCATTTTGTGGCTACACCACGATTTCTTTATCCATCTTGTGGTTGATGGGCATTCGGGAGGCTTCAGTTTGGGGCCATAATGAGTAGTGCTACTACGAATATTCCTGCACGTGTCCTTTGGTGAACGTCAGTATGTGTTCCTCTTGGGCGCGGACCACGGGGCAGAGTCACTGACTCACAGCGTATGAAGTGTACAACCACTGCTAATGGTTTGCCCACGGCGTTTGTACCGATTTTCATTCCCATCAGTGCGTGTGAGAGTTCTGGTTGTTCCACATCCTTGGCAACACCTGGTTTGCCTTCTTTTTTCCTTAGCCATTTTGTTTGTGCTTGCAGCAATGTCTCACTGTGGTTTTCACTATTTTTCTTTTAAAAATATTTGGTAGTTTTATAGCTTCAGTTCAAGCATTCCTTATTATCTTAGAAATGCTTTATCTAGTTGGTTGAAGTATTTTTGAGACTCTTGAGTGGCACAGATGGGTAAGGTGACTAAAAATGGAAAAGCACTCTATCAGTTGTTAATTTGTCTTGTCTCATGGACTTCACTTGAAATTTGAAGTACATTTTGCTTTGAAAAGAAAGGCACAAACTTAGAGACCTTCACCTAGTGAAAAAAGCCGACACTACCTGCACCGTTTTAGAAAATAACTTGAACTTCAGCATCAATAGACATATCAAACATAGTATATGTAACTTAACAAATACAGAGTTATTCTTGCTACCTTTATCTTTTCCCTGGTCTGTGGTTAATTTCCTTTTTCGTTGTTGTTGTTGTTAAAAATGTTTAAGTGTTTCAATCTTCTTGAGCAAAGTATCTGTGACATAGGGAAAATATTCCCAGTTACTCATAAGTAGGTCCATATTTCAAGAGTCTGCTGTTTTCTCTTTTAAATAAGAGAATGCCCCTGACCCCATTCTTGGACAGAAAGGGGTTCTCCATCCACACCTGCCTTTGGGGTCCGGGCAGGGTGGGACCGAGGTGCTGCCTCTGCAGCACAGGGCACGACCAGTCCATCTCTTTGCTCATCTTCTAACCCGGGGTCACTCTGGAGCAGTGGGAAGAACGGAAGGACTGAGATACAATCTCAGGAAGGATGTGGTTTGAGTACTATTGGCTGTGTCACTCCCCACGTTGTTGGGGGGAAAAGTCACTTAAATATTTTGAGTTTCAGTTCCTTAGCTGTAAAATAAGAACAGAATAGTCACCTTGCAGCGCTCTGTGGGTGGCGGGGGACCGCGAGGCAATGTGGGCGCAATGCCTCCTGGGTAGGATCCCTTTGAATGAGCACAGTGTTATGGTTTTGAATGGAGGCCCGTTCGTGTTCTGCCAGATGCACCTTTAACTGGAAGCCGCTTGCGTTTCCCTGCAGGGTTGACAACTTCGGCCTGGGCCTCCTCCTTCAGACCAAGCAGATAAAACGCATGATCTCCTCGTACGTGGGAGAAAATGCAGAGTTTGAGCGACAGTACTTGTCTGGTGAATTAGAAGTGGAGCTGACACCTCAGGTAAGAAAATTACCTGCTTCTCTTACAGTACTCACTCAGTTTAAAATGTATCTTCTCCCTAGAAATAAATGTCTTTGTGCAAGACAGGTAAGGCAGAGAGAACGCTGCTTTGTAGGTCACACCTGTCCTTTACCGGAGTCTAACTAATATTTTCTGTTGCTATGCAACAGAAGAAGGAGGTATTTCTAATAAAAATGCCTAGGCTACGGGATACGCTTTAAAGTGTGATGTAAATTGTATTTTAATGTAAATTGTGCTGGAAGCATGCAAAAGGACTTGCTGAAATGTGTGAGGATTATCCTCCAAGTCACTGTAGGAACCGTAGAGTCGGTCATTTGTGTGGAATCTGGGCTTGCTGAGACGCGTCAGGAGAGCGAGTCCTTGCGAGGGAAACCGACTGCGCCCGAGTCAGCGAGTCAGCGTCGGGGTCTGGCCCAGGCTCCAGGGCGGTGTCACTGCAAAGCAGGCAGCTGCCACGATTCACCGGGCAGGTTCCCCGTTTCCGACGTAAACCGAGCCCTCCACTCTGTTTTAGTTTTGTCAACAAAAATTATCACCCCTGACTTCACCAACTTGGTAATGATGTGACGTGGCAGAATTTCATAAAGAAAAAGTTCCCAGTAATCCAGTCACAGTGCAGGCTTGACTAGAGAGAGCCTGCCTGGGGGGCTGCGCTTTCTCCCTGGGGCTTCCCCGTGTCCCTGACAGCCCCACACGGCCGCAGTGCAGTGGTGGCACCTGTGCCTGTCACAGCACCGCACCGCAGAGAGGTGGTGACTGTTTCAAATTAACCTTCTAAGCATGGAGAGTTAGTGAAATGCACCGATTTACCCGCGAGGTTCCGTTCAGAGCGGATGTGGTGTCCGAACGCCTCTGTGTCCCCGTGAGAAGTGTGCTTACTGCCCCTTCCTCGGGCCTCGCTTGCTCCCCTGCAGGGCACGCTCGCAGAGAGGATCCGCGCCGGCGGGGCCGGGGTGCCTGCGTTTTACACCAGCACCGGCTACGGGACCCTGGTGCAGGAAGGAGGGGCTCCGATCAAGTACAACAAGGACGGCAGCGTCGCCATCGCCAGCAAGCCCAGGGAGGTGAGGAGTGCCGTCATCCGGGTGCCGCTGCCGCATGGGGTTCTGGTGGCTCCTTGGGGAAATGAGTGTGAAGTCACCTCTGTGTGAGAACGAACACCGCCATCCGTGAATGTCACTGTGCCAGGTAGAATTTCCAGCCAAAGCTGAGCGTCTGCCAGTGATTGGAATCTCATGGAGAAACCAGAATAAGTAAATGATAAGAAACTGGAACCCGTATGAGATGTGCGAGTTAAGATTAGTTATCAGAACTAATTCGGAGGGTAGATTTTTACAGATGGGGGAGCCTTGGTAAATGCTGGTTATACTTAGGTGGAACATAGAGTAGCTGTGTGATAGACACCTGACGTTAGTCATGCGCAGAGCTCTTCTGTGACTGAAGGACCAGAAAAAAACAGGCCAAGGAAATCGGAAGTCTGCGTGCAGTGTGAAAGGCGGGAGACACTTCTAACTACGTAGTAGGATGAAGGGAGGCTCCACATGACCCCCTTCCTTCTGTGTGCCGGACACGCTTGAGCTCGCTCTGTGCTTGGTAACTTCGCACACACATCAGAGAAGAAGAGAACTCTGGATATATGAGAAGTAACTCCAGTTTGAGCCAATTCTTAAACTCACACAGGCGGATCTGTCGTTACTGTGGTCTCAGAATCTCTCCCTTCTCCCTGCCCACATGGCTTAAGAAGTTAACACGGGTAGCAGAAATGCCCAGCCCATCTCTAGAGGGGAGGAGACTCAGCTTGTGGGGGGAGGTAGGGGGGTCCCTTACCGTCTTTCTGCTCATAGAGGGGTCCGCACTGCACCTCCTCTCGAGGGGAGGTGAAAGGTCACTGAACGGGTTCCCTGCTGTCTGTGAGCAGAGGCCGACCTTTGGAGCTTTGCCTTTCTGCTCGGGGTGACCTAGATGGACTCAGCTTTTACTAACATTTGTGACATTCTGTCTCGCTTCTTTCTTTACTACCTCAGTAAGTTCAAAAGTTCTTGACCAAGTAAATGACAGGGGTCTCATTATTAAAACGGATCTTAGTAATACAGATAAAGATGCCCAGAAAAATTTGGCTCATGTTTTGAAAGTTTATGGGTACTAACTCACCCTGGAAAACACAGGATGGACTGGACTCTGTCCAGAACATCTGGGTTCATTTGTTTCTGGAGTCAGGTGCATGAATTTAGTAGTTTTGTAATTTTGTCTGGATCCCCTAGGAGTATGACAAGTCATTTCTTGAAGCAACTCTTGTTAGTTCTTTATTTCCCTTGCTTAGCGTAGGAAGTGAGTGATTCCTTCAGTCAGTGGTATTTGTTGGGCTCCTACTCTTTCCCAGGCGCTGGTCTCAGTGTGGTGGGACAGGGCAGTCTAGAGACTCAGCCCCCCGAAGTGGAGGAACTGACGAGGGAGGGAAGAGACACACACGTTCTGGAAATGCCGTGAAGAGAAAGCAAGCAGGGTTGGGCAGAGAGTGGCCAGTGGCCAGGGAGGCGGTGTTGCGGGTTGGGTTCTGGGAAAGCTCGCCCTGAACCGTGGAGGTGACACTTGGCAGAGACCTGAGTGAAACAGGAGAGTGAGCTGGGCACATTTCATAGGGTTGTGACCTACTCGGAAGGAAGAAGGTCGAGGTCCTGAGGCTGGCTTGCCCTGTGTGTGGAACAGCAGGGCGGTGAGACTGGAACAGAGCAGGTGAGGCAGAGAGCAGTAGGACCGGAGGGTGAAGAGAGGCAGAGCCAGATCACAGGGGTTCAGATTTTACAGAGGCTGGTGAGCGACGGGCAGAGGGTTGCAGGGAGTGGTGTGGTCTGAGTTACATTTAGGCAAGTGGACGCTGTTAGGAGGTGAGGGTTTTTTCTGTCTCCCCACCCCCCAGGGGCCAAGAGCAGCAGCAGCGGAAGAGGTAGAGAGGCTGTTGCATTAGTCCAGGTGGGAATGTAAAGTGGTACCAGTGGGATTTGTGCGGAGTCGTTGGAACTGGGATTTATATTGGTGGTGGTTGTAAGAAAAGACAAGAACCAGAATGCTGCTCATTGAGGCGGGCTGCTCCGCAGAGACTTGGTGCATTTAAGACGTCATTTAGTCTCCAAGAGGGGTGGGTGCTCAGCGGGCTCCAGCTCAGGGAGCATTCAGAGCTGGGGTGGGAACTCCGGAGGCAGCAGTGCTAGTGTTTAACTCGCTGGGGCTGGGAGTGGCTAGGGCAAGGGTGTCAGACTCACTTTCACCGGGGGCCATATCAGCCTCATGGTCACCTTCAAAGGGCCAAAAGTAATTTTAGGACTGTATGAACCTAACTACTCCTTAACTAGGGGCAAGGAGCTCGGTGCCAGGTAGAAACAAGGTGTCGGGCGGCTAAAAACAAGGTGGAGGGCCTGATTCAGCCCGAGGGCCTGTGTTTGCCACCTGTGGGCTGGGGGAACACAGATGGAGAGCACCTGTTTTGCATGTCCAAAGGCCAGGAAGAGGCCTTGGAGGAGCAGGAACAAAGAATGGAAAAGTATCTAGTGAGTGAGAGGGAAACTCGGGCATCTGGTGATTGGACAGACGGGAAACTTTGCACTGGAGGGTTTGGTGTGGTCACAGGTGTGCAGAGCTTGGAGTGGAGTCCCCGGAAGTGACTGTTGGATTTGGAAGCATAGAGGTCTTTGGTGACTTCAAGGATGATTTTTCTGGAGCAGAGGATTTCTCGGGAGTGGTGAAGAGTTAGTTGCTTGGAGTGGATTCGAGGAAGGACTGACAGGAAGCTGAGACAGTGAAGTGCATGGCTCTGTCTGTCCCATGAGTCTGGTCGCTGGTTTGACAAAACTAGTTCCTTCATTATTTAAATTTTAGAACCATAGCTAAAACCAACCGCGAGTGTGTATATCTGTCAGGAGATTATGTAGTTAGAATTTTAAAACAACATTTTTTTTTATTTTTTACTTTTCCTTGGGTTAGCATGTTTGTAGATCTATATGTAGTTTTCTAGATCTGTATGTCAAATGCTCTGAATGTGAACATCGCCGCTGATGTGTACAGTGACGACTCTTAAACATAAGGTTCTTCAAAAAACTATTGATGAGCAGTTTATGAATATCTTTTATATCATTTGTCTTAGTTCATATTCATAACATTCTCATGCATCAGTGACTCTGTAAATTAATTTTTTTTTAGCAGGAAGGTGGGGTAATGTTTTTAAGGAGGCTGCTGTTTCAGAAAGGATTTCAGTTTTAAACCGAGGTTAAAGAAGTTAATGTACCCAAACGTTCTCCTGAAGCTTCCCATAAGTGCACGCAGTTCGCCCACTAGGGGGTGCAGTGGGAATGGGAATGGAGTTCTGCCTTTCCGGTGCTCCCAGTCCTGCGCAGTGAGGGATGGAGCCCACTTTGACGCTGTTTGCAATGACGAGGTGTGGTTTTGCTGTATGCTTATCTTCTCCACCTCTCCCCTTCACTCACAGTAGGACCACAGGCAGTAAATGTGCACACATCAATAGCTTTCCACGAGACCAGAAATGACAGAAGAGAAGGAGTAATAGAATAAAATATAACATTCATAGTAGCATCAGAAACCGTGACGTACCTATGACTAAACCTAAAAAATATATCCAAAGCTTTTGGGGTGAAAGTTACAAAACTATTGAGAGAGGTAAAAGAAGACTTCAAAAAATACTATGCTTATATTTTTCAATATAACTATGCACTCGTATGCATAGTTTATATATAGTCCCTCTTTCCCTGTACCCCAGAGAAAAACTATATATTTTCGTGAAGTGAGTTATATTTTTCAATATAAGCATAATACGTGTTATATTTTTAATATAAGCATAATATATGATTATGTATGGGTGGGAAGATATGGTATGTCAGTTCTCTCCAAATTCATCTGCAGATTCTAGGAACTCAATGAAAATCTCAACAGGTGGTTATAGGTTAATTAGGAGAGATGAATGGACTTTAACTATTTCATATATAAAAGAACACATTGGTCACTTCACAAAAATATCTAGTTTTTCTCTGGGGTACAGGGAAAGAGGGACTATATATAAACTATGCATATGAGTAATAAAATGAACACTAGTGAACACCATCTATACCTCAGTTCCTCAGATTGACCAAGCTCTCGCTTGTCACTGAGCCTTTGCACATGCTGTTCCCTCGGTTCTCCCTTCCAGCACTTTCACACAGTTCCAGTCGCCCCCCACCGCTCATCCTGGAGGTCTCCATTTAGACTCCCTTCTCTCTGAGAAACCTGTCCTGACTAAGCTCTCGCCCCGCGTAGCCGCCTCCGTCGGAGCACCTGTCACGGTCACACAGGAGCTGTGCAAAGACCTGACCGTGTCCTCTCTGTCTCCCACAGGTGAGAGAGTTCAATGGTCAACACTTCATTTTGGAGGAAGCGATCACAGGGGACTTTGCTTTGGTGAAAGCCTGGAAGGCGGACCGTGCAGGGAATGTAATCTTCAGGTAGTGTGACGGGTTGAAAAATATTAATGGGATGCATTTCAGCCACTTGATGGCTCCTAAATTTTACATGGGTATCTATCTTCATGTGTTTGGTATTTAAAGTGGCTTAAAATCAAACATCCCCACATGCATGTGTGTGTGAGTATGTGTGTGAACAGTGGCTTGCTGGTTTGGAGTGCTTTTGGGAGTCTGTTCTGAGTGGTTGATGTTGGCATTGTTCTGCTTATTAACTATTTGAATCTATATACTGTTGCATTTAGTCACATATAAATTATGTTTTCCCCTGTAAATTTTAGTCATCAAGACCAGTTACAATATTGACATGCTTTGAAAACCTGAGAAAAGTACACAGTTATATTTAATTTTGATATTGCAATTGGGTTGGCCAAAAAGTACACTTGGTTTTTTTCCATAAGAAGGTTCAAGTAGCACTTAATTGTCTTGAACTTCATTTGAAACAATTTTGTTAGATTGTATCACAACAGCTGTTATATCAGCTTGCATTAAAAAACCCCAGCAAAATTGGTGAATTTTGGGGTAGCCATGTTAACATCGAAGATGGAAGAAAATAAGCAATATTTTTGGTGTATTATGCTTTATTATTTCAAGAAAGCTAAAAACACAACTGAAACAAAAAGAGATT
This sequence comes from Tonatia bakeri, assembly GCA_004024845.1. Lineage (NCBI taxonomy): Eukaryota > Metazoa > Chordata > Mammalia > Chiroptera > Phyllostomidae > Tonatia > Tonatia bakeri. The sequence continues at coordinate 453,925 of PVIA01000355.1, read as the reverse complement.
TGCGTAAGGTATGGAGAAGGTGCTGTGACTGATAGAATGTATCAAAAGTGGTTTGTGAAGTTTCATGCTGGAGATTTCTCACTGGATGATGCTCCATGGTCGGGTAGTCCAGGTGAAGTTGATAGCGATCAAATCAAGACAGAGAGCAATGAACTTGTACCATGTGGGAGAGAGCTGACACACTCAAAATAGCCACATCAATAAAGTTATTGGCGAAAATGAAAAATGTGTCTTCTATTTTACAGAAAAAACTAAACAGACTTTTTGAGTAACCCAATATTTACATGTATTGTCTTAAAATGTGTAAGTTACTTTAATATTCGGGAAAAGTATTGCTAATACTTATTTAGGTCAGGTCTTTTCCAGTCCGATTGGAGTCCACTAGGAAATGCTTACAAAGGTTTTGTCTGCAAAGCTGTTTAACCTTAATAATGCTGACTTTTCATTCTCATTAATTGGATAGCTAAAGATATTAATCCATAGGCTTAAAAGATTTTAAAACCTTTTGATCACCCTAAGCTTGCTTAATGCCAAGTATTTAATATTTTGGATTTATAAATTATATAGTTGTCTTTTAAAATTATACCATAATTTAAAATACACATAAAGTTTTTAAAATAAGACTTTCAAAATGTTCGGTATTAAAAACTTCACCTATTAGGTAACAAATTATTTTTTCTTGCCATATTGTCATTAACTACTTTTAGCAAATTTTCACCTTTGCCAAATGCATTTTTGTGCAAACACAATTCAAGTCTCAGTGGCCATTCTCATGTTGTTTTTGTTCATTTCTGAAGAACTTAATATTAATACTATATTTGGTTTCCTGAATTCAACTTGTTTTTGGAATAACAGCTAATTTTGGCAGTTACAGAGGACATTTTGCTTCATGTCTACCGTACTTGGCACTTTGGTGTAATGTTTGCCAAGCTGAGTGAGTTGCTGTTTAAAAAAAGAATAACGAGCCTGGGCTGGCATAGCTCAGTGGATTGAGTGCAGGCTGCAAATCAAAGGATCGCCAGTTCAATTCCCAGTCAGGGCACATGCCTGGGCTGTGGGCCAGGTCTCCAGTAGGGGGCATGCGAGAGGCAACCACACATTGATATCTCTCTCCCTCTCTTTCCCCCTCCCTTCCCCTCTCTAAAAATAAGTAAATAAAATCTTAAAAAAAAAAAGAATAATGAAATTGTGTAGTAGCAAAGGATTATTTAAGGTATTTCCACCAACCTACCCTGTGCCCCGTTGCCTGGCTCTGGTGTCTGCAGACTGCGCAAGGGCTGTTACTATAAGCACGAACTTTATGCCTGTGGTTCAAATAGACGCTGAGCTCTGGTGGGAAATGAGTGTGTTTATCACCAATGGTCAAGTAACGTGGGTTCTTAAGACCCTGACTTCTAGAATGACCTTCACATTCAGTGGGACGACTGGTACAGAGGTGTGTCCAGGTCGCCGTTACCTGGGAGAGCCCTGCCAGCCCTGCCTCTGGCGGCTCTGCCTGGGAGCTCTTGACGCTGGATTCTCAGGCGGAATCCAGCAGGAATGTGTGACAGCTCACAAAGGCTCCTCTCTCAGACACACCCATCCTTGTACCTGTCCTCAGATCCCAGTGAAATAAACACTGGCGGCTTCAAAGTGCTGGAAACTTACTTCACTTTACCAAAGAAACTTTGCCCTTAATTTACACTCTCAGAAACAAAAATACATTTAAATTTTTATGATTAGAGGAAGTGCATCAATTTAGAAACTTGGGAATGCAAAAGCGTCAGCAAAATTGGCACCTTCTTGTGATTTTTATACCTCAGGGTCTTATGTAGGCGTTCTACTTTCAAAAATGTCATTAGAAATTGGTTCTCCAGAGTGATCTTTATCGGTGACTCACAAATCACCAGTGAATGTTTCATTTCATTCCAGCAATAGGCTTCTCTTTAATAGGGAATATAATTGCTATACCTTCTCACATGAAATACTTGCTTCTTTTCCTTAATATTTTAATAGGAGCAAGTTTAGTGAACCATTTAACTATAGAAACAAAATGGCACCCCAGTTAAAAGATTTAATGGATTCAGTGTCAAATGCATGCATTAATATCCATCTTACTTATCTGTGTAAAATCTATATATTAAACATAAAAAATAGTTCCTCTTTTCCTCATCCCCATAAAAACTCTATAATTGAATGAAGTGGGCATCATATTGTTTTTATTTATAAAATATTTATAAAACTTTAATTAAAGGTAAACTGTAATTGAAAAATTAAAATGTTAAAAGAAGAAAAAACTTTACTTACAAAAGATATGATATACTCTTGAAAAGATTCACAGAATTTTAGCCTATAGAAATTCTTTTAGTCTACAGTTGAAGCTGAAGGAGACACTTCTGATGTTTGGTCTCATTATTCCCCCACCCCCACCCCCCATGCAGGAAAAGCGCACGGAATTTCAACTTGCCCATGTGCAAAGCTGCGCAGACCACGGTGGTAGAGGTAAGAACACAGGTTCTCTCTTGTTCTGCGGTTAATTTGTAACTTGATGTTGTGCATTACTAGTTCAGGAAAACATACAATAGTTCATTTGCTTTTTGGAAGACAAGCAACGAGAGCTGTTCCGTTGCGGATACGGAAAGGTTCCATTTAATACATGGCCGTGGACATTTCGCTGCTATGGTAGCTGTCTGGTTGCTGGAGTATCGCCGTGGGAAGCAAGTCGTGACGGGACTTGAGTAAAACAGATCTTCTCGGGTGAAATCCCAAGATGGATTTTTGTGTACAGATCTCCAGGAAAATAGTTATTTGTATCAGGAGAAGTTCGTTCTTACTGTGTTAGATACTGGGAGTTCTTGAAAGAACAAGGAGAACAGTATAAGTAAGTGATTGGTTCAGTTCAGAGCAGTTGAATTAAGGCGGTAACCAGCTCTCCTTTGGGCATCTCAGAATTTGGGAGAGACTTGGAGAATCCTAGAGGTTTCTTGGGGTTAAAGCTCCATGGCTGAAAAAGGTGCTTATCTTAAAACCCTACCATTTTGAACCCCACATTTATACACGTTTGAACCCCAAAGGAGCCTTCGAAATGATTCTTCTTTTTAAGTTACAAGAGAAAGTTTATTTAGAACATTACAGAGGAAGCAGAAGTGAACCCGCTGGGCTGTGTAGGCTCAGGAAACAAGTTACGGAGGCAGAAGAAGGGCCTTGGAGCTCGGGGGAGAGGGAGGCAAAGGTAACTTGTGTGGGGAGGGCAGAGGGAAAGGCACTAGAGTGCGCCTAAGTGACTCTCAGGTCAAGGCTCTGAGGATCATCTTGGAAATAAATTTTCATGGTAGTTTGGGACAGTTTTCCCTTGGGAAGGATTTGTAGGAACCCATCTTGGGATCTGGAAGTGAGGATGTCTGTTCCTGAACTTTCTCACGATGGTGGTGGTGTTGTATGGGATGTTCTTGGCTTCCGCCGCTCAGGGCCGTGGTGGTGGTGGTGGTGAAGCAGTCACGTGCTGCAGTTCTGTTCCTCCCTTAGGAGATGAGGTCTGTTATCTCTGAAGTGCCAGGGGATGTGGTACTTTCGACCCAGGCCCGGTGGTTTCTTTTGCGACGGCTTGAGTGTATTTTCTTCACTTAAAATGGAAAATGTGGTTTACTCTCTCTGTGTAATCTCTTTTTTTTTAAAATAATTTATTGAATCATTTTAATGACCTGTGCATTCCACACACCTGTGACATGACTGAAGAAAGGCCTACCACACAGCTTAAAATAATTGATAGTTTAACACTCCATTGATTTTGCGTGCTTTTGTAAAACTGCCAGAATTCAATATTTATTCTCTGAGTACCAAGGGACATTGTGTATTATCCTGGGTAAAGTACTTTTTTCTTCTTTTTTTTCTTTTATAATCTGGTTCTTTTCAGCCGATCTTATTTCTCCTAAGAGCAGAAAATGACCCTTAAGTATCTGAGACTCACCGAGGATGTTAGAAAGAGAGGCTCCCTTTCGGTGAAGGGAATGGGGAATCGCACCCTTGAGCTGAGCCTGCAGACCGGATGAGGGCTTGTCCCTCCCTGCACACATACCTCTGACCCATCCCAACGCTCCTTCCTGTCCAGACCAGCTTCGCAATTCAGTGCTGCTCACTACAGCTGTTCCCAGCTGGCGGCCCTGCCCTGCCCACCATGGCAGCCACTAGCCACAGGTGACTTTCACATTTTCAATTAATGAAAATTAAATGACATGAAAATTTGGTTTCTGTTCAGCAGCCACATGTGGCCCCTGACTCCTGTGTCATCAGCACAGGTGTTGCTGGCGTGAGCTTCATCAGAAGGATCAGGATGAGGTTCAGTTTGTCCTTCTAGCTGAGGGTATAAGTCACACAGCTCCCCAGACAAGAGCTTATTGGAAACCCTGCCCTCTGCATCCTCAGGGTGGAAGAGGTCCACGTACCCCCAGGTTGAATTGTAAGAACTGTGTGCTCGAAAATAGGGACTTATTTGGAATTGGGGAGAATGAGTGGATTGGGTGTTTTCTGACACAAAAAGGCTATTTTGACTTTGTGACTTTGGGTCATTTTGAGTAGTGACTGTCCTGGAGCTCAGCTCCTGCTCTCTGTGACTCGGTGTGCACTCCACCCCCTGCCCTGGCCTCCGGGGTGCCGGGCGGTCCCCTCCCCCAGCCCTGCCCCATGCGGCAGTGGGCCCGGTGCGACGGACAGTTGTGAAGTGTAACGTGGACGAGGAATCTTCGGAGATCATAAACTACACACTTATGCTTCTGCCTGTTAAATATTGACAATAGTAGTAGCTACCATTAAGCAAGTATTCATGACACCAGGGTCTGGCACAAATAACACCCTTCTCTTATGATAAAACCTTTTATAACAAAATCATAAGCATGTCATTCTGTACCATAACAGTATCCCATTGAAGCACACCATAGGATCACGTTAGGTGAGATGTTCAAGTTAACACTGTAAGTTATCACACCCATGTGATTGCCCTGCCCACCTCACGCAGGCAGCCTTACTTCTGCGTTTCTCGTGTCCGTTGTCACTGTTTTAATCCTCTCACTAGTCCTGTGAGGTGGGAACCATTGTTCTTCTCATGTTACAGATGAGGACTTTGAAACGCAGGAAGGTTGAGTTACATGCCCGATGTCACACAGCTAGATGGAGCTCAGGTCGCACCACAGAAAGACTGACCCCAGGGTGTCTGCTTTCTCTCATTATTTTAGCAAGCACTCTCAAATCATCGTAAGTGGATGATGTTTCAGACTCCTGAAAGATATTGAACACCCGGAGGTTGTCCATTCAGTGCTCAGTGTTAGATTCAAGCAGATAGGGAGTTTTTGAACAATATATCCATCTATCCCGGGCCTTCATTGCCAGTCATTCCAGCTATGGTCTTTTCCTTCCGGTACCCTTGACCTTGGAGACAGCCTTCAGAAAAGCACCACCCCATGGTCCCCAGCCCTATGGGTTCATTCAGTCTTTCTCTGTTCTCTGTTCTGCTGTGTAGCCTGTTTGAACTTTGTGGTTTTTCTCAGCTCTCCCTAAACATGGAGACTGACTGTCAGTTCTGGGGCTCCAGCACCTGAAGCGGTGGGAGCTGTCGCAGCGAGGACACCCTGTGTCTCAGACAGACTGTCGAAGAACTCCGAGCTTGCCTCCTCTCTCTGACAGATGAGGACCTAGAGCCTGTTCCGGTAGGGAGTCTGGGTTAGAGCTTGTCTACTGGAGCCACCGGCCACTGCCCCCGGGAGTCTCCCAGCCTTTGTCCCTGGTTACAGCCTGTCACTTGATGTTTAAGGAGGTTGGGACTATAAACATCTAACATGTTAATGATGATGCCCTTAGAAATCTTAAAATTTTTTAGACTTAGAAGTAGGGTGGCAAAGGAACATATAAGCTGTCTCTTGATTTTTTATGTAAAGAGGGAAACCAATAATTTTATCTTGAGTTAAAGAAAATACCAGATCTGCCCAGGACATTCATTAATTACTTCTAGTTTCTATAACAGGGGACCTTGCTCCCTTTCGGAAAAGTTTTCCCTTTCAGATGTGTTTGAAACAAACTCACGAGTTGTGTAAGAGCAAAGAGGTGATCCATTATGTCTGTTTTCCCCTTGAGCAAAACCAATGTGAACGTGGAGTTTGTGTTTCTAAAAACCATCCGCCCGCGTCACGACAGAGTCGTGAGCACTGGCTGTGTCACTCTTCCCACCTGCAGGAACCCAGCCGTCACTCGGGAAAGATGAGGACACGTGGCCGCACGTTCCGGCGCTCTCACCAGCAAGATGTTTCTCTTTTTAGAGCAGACAGTGTTAAATCTGGACCTCCCTCTGTGTGAGTGGGTGACGCCTTTCTTGATAAACTTCACACATTCAAGTGCAGAGGCAGCCGGGAAGGGGCTGTTGGCAGGCGTTGCTCCCGTGTCTAATGAGGAGCAGCCGGCCTGGCCAGTCTTCGCAGGGGAATTCATTTGGCTCCTGGAGGATCTTGTTAATGAGCCCTCCACTTCCTGCGAGCCCTGGCAGTCTCCTGGGTGCATATTCCCCTGTGCTGATTTTCTCTTCACAGAGAAGTGATCTGTTTCTGCATATATTTTTAAAGCCACGTATAATAGAGAACCTCCAGGGAGGGACAGGAGTGCTTCACTCAGAAGACTGTTGACACTTGGTCTCTTGCAAGCAACCTGCCACGCCTTCTGTGTCAGAAAAGGCCGTGTGACCCAGCCACCTGAGGCTGCCGAGGCTGCCAAGATTGCCGGCCGCCAAAACAGCCCAGCCGATTCGTCAGGCTTGTGCCCTGGCTGCTGTTAGAAGATAGCAAGGTTTACCCTAGGCCTTTTCAGCTCCTTAGCTAGTTTCAGCTTTCAGTTACAGTAAGTATATTCATTATCACAACTTCAATAAAGTTATTTTATTTACACTATGGTATATTTATGTACTTGCTTGTGAAAGAATTATTTGTCTTACATATAACATACATATATGAGGTATTTGACGCACACGAATTTGATGTGCCTGTGGTCTTCGTGAGCTAGGAAGCATCATAATGAATGGGATACTGTGAACCTACCTAAGGTGAGAATTAGAGCATTGTTCAGACTCATTTTCATCTGCCTGCCTCCCCTGCAGGCAACCACTATCTCTGTGCCCATCCATCCTTTGCTTTAAAAAGAAATTCTAAGTCACGAGGTATGGACATAGGCAAAATTATTTTCCACACTGATACCTTAAGATTTGTTTTGTCACAAGAGCCAAGCTTTGGGGACTGTGACTTCTGTGTTCTGTGCCAGTGCCTGCCTCATGCCATCTCTCCTTTGATGAGTAGTAGCTCGGGGACAGGATCGGGGAACATCTGCCATCCTGCTAAGCAGAGACGTGTTGTTCCTGATTGATGGGTGATGAAAGGTGAAGACCACAGTGTGAATGATAGTAGAAATTTTTCTTTTTAATGTTTATTATGAAAGGTGGTGAGCATGCACGGCAGTAAACAGGAGTGCAGTGAACCTTCTGAGCTTGTCACCCAGCTCCAGTGCCCAGCCAGTCCGCGGTCACTCCTGCCTATCCAGCACCCCGCTTCATACTTTCTCCTCCTCTATTATTTTTTAACAAGCACCGGGTGTTATAACTCTGTTTTGAGAAAAGGTCAGAAATTCTAGTATGCCCGGCACTATTCTAGGTTCTGGAGACACGGCAGTGAACAACGCAGCAAAATCCCTGCCCTTGTGGAGTTTATATTCTGGTGGTCAAGGCCGCCATTAGATCCAATGAATGAGTGAAACACGTAGCATATCAGGGTTGGTTAAGGAGCAAAAACAAAGCATGACTTCTCCTGACATGGCATGTCAGGAGAATAAACTAAAATTTTAGATTAGGCAGTTAATAACAGGCCTCCCTGAGATGACTTGAGTAAAGACCTCCCCCCAACACCCCACCCGCTCCGCAGCACCTGCTCCTTAGTTAGTGTCTGACAGTGGCGGTCCAGCCGCAGAAGGACTGGATGGACGGGGTAGCGGCTGGACAGGGGCATTCCTGGGTTTGAGCAGTGGGGCCGACATCCTCTGCTTTCTGTAGTACACGGTGGTGGGCTGCGGATTCTTCCGGAAGGGTAATTTTCTTGAGAGCAACGGTAATATTGTCTTCTGAGGCTATGTGAAATACAATTTGTATTTTTAGTTCATTTCGTAGTAGTTCCCAAGAGATGATTAGACCTAGACCTGACTTGGAAACTCGGAGTGCATGAAGATGTGACTCGGACATCGGAGCCTCCCGGGCTTCGTGGCACTCTGGCCCTGTTTGGAGAACTTTGCGTTGGTAACTCCTCATGGATTATTTTATCAGAACTGATCAAAGGGGCTGTTATTTCTGTTCACTATAGAAGGTGGGAACACATTGGATTTTAACCACGATTCAGTCACTTCAGTGGATCCTATGAACATTTAATTTCCACCAAGCAGGCCAATTAATGTTCCAGTGTTTTAGAGACACTTGGTTAGCTTCCTTCCTGCGTTAGAGAAAAGGAAAATGTTAAAAGGTAAACATAATTCCTTTCCTCCCAAACTTCTTTCACGCCTAATCTTTAGATTGCTAATGCCTTTGATATTATAGTTTCAAAAGCAGCAAAACTCATAGTTTTTCCAAGAGACGTTAAAGGAAAAAAGTATAAGTGGGGACAAAATTAAAGCTTCTATCCACTTAGACTTCTAACCGTGTTGAGAGGCTTCATTAGATTCAGTTTCAGACACACACATCCACACATAAGCAACCACTGCGCATGCCTGTGTGGCATTTATTCACACGCAGAATTCTCTGATTGATGTGTGGAGACATGTTATTTATGAGAACTTGGCCAAACATCAAATTTGACATTCACGGGGTAAAGCATGACTTGTTGAATGCCCTTCACTGCACTTTAGTATTTACCTGGCGAAGCTCACTGTTGCAGTTAGCTAGCAGGGTGCGGACAACCACCAGGAAGCTGTTTACCCCAGCTCTCTCTGCCTCATCCACGTGGGCTTGTTGAGTGGAATACTCAGCAGTTTTCTTTGTTACTGCTTAGAGGGTGAGAGAGCTGTTGGATACAATACAAAAAGGAGGCACGTCTTCTTTCCACCAACCCCCCATGAACCTGGGGAGCCTTTGTCCTAAGACACAATGCAGTCCCCTTTCCTAGGGTTACATTTTGGGGTGGGCGTGCTGAGCAATGGGTATTATTTATATTGACTCATTTTTAGATCTGTTAAATTATGCAATATCTTTAATTTATATTTCTTTTATTTTCTGTATAAGATTTTATTCATGCTTTTGGATTTCATTTTTTAATTAACTACTAAATCACTCTGAAAGAGCTACCCATACCTTCTTATGCTACAGATTTAGCCAGATAGAGAATGCTTTGGCAGATAAGCTGATAATAACCTCGTACAACTAAACCAAATGAAGTGATTGACTTCGCTTGTTTCAAAGTACTGAGGTATTTAAAGACAATTTATTTCCTTGAATTTCCATCAAATGCAACATTGGTTTACAAATAGTTATTGAATGGTAATGAAGGCACATTGTATTTGAGTATTTTGGCAAAATAACCGTATCGGTCATAACATTACTGTTGTGTTGACATTTGCTGTTTCTACCAAAGAAGCAGTAAACCTAAAAACATGGACTTGGCGAATGTCCGGTGTTAACTTTGCCGCACTTTTTGTATACTCTTGCAGATTGCCAAATATAAGTCTAATGATCGTTTACATCCAGAATAACAGCAGAACAGAAGTAGGATTTATTGATGATAAAAATATATTAAGCCAAGTAGTAATTCTGACGTTTTCTCTCTTGTTGCTTGGTAACGATGCAGCAGCCGCGTCAGAGAGTGACAGGCTCTCCAGTGCAATGGACCGCAGTGCATCCTGGGGCAGAAACCCCCGTGGCAGCCGGTCATTCGTGGGCCATTGCCCTCCCCGAGTTTCCTGTTGTCAGTGCGGAGATCTTAAAAGACAGTCATCTTAATAATATACACCCCCCTTTTTGATGGATTACTGTGTTTGGTTCTTACTGTTTTTGGCATTTTGGCTTTGTACCTACTTGTAAACGTGGAGGCCTCAAAAATTTGTGTTATATTAACCTGCATTGTATTAATCTAAATTTCATTATAAATATGACATTATTTAAGTGATGCTTCATTATTTCATAGTGAACATCTTTTATCCTTGACCACCTAGGGTTGGGGGGAGAAAAAATATCTGAGCAGAATTTTTCGCCTCATGAAAAAATAGGGCTTGGTCTCCAGCCTTCTCTGCTGAAGGCATTCCTTGTTTTAGTACCTGTTTCAAGGAAAGGAAGTCTGTTGAGCCAATGTGCTTTATTAAATTAATTGGTTGATTTTTAGCCCTCCCTGAGGACATGTTTATTGATTTGAGAGAAAGAAAAACATTGATGTAAGAGAAATATGGATCAAGTGACTGGGGGAACCGACCTTTTAGTATATGGGACGACCCTCCAACCAAGCCAGTCAGCCGACCGGGACCGGTGTGATTTATTTTAAATGAAAGGCTGATTTCATATTGTATGTAACTGCGTATGCTCTATATAAACCATGAGTTCACAGTTACTATTATTTACAAAAATGTTGCTGAGCCACAGCCCATGGCCTCCTTCTGAGCTGCTTAAGAGCTACGACTGTTTCTATGTGTTAAAGGTTGTTAAAAAAAAAAAAGAATATGTGACAAAGATGGCTTATAGCCCAGAGAGCAAAAAATGTGTTACCTGACCCTTTACAGGAAAATCTGCAGATCCTTGATTTACAGCTCACTTTTCGTCTCTGTAGTCTGAATATATTAAATGTCAACTCAGTGTTATTTCTTAAAGAACCAGTAAACTTAAGTGGAGCTAAAATAAGTCATTTGAAGAGAACCAATGAACATGAAATAGAATAACAGGAATTTGTGTAACAGCAGTGGGATGACTATACAGTTTGGTGGGCCTCTCAGGGGGCAGCCTTGAGGAAAGGAAGGTCAAACAGCAAGTTGTTTATGCGTGCACAGTTGACATACTTTCTTTAAAGTCTCCGCACCCTTGTCAGTCAGTCCGACTTCAGTGTCATTGCCTGTCGGTGGACTCCCTGCATCAGAAGCACATTGCTCTTTCTTGCCGGTTGGGCTGATCTCCTACCTGCCAGTCTTTTGTGTACACAGATGCACAGACAGGTGAGCCAGGTGGGTGCCGGTGCCTGGGAAGACGGTGTGAGGGCTTTTTCACCCTGCCAGTGTCCAGCACGTGGTGGCAGCTGCTGCTGGCTGGCAGGGTGTCCAGAAGCCACGGAATGGTCCAGGGTTGGAGTCGTCATGTGTCCTGCAGTTCAGAAGGGCCCGACAGCCCCGGGTTTTCATTTTCTCTGCAGCCATCCACTCAGCATCCTGGAAAGAGGGAGGAAGAGGAGGAGTGGGGAGACTGGGCCTGGTGAGGCTGATTTCTCAGCCTTCCAAACTGTGGCTTTTACCTTCCTGTTTCCTTTTTAGTCAGAAACACGTTTGTGAGATTAACCTGTTGTTTCTTAAGTTGTTGGTGAGGCGCAGCCTGAGATCGGGGAGTGAACCGGGTTGCCAGCCACGTACTTTCTCATCTAGCTGCAGCCCTCTTCAGCTTTAGAAAGGGCTTTGGCCAGCCGAACGGGATGAGAGGCATAAGTGGACTATTTTAGCTAGCTGCGTTCCGCTCCTCTGTAAACGAAGGCCCGGGAAACTCCGTACTGGAGCACCGTTTCTGCGGTAGCATGCATTTCACATTACTTTTGTTTGTATCATGTTTTTTGAAGCTTTTTTTTTTTCTGTATTGTCTTATTGGATCCTCTTAACTATAAGACGTGTTATGAGGACAAGCAGTTTTGTTACAATATGACAAAAGAGGAAACCGAGATCTGGGAAGTGTCCAGGAGTAGACCACTAGGGAGTTGAGTGGCTTCATGACTGGGACACCTGGGAGACTTAGGCGAGGCCCCGACTCCACTGGCCACGGCCACGTGGTGACAACACCGGTCTTTGTTTCTGTGATGCTTCATCGGGAGGAAGAGTCGGAAAGCTCTGAGCATGTAGGGAAGTGGGCTTTGGTAGAAGCTTGGGCTTCTTAAGTGCAAATGGAAGAGTCGTGGTTTTCGGTGAGGGGGTCTGTGTGGAACGGGTTTATGGGTCTTGAGGGTCTTGAGGGAGGCGAGGTGGCTGGGGTGGAAGTGGGGCAGGTGGGGGGGGGTGGGACTGAGCTGTGCAGTGTTCTGCAAGAGGAGTCTGTCAGTCTTGCCGAAGCCGAGGCCTTGATTGTGGACGTGAGGGTGGAGGTAGGGCAGAGAGTAGGATGGGCCCCAGACCTGACTGGAGCCCTGGTGTGTCCCTGGCTGAGACGAGGAGACTGGGAGGAATGGCATTTGTGGGAGGAGGGGAATGGTAGCTCCTGGGCCTGCGAGTGGGGATATTGCAGGCCTGGGTGGGCGTGTGTGTGTGTGCAGCGCTGGGAGGTCTGGGAGGGAGGCACAGAGTCAGGAATAGTGCACGTTTATGTGGGGGGAGTCAGGGTCAGGGAATGGAGAAGACTATGTCGGGGAAGGTGTTCTCTGTCTTTTTTTCTTCTTTGTAAATAGACTGTGAGATTGAAAGTCACATTCTTGCCTCTCACTAGCATCGTGACCTTGGACAAGTAAGTTACTTTATATTAGAACCCCAGCTTCCTTACAGCATCTTGTTCTCAATGACCCAGTGTGACGCCCACAGCAGGAGGCAGTGGTTGGACCCTAGTAGCGAGGCACCCCCCCCCCCGCCCGTCCTGCAGAGTTCTTGAGGTCCAAAAGAATGACAGTTCTGTGACACCTTCAGTTTCTGAGATCTTAGTGTGTTACCTAAAAGCCAACTGAGATTGTGTTTGACTAGATTGTGCTTCATCAGTAAATCACCTAGTAGTTAAAGCCCATCGACACCAACCTAAATGATGTTGAACCCTTACATTATGCAAAAACTGTGATGACTTTAAAGAGAAGAATTGTGAGCATCTTGAAGAAAGGAAGGTTGATAAAAATCTGTCATTTCATTAGGTTGAGTTGCTTCCTCTTATATAATACGTATTTTCTTATACGCATACCTATGATAAAGTTTAATTTACAAATTAGGCTTAGTAAGAGGTTAACAACGATAAGTAATATAATTAAATAGAACAATTATAATATGTGCCGTAATAAAAGTTATGTGAATGTGATATTATTAAGTAAAACAAGGGCGATTGAACCCAAGCTGTGTGATACTGTGGCAGTCAGTCTGATCCCCAGTCCGGCTACTAAGTGATCTGCATGCAAGGACCGTCCACAGTGTGGGGACACTCCCGTCCTGGGCAGAACAGATCTGGGTGGGGTGAGATTTCATCACGCTACTCAGATGGGCACATCATTTAAAACTTACGAGTTGTTTATTTCTGGAATTTTCCATTTAGTAGTTTCAGACCACAGTTCAGTGCAGGTGACTGAAGTCGCGGAAAGGGGAACTACGCTAGGGGGACTACTGACTTCCCTCTGCCATCATATTTTAAATGGAGCATTGGTCATTTGCTGATCTTTTTCTATTTTTCCCGAAGTTTGTCCTCCCATGAAACCTGCTTCTGCTGAATATCCATCTTGACCTCTTTTTAATGAAAGTAACTTTTGTTGTTCATTTGGGAGCAAGAGAAATGACATGAATAAAGGGGCCTCAGCTGTTGGCTGATGATTGCTGTTCAGCTGTGGGCACACCGTGGTTATTTTGGGAGTAAAGGACCCCAAAATAGATCCTTTTCCATATTTCCTGAAGACGAAGCACACGGTTCTGTGTAAATATGATTAGTCTGCAGGTGTTTGGGCTCCTTCCTCGTGACAGATCTGCCTTATTAAATTTTCAGACTCGTGAAAAAGTATGTTTTGCTTGTTTTTAGATGCAATAGTTTGAAACATTTGGTTAATTGGGGGGAAATCAATGAAAGGTTAGAAACTGAGAATGACTTAACTGGTAGAAAGTCAGGTTTTTACTCTGTGATTCATTCCATGAAGAAAACAAGACCATTTATGTTCAAGGTCACCTCTCTGATTTGGCTTCTGAAATGTAACATTAATGTACAGCGTTTCTGTTACTGAATGACTAAGTCCGCATTCAATTACTTTGAAGAGAAATTTAAATCCAAATCCTATAGGTGGGACATTAAACAGAAATATGAAGAAGTTTGGCTCCTTTTCTGTGCTTTATGTGAAAAGGACATGGGTCATTTGTTTAAAGAAGCTATTTTCGTTTCTTTAACAATTGCAGAAGAGGATTCAGGTTTTGCCTTGCATTGTGAAAAAATTCTTTTCAGTTTAGAGTTTCATTTTAAATTTTGGAAAAGCTGTGCTGGCACAGACAAAACTCAGGGAAGAAAAAAATCATCATTACCAAACTCAGATGAATACAGTTGACTACAGAGAGCTACTGGATTGCCCTGGCCGGGTGGCTCAGTTAGTTGGAGCATCATCCCCATACACCACAAGGTTGCAGGTTTGATCTTGGTCAGGGCACATACCTAGGTTGCAGGTTCGATCCCCAGTTGTGGTGCATATAGGAGGCAACCAATTGATGTTTCTCTTATAAATTGATGTTTTTCTGTCTCTGTCTCTCTCTCTGTCCCCCTCCCTTCCTCTCTCTCTCTAAGGAAAAAATAAGCTACAGGGGGTTAAGGCCGTTGAGTTTGAAAGTTTTCATATAATTTAAATTTCTCTCAGTTTGAGGGATTTATAAAAATTCATTTTGAGAATTGTGTAAAAAGAACTATTTTAGCTGCTGTTTTATTTATAGATTTTTTTCTTGGTGCTTTTGGCAATATGTTTGTACCTAAAAGTTTTCATTTATTTTTCCTCTTTGCCTGTTCCTATTTTTACTGTACAAAGCATTTTATATGTGGATTGATGAGGACTGGAAATAGAAGAATTTTTCATGAAATTAATTCCCGGGAAATAGGGGCAGTAAAATGCTCCATGAATGATTGATACCCTATAGGACCCCCAACACTAGCGCAGAAGAAGCTGCAATGGAAACATTGGCAATAGGAGGTAACAGAGTCACTGCCAGTGATAATGGAAACAGCAACAGGCTAAGTACTATTTATACTGTGCACTTGCGTCCAAAGTATTTGAAGTCACCAATTATAGTAGTGCAGTGAGGTAGGCAGTAGTATCTTTGCAGAGGGAGGGACCGAGAACAGCTTCTCGTGAATGAAGGGGGAGAATTAAGATCTAAACACGTGTCTTTCTGCCCGTTTTTAGCCACAAGTGAATGATGGTGGGCACCTTTTGCTTCACACTTCTCAGTATTAACATTTTTAACATAATTCACTGTCTCTTTCCTGGCAGGACCATAGATATTTAGCGAATTGAATTTTTTAGTGAACTAAGTGTAGCTCTGGGGCAATGTTAATTCCTCCATGAATGCAAAGTTAAAAGTCACTCAGGAATGTTAACCTCTTAAAACTTACACAATCGTCTCCTGAAAGCTATGAAATGAGAGCCTTCCCGAGTGGAACCAAGGGTCTTGAGGCAGAAAATGGAGTTGGATGTCCCTTTTTTAAAAAATATTTTATTTTAATCATTGTTCAAGTACAGTTTTCTCCCCTTTACTCCCAATCCAGCCCACCCACCCCTCCTTCCCAACTTCCCTCCCATTACCACCCTCCCCCTAGTTTTTGTCCATGTGTCTTTTAACTTTGTTCCTGTAAATCCTTCCCCTTTTCCCCTGAAACTCCCTCTTCTCTCTCCTCTGGTCACTTTCTGCCTGTCCTCTATTTCAGTGTCTTTGACTGTATTTTGCTTGTTTCTTTGTTTTGTTGTTTAGGTTCCTGTTAAAGGTGAGATCATATGGCATTTATCTTTCACTGCCTGGCTTATTTCACTTAGCATAATGCTTTCCAGTTGCATCCATGCTGTTGCAAAGGGTAGGAGCTCCTTCTTTCTTTCTGCTGCATAGAATTCCAATGTGTAAATGTACCATAGTTTTTTGATCCATTCATTTACTGATGGGCATCTAGGTTGCTTCCAGCACTTAGCTATTGTAAATTGTGCTGCTATGAACATTGGGGTGCATAGGTTCTTTTGGATTGGTGTTTTAGGATTCTTAGGATATAGTCCCAGCAGTGGAATTGCTGGGTCAAAAGGCAGATCCACTTTTAATTTTCTGAGGAAGTTCCATACTGTTTTCCACAGTGGTTGTACCAGTCTGCAGTCCCACCAACAGTGCACTAGGGTCCCCTTTTCTCTACAACCTCTGAGTTGGATGTCTCTTGTCTTGATTTCTTTATTTTCTGTTCATATATATGTTAGTTTGTATAAAATTGGGACCATAATCTATATATTTTTTCATTACATAGAACATTAAGGATGTTTTTGCAGGTCACTAAATATTCTCCCTAAAGGGACTTTTTGGTAGTTACGCTCAGATTTATATTATCGGCTCTCTATTGTTGGACTGTTGTGTTGTTTTTCATCCTTTGCTGTTATTTAATAATGCTTCAGTGAGAATTCTTATTTCTGCATGTCTGCTTTCTGTGACAGAATTTCTAGAAGTGGATTTTGGGGTGTGCACATCAACATTTTACAAACTTTCAATAAGTATTGCTAAACTGTTCTTTAAGAAGATAATTTCAATTATGACCCTGTTGTAATATCATTTGGAAACATTCTCAACAAGATGGATATTATACTTAAATTTTTTTTGACAGTTTGCTAGGTGAAAATGTACATTTTTTAAAACATGTTGATTGGTTTTAGAGAGAGAAGGAAGGGGGCAGGGGGAGAGAGAAACACTGATGTGAGAAAGAAACATTGATCAGTTGCCTCCCTTACATGCCTGGTCGGGGATTGAACCTGCAATCTAGGTTTATTCCCTGGCCAGGAATTGAACCCACTACCTTCTGGTGCACAGGACGATGCTCCAACCAATGGAACCACACCAGCCAGGGCCCGTCCTACAACTTTAGTTTGCGTATCTCTGATGACCAGGGAAGTTCACTATTTATTGGCTGTTTGTATTTCTTTGGTGATTTTAATATTACTGTCGTTATTTTAAGTATTACTGTAGTTATTACTAGTCTTTCCTTCCCATTAGCTGAGGCAGCATATGAGAGGGAAGAGGAGGGTTGTGGATGTGTGCGCTCTGGAGCCAGGCTCTCTGGGTTCGAACCCAGCTTCCTGGTGGGGGGGAAGGGGTGGTTCTCCTCCCTGGGCATGAACTTGATTGGCTGCAGCTGGCCAACTGGAAAGGGAAGGCACCTTGAACCTGCAGCAGTAACCCAGCCACCGAAGTGACTGTGGATCGGGCTGTCAGGGAGCAGGGTGACTGGCAGCTCTGCCTGCAGAGCCCGTTCCTAAAATAAGCAGTGAGTCAAGCACTCGGCTGGCTCGCTGCTGTGAGACGACTCGCTGAAACTCACGGTCACGATTTCGCACAAAACGGTCTCGCTGCACAAGGGGACATAGATTCTACCGGAAAAGAGGAGGAGGAAAGGGCCAGAGAACATTTCTAACATCATCCAGTGGTGTTTGGGTTCCTACCTACAGAACACTCTCCTGAAAGGTTATTGAATAATACAGCACAGTGTGACTGACGTAACACAATTGTCTTGTTGCAAATAAAGAAAAAAGACTCCGTTGACTAATTTAGCTTTCTGCTTTAGTTTAACTGCCAACTTTTAACCTACTTATTGATTTATTCCATGTCGGCATTAAGAATTTAGTTTGTGGTTTTAAAGTCACTTATATTAAAATAATAGTGGCTTTCCTCACTCCTTTCAGAGACTTTGTCAAAAAGTGTTATTTTTTCCACCTCAAATATAGATCTAGTCTACAAATACTGAAGTGGTAATTAGGGCTTATGTAAGGTTGCTTTATTTTAAAAACTGGCTGCTATTTTTTTTTTCAGGAGGTACTCTCTAAATTTTTCTGGTTCAAGAATAACACTGAAACAAACGAGGCATTTTTCAAGTCACGGGTTACGTGCGCGGTGAAGGAAGGAATGTGTGAGAGGGGAAACAATAAACATTGCTCACTGACCCCTTTCGTGTTACTGGTTACATTTCTCACACACACATTTCTGCAGTTTGATCCCATAGCATACGGCAGCCTCTTAAAATCAGAACGTATTCAGGTTTTTCAGGGTCTTTTTACTAGGCCCCTCAAAGATCCAGGTGTCCAGTCGAAAATTAATAGAAGTGAGAGGCTTTCATCGCCAAGGTGTTCAGAATGTTCTTTCTGGAGAGAGGCTGCGGTAATCAAAAGAAACTGCTGCAGCAGCATTGGTTAGGTGACCTCGCTTGGGAGTGTTTGGAAGGATGAAGGAAATTGCATTTCTTTACTCTTCAGGGTCGCTGTTGCTATTTCTGAGAGCTGTTCCAAAATGAGGCTCCTCGTTCCATGAGATGAAAATTTCGAACTTCTTCTGCCACTCCCGTTCCCGTGCACCCTAAACCCTTTCGCAGCCGCCATCCATCATCTCCTCATGTTCCCGTACATCACATCCTTCCTGACATCCTTCCTGACTCCAGGCCGGGGCACCTGCCCTTCCCGCTCCCGGATGCCCACCCCCCTTCTTTCTGGGGCTCATTTTCGGCTTCTTAGTGCTGCTGTCCACTAGAGCATTTATTACCACATTGTACAAGGAGGGACCAAAACCCCCCGGAATTTATTTATAAAAAATTGCGTGTTTATTCTTACATGTTTCACCATCAGTCACCTTCAAAGTACTCTGCATCTGATGCAATACACCTATCGAGACTTTTTTCCACTGCTCAAAATAGTTTTTGAACTCATCAATTTGGATCCCTTTTAGGCCTTTTGCTGTTTTTTGTTTCACGTCTTCCACATCAGCAAAACGTTTCCCTTTGAGGACATTTTTCATCTGGGGAAATAAAGAAGAGTTGCTTGGTGCAACTCTTCTTGATCCAGTGAATAGGGAGGGTGGGGCACGAGGGTCATGCTGTTTTTGGTCAAAATGCCCAGAACACTCAGTGCGGTGTGGGCAGGTGCGTTCATGAATCACCCATCATGAGATGGGCAAAGTGTTGAAAGAGTCTTCAAAAAAAAAAGTTAACTGAGGCCCAGCACAGCCTCTCACAACAATGCCAGCTGGTGCACTGATACAGATGGGTTCCTAGAACATGCACCTAGCTGGGGAAGCCTGTATTACAATGGGCCCACCCTCCAGAAGATAATTCTGGGTTTTTTGGGGGTCCTTTCTTATATTGTGGTCAGATGTTAACTTATCTCCTCCATTCGACTAAGCAACTTGTAGGACCTTGTTCTACCCAGTTTTGTATTTCTGGACCCTGGTACCACACCTGGGATGCTCAGTAAACGATGTTGGAGTCAGCAAGCCAGCAGTTTGAAACTATCAGCATCACTTTTCATGCTTATAAATGTTCTGCCCATTCTAGTTGATTGACATCATTAGCCTGCTGTGGTCTACGAAAGCAAGAACACCTCATGCTCCGCGCTTGTTCCTGACAGTTTTCTATTTGAGGCCTTTGTGGGGCCCCATATTGAGAGACTCGATGATCTGCCACCAGCTGTTCTGTAATTCCCTTCCTTATTACTGTGTCCTTTGACGTCTCCTGGATCATTTATCTCCAGGTGTGCCTTTGAGTGCTGGCTGAAACAGACAGTGTGTCTCATTTAGGAGGCTTTTATTACTCAGCTAAAGCAGAACCAGTCATGTGGTAGTTCACTAGATAATGCAGAGGATGATAAATTGGTGGCAAATAAACTGGCCCAGTAAATGCAATGGCCTGGCTGGTCAGGAGAGTGTTGGTATAGCAAAAACATGAGTCCAGAAGGGGCAGTGAAGTTGCCAAAGGACACCCAGGAAGAGGGGATTGATCCAGGATTCAACAACCAGAATAATTAGGAAGATATGTTAATGTGTGTACTTTTAAGGTCTTGTTATAAAACATCCAGGCACTAATACAGATTTATAACGTGCAAGTATTACCGAACCCAAGTCCATGTGCCTGATGCTGTGAAGGGGAAGACTCAAAACGGCAGAGTTAGGAGTAAGGGAAGGTTTATTGATCGAGAAGGTGCCAGCTGAGAAGATGAGACACCTAATGGGGCTTCGGATCCAGCTCCCTCACTGGACCAGGCCAAGGGTTTTAAAAGGGCTGGGGGACAGGTTTTAGTTGGGGGACCTTGGAGCTGGGCCACTTACAGTAAAGAGATGTCCACACCAGATCTTCCTGGACACTGACCCTTGGCTTCTGAAGGGTTCTGGTGTTTAAGTTCTGGTTCTATCCCGGTTCTTTGGTTCCGTTGGAGGGGAGGGCGAGTCTTTGGTTCCGGGTACAACTGTAGGTCAAAGTTCTGTCCTCTGCACATGCTTTGGCTCAGTGACTGGCAGTTTTGGTCTGCTGTCTCTGAAAAGCTACTCAGTATCTTATTGAACAGGACAGGACTGTTGTGAGCTGTTACACAAGGGCTGGGAAGAATATCAGGCATCATTTAAAATTGAACTTGTACACTTTAGAGACGAAAGGACCCGAAGTGATTCACGTGAGTATAGGAGAAATGAGTGGAATACACAGCATGGGAATCATAAGGACAAAAATTGCTCTCTTACAAAGGATTGGCTTCAGTAAATCCATCACCCTTTTCTATCAACCATAGCCGCTCTTCTTTAATGGATAAATGCTCTCTGACAGATCAGGGTACTCCTTTTAATTGTCATTCTTAAATTTTTGAATATGGTGTTGAGTTTGGGGGATGAGGTGTGTAAGGTAAGAAGACATTTAGATTCAGGGCCTCAATCAACTGTGGATGATGGCCTCTGAGTTGGGACTGGCCCTGCCTTTTCAGTGATGACTGGCGGCCAAGACTCAGTTTGTTGGAAAAAACGAGAACCAGTACTAGCCTAACCGAGTGAGTGTCTGCTGTTGGTATGAAGGGAAGGGCCGTTTTATCTCAAGGCTAAAATCACAACTGAGAATGTGACATTAGCTTTGAATTTCTTTTGACTTAAAGGGCTAGTTTGGGAAATGGAAGCAAAGAGAGGGGAAAGCAGACATTGTGTTTTGAAGTTTAGTTCTGCATTTTTTGCTCACCGTTCTTACACCAGATCAGGGAAAACCAACATGGCATTTAAATTTTTTAATGAAATAAATAGGATTAGGATTCTGCTTTGCTCTCTACTTCAGAGAAATGAAAGCATTCGGACAGCATTTAAATAGTGAAATGAAAAAAGAAAGTTCTTATACTGTTGCAATTGCTACACGATTTTAAATTTAGGAATTATTAAGTCATTCATGAGATGAATTTGAGTCAGTTTCTGTTAGATTAAGCAACCATTATCTGTGTTCTGGAGATGTTAGAGTTTAACCCAATTCTTCTTTGTACTTTTTGTGTTAAATACAATTTTTTTGTGTGTAATAAAAAGCTCCAAGAATGATTAACAGCCCAAACTTGAAGGAAATAAGCCTTAAAGAGTGGTAACCTCTTAAGATTTCACTTGATGTCACTAGTAGGCAGTTTTTTTTCATGGCTGTAAAACCCAACACCAATTTCTTTTTCTCTCTGTTTCTTCATAACTCTTCATTGAAAAATGTTCCTAGTTTAATTCTATTAATTATATCATGTCTTGCCGCTTTCCTGGGGGCATGTGATAATGGTGTCATTTTTTTCCTTACTATTATGGATAAGACTGGTGCTTTGAATGAACATGTTAGAAGTATTTTAATTCATTTGAGTAATCGTATTCATTTTAATTACTTCTCTGGATTTGCTACAGTTCTAATAAAGTTTCCTTTTAAGAAAAGATATGACACATATAATTATATATTTATAATACTGCCTGAATGTTATCAAACCATATACTTAGTGAAGATTGGCATTTCTGGTCAAAGAAAAAATGTTTAGCAAAATACCAGCATGGACTGGGCTGTTTGGATGTGGTGTTAGAGTCAGTGGAGATGAAAATAATACTTAAGAGAAGCTGCTTTTAAATTTGTCAAGAAAACTTCTCCCACATGACGAAAATAATTAGGAGAGCCCATGAAGTAAGGAATATGTCTACTTTGGGGATGATCAGCGTGTGCTACTTATTCTGCAGCTAGTCATAGTTTTGATAAATTGAGTTATTTTAGGTAGAGCTTTTCTTCTAAAGAGTTCAAACTGCTTCATCCATTTATCTTCGTATTGCATGTTTTTAAATGAAACACTGTAGGGAGGAAGGACTCTTATCAATATTGTGTGAGAAGGGACGTTAGGTTGAAGATTATCATCATCTACTCTGAGGTCGGACAGCACATGGAAAAAGGAAGATTCTTCTGGTGGTTCGGGGGTATCCCTGTCATACTATAGTCTTTGAACTGGTGGTTAGTAGATCCTTTTATTTCCTTTTCAAAAAAATCATCAGGCCAGGTATTATACACAACAGTAGCCTCGATCCCTAGTGAATTTCATTCAGGTAATATTGGCGTATTTTATTTTCCTAACCAGCAGAAGCTGTTTTCTGTCTTCATTGTAGCTGCTATTCTTTCTGGCCTGTCTGGCCGGATCATTCTCCAGTTTGACAGATGTACTGTTTAATCTTTTGTTCCATGGAGGATATAAAGTAGCCTATAAGACTCAACAAATACATAAGGTGATACTAATTGAAAGTAGGGCTATAAAAATGTTACAGGAGAAACTCCCAGAAACTTGGTTCTTTTCACTGACACAGTAAAGAATTACAGGCCAGCGAGCTTACTAGCGTGCAAGCAAAGTTTATTAATGCTGACTTCTCATAGGTAAGCAAAGAAGGGTGGCTAGAGCAGGGTAGCAAAAGTAGGGTGGCCAGGGCCCTCTCACCCCAGTCAAAGGCTGACTGGCCAGGAGTCCCCTGTATGGCAAGAGCCACGAGGCCGAGAGAGGAGAGCTAATGCTTTGTTCTGAGGACTTACATAGTTGGTGAGGTCGGGGTGAGGAAGATACATTTTGATTGGCAGGTGTAGGTGGTGCACCTTCCCCGGGAGATGTGACTACTCAAACGTAGGGTCTGTTATCCCGAATCCTTATTCTGCTCTAGACTCTATTTGTTCATTTTGCACGTGTGACAGGAGGCAGGCAGTTAACTAAAGTTGTTTTACGGGTTTTATCTTTGGGCAGTGTGGACCCCTTCCCCTTCTCCCTT
Source organism: Tonatia bakeri (assembly GCA_004024845.1). Lineage (NCBI taxonomy): Eukaryota > Metazoa > Chordata > Mammalia > Chiroptera > Phyllostomidae > Tonatia > Tonatia bakeri. The sequence goes on along the minus strand of PVIA01000355.1, from coordinate 430,771 downwards.
CCAGACCTTGGGATGAATACACATTCTCAAGGTTTTCCTGTTCCCAGCTAGTGGAGATGACACACACAGACTTTCAAGGGCTCCTCCATCCTACACTGTCATGGTTTCACTTGTTGGTCAGAGTGCCTAGTAGCGTTATTGGACCAGGCTCAAGATTACTGGGTCAAAGGCTGAGACATGTCTTCCTTTGCTTTTAGCCTCCTGTATGAAGTTCTTTGTTAGACTGCAGTGGTCAGGGCCCTGCCTGTATTTCCCCTCTGGCCACTTCTTCCACCATAACAAAAAGGAAGACAACCATGATACAACTGTAAAATAGAGCTAGGGTTGGACTAAAAAGTTATGCTATAAAGACAAACAGAGTGAGCCACAAGAGGCCAAATAAAAATTAAAGTGCGCATATATGGATTTGATGGTGCATACAGTTTAGAGGAAATCAGTGATCAGGTGAAGTGCGAGCATTCTTGCTGTTAAAAAACAACACTGAGCTTCACCTTGGCGACCCTGTTTTAACTGCAAGAAAGAACTCACTTGGTGGCAAGGAAGAGAAGCTGACTGTAACTGTGGTATCGAGACACTGGTTTGCTCCAGGGACATGCTGTTCTGGAGCATTAAAGGAGGGTTGGAGTCCCTGAACACCGTTTTTCTCACTCGAACTCTTGGTGAGCGCCTGGAGGTCATGGGCCCTAGGTCGTCTTCTCTGACAGAAATGGGACTCTGTCTCTTCGGGTCGCCTGTTGCACCCAGACCATTGCTCCCTAACCCTGACCTCGCAAAAGGCATTCATTCCCTGGCATCATCCAAGGCCTCGATAATGATGTTGAACAGGATGGGACTGAAGACCTCCAGCTGTTAGAACTGGGCTTCTCTTCTTGCTGGGGTCTGAGGCAGGTGGGTGATGGGGGGGTATGTTTTTGCACCAGTCTCCTGAAATCTCATGGAGGATTTTATAGGTAAAGAATTGTGTGTGTGTGTGTGTGTGTGTGTGTGTGTGTGTATAGTCTTTGTAGTTTTCATCCTATTGTTTTTTAAATTATTATTATTTTATTTCTTAGCCACAGTGGACATTCAATGTTTGTACTGGTTTCAGGAGTACAAAACCAGGAGTACTGGTTTCTAGGGCTTGGACAGTTGTATACTTTACAAAGTGGTCCACCCGATATTCCCAGCACCCACCTGGCGCCATACATGGTTGTTACAATATCACTGACTCTCTTCCCCCTGCTGTACTCTGCATCCCCATGACTATTCTGTAACTGCCAACCTGTGCTTCCAGCCCCTTCCCCTTCTTCACCCTGTGCCCCGACCCCTTCCCTCTTGGCATTACGCTCAGTGACATAAGCCAGTCAGAGGACAAGCACCATATAACTTCACTTGTATGTGGAATGTAAAGAACAAAATTAATGAACAAACAAAATTGAGACAGACTTATAGATACGGAGAACATCAGATTCTGAAAGAAGAGTTCCCCCAAAGTTAAAAACTGTGGGCTTGGAGACTTGAAGGTTTTGTCAAACCCTCCTGTACTTTCTGTGGTTCTTCAAGCAGTCCTCTTCCTGCCTGCACCTCAGGGCGGGCTCCCTGCCGTTTTGTCATCGCTCAGTCTAGTGGGTGCTTCGTTTGTCTTTGTAAAGCGAAGGAATCTGAGTTGCATCTTCCCACCGTGTCAGTAAGAGGGACTTGGTCAGGTGGGCTTTGTCCGGGCCTGCCCACGGTCAGCCTGGTCTGCAGAGGAGTCACCTTCCAGGGGCACGGCTGGGCCTGGGGGCGCTGGCACTGGTGTCTGATGAGACTCTTCTCTTTCTGCAGCTGATCTGCTTAATCACCACTGTGGGATGCTGTTGGGAGGGAAGCCCCATTTGGAAAAGGAGTCTATTGATCCCCCTCCATCTGCAGCCATCTCTTCCATTTCTCATTTGACTGTGATGTTGTGACCCAATCTTCAGGCTCTTTAAGGATCCTGGGATATCATTTCTGTGGGTCTGCAGCCTGGAGTCAGTTCAGAGCATCTGGGCTTCTGTTCTTGGAATTCAGTTCCTCCTTCCTTGTGGGAGTCCTGCCCTTGCCTTCTCCCTGCCGGGAGGTCAGGAGCAAAGTGGAACTGAAGCGCTGTGCTTTTCTCTGCCATGCTTTGCCCGCCGAGAGGATCGTGCTCTCCACCTGCAAAAACAGCAAGATCAGCCCGAAACCACTTTTTCATCATCTGTAGCATTTTGGAACCGGGCATCTCATTCCAGTTTTGTGCCTTTGACATACCTCTTAAGGTTTCTTGTGATGCCCCGTTGTCCTCGGTCAGGGCCGTCTCTTTCGTACCAGCCCTTTCAAGATACGAGGAGACACGTGTAACAGTGGAGTACTTTACCTGTTTGTTTACATATGCTACTCTTCATCACTGAGACGGTCTGTTTTCCTGTCATCAGGATGGGTGTTTTGGGAGCCCAATAAGCCCATATGTCCCTTGAACCTGCTTATTTTCTCTGTCAGCTCTTTGAAATCCTGTTTCTTCCAAGACCATGATCCATTTACATGCAGGCCCAGGCTGCAGTGCCTGGCCTGTTCCAAATTGCAGTTTCTCCTTGTCACTTTCTCTCAGGGTTTCCATCGTTTCCACTTTACCGAGCAGTTTACCCATCGGCTGGAAGTCCAGAATCATGGTGTCTCGCACTGTTTCATTCTGAAAGATAGAACTTGTCAGAAGGCAATGCACAGAATGGATCACCCGACTGGGATGAACAATGTTCAAATAATTGGCGTCTCTCATGATCGCACTACCTTATTTCTGAGCAGATTTTGTTCTATAAAAATATGTCACCTCCATCTTTAGTTTGGTGAGCACTCTGATTACATGGCTATTAGCATGTGATATTCTTCCTTCTTTTAGATCACTTGTGCACTGTCTAGCGCCAAGTCTGTGGCTTCCAGCCGTGGGCACGTTTTCGTGACCCAGCACGCCCTCGGGTCAGCCCCTGTTCACCGCACCTGCCGGGGTGTCTGCTGGCTCCGGATGCGGCCAGCCGGGCTTCCGTAGTGACTGCGCGGTCATCATGCCGCCGTGTTACAGCTGCGGATTCTGGAAGAGCCTCTCCCCGGTTCGGCCCTCATGCCTTCCTGCAGAGACACCGAGACCGTCTGCGTTTGTCCCCATGTCCCCAGCCCTTTCGCTTTGCGCCATCTCCTCCTGTGATTCGGCGCTAGTCAGCTCGTCCCTTAGCACGAAGCTGGAGAGAGGGGCACCTTCTCGCTCCTTTGGATTCATGAAAAAAATCTTTTTTCTCCTTCAGATTTCGGGGAAGGGTGCCCTGTGTGCTGACCTCCCTGTTCTCCACGCGTTTTCTTCATCGTACCTGTTCTCTGGGTTAAGTTAATGCCCGGCGCACCTCTGCATCTGCCTCGTGACTTTTTCTGTTACTGCTCATTGCCTTCCTCTTCCATTTTTCTAGTCCTCAGCTTTGGCTAATTTGGGTTACGTAGTGTTTCTCATGAGTCCAGACATTATTGCTTATTGTTTGCTGGGTTTTTTTACCCCCCTAGCAAACGATACATGTTCATTCTAAACCTTTCTGAAAGTTAAAACGACTCGGAAAACAATCGCAGTATGATGCCGCCTGCCCTCCCCCCACAGCCCTCACTTCCCATCACGTGGGGAGATTTTCGGGTGCGCAGCTCTTTCCCTAACCACCTCCAACGGATTGGGGTTGTCACTAAAAATAAAACAAATGAGCAAGTCACTGCTTGGCAGCTCTTGTGTTCCCTCACCTGAGACATAAATAATGTTTGCCAGGTGAAAACAAAAGCATTGTCACCCAAGGATGAATTCTTACCCTTTTCCGAGCTTTATAATAAAACTTTTCAGAATCATAAAGTAGGAAGAGTGCAAGGCAGAGACGGCAACCTTTGAAAACAAAGTTCAAATCGACAATAATTAACATTTCCTAGCCTCTATTTTTCTGCTAATGACTGAAGACAAGTACTAATTAGAGAAGCCTCGGGTGTCTGGGTTTTTAGATGTGCCAGATGGTGCTGCGTCAGACCCGCGCACAGTGCTGGTTCCTCGCTACCTGTCCTCTCGTCTGATCCCGGCCGTCTGATCCCGGCCGAGTTCGCCGGCACACGCCGCCACGTTGCAGTGCCGCTTTTCCTCGCCCTTTGTTCTCTGTCCAACCCCCTAGTGATTTTGGGAGGTGCTTCTCTGCCATTATTCGTGAGTGCTCTTAACGCTTTAGTTTTACTTTTTTGAAAACAAGTACATTTTATTCATTTTTTTCTTTTCAGATTGCTTTGACTCTGAGGTTATTGCCTGGTCTCACCATACTCCCACCTCCCCCCGCTCCCCCCCACATTGGTTCTTTCTTACTGTTCCTTCTCATGGTCACACAAAGCCAGCACAGGAGGCTCAGTCCCTTCAGGAGCTAGCACTGAAAGGGTTCTGCCTCTTCAGTTTTGTTTTTTAAAACTCTTTTCACAGATTGTCTGAAAACATGTTTTCTCCTTTTGGTTTATACTTCAGATTTTTTTCTATTTTTTCATTTTATTCTATGATTATGCTATTACTGTTGTCCTCATTTTTCCCCCTTGGTCCCCCTTTACCCCGCATACCCCACTCCCTCAGACAATCCCCCCACCATTGTTCATGTCCTTGGGTCATGTGTATAGGTTCTTTGGCTGCTCCATTTCCTACACTGTACTTTACATCCCCGTGACTATTCTGTAACTACCAATTAGTATTTCTTAATCCCCTTACTTCTTCACGCATTCCCTCACACACTCATCCCATCTGGCGACCATCAAAACACTGTTCGTATCCATGATTCTGTCTCTGCTCTTCTTCTTTGCTTAGTTTATTTTTTAGATCAATTGTTGATGGATATGTATTTATTGCCATGTTATTATTCATAGTTTTGATCTTCTTTTCCTTAAATAAGTCCCTTTAACATTTCATATAACAATGGTTTGGTGATGATGAACTCCTTCAGTTTTTTTCTTATCTGGGAAGCTCCTTATCTGCCTTTCGATTCTAACTGACAGCTTTGCTGGGTAGAGCAGTCATGGCTGTAGGTCCCTGCTTTTCATGCCTTTGAATATTTTTTGCCAATCCCTTCTAGCCTTCAGAGTTCTTTTGAGAAATCAGCTGACAGTCTTATGGGAACTCCCCTGTAGGTAACTAACTTCTTTTCTCCTGCTGCTTTTAAGATTCTCTCTTTATCTTTAACCTTTGGCATTTTAATTTTGATGTGTATTGGAGTGGGCCTCATTGCATCCATCTTGTTTGGGACTCTCTGTGCTTCCTGGACTTGAATGTCTATTTCCTTCACCAAATTCGGGAAGTTTTCTTTCATCGCTTTTTTTCACATAGATTTCCCATTTCTTGCTCTTTCTTTTTTCCTCCTGGCATTCCTATGATGCGAATGTTGGAATGCTTGAAGTTGTCCCAGAGGCTCCTTATGCTATCCTGGTTTTTTGGATTGTTTTTCTTCTTCTCTTTCTGATTGGTTGTTTTTTGCTTCCTCATGTTCCAAATCATTGACTTGATTCTTGGCTTCATCCACTCTACTGTTGTTCCCCTGTGAGTTGTTCTTTATTTCAGTTAGTGGGCCCTAGTGTGAAGGCAGGGAGACCAGTGGTGGAGCTGCCGTAATCATTTGAGCAAGAGATAGAAGGACCTGAGCTTTTGGAACAGCCTTGGGCATGGAGAAAAATTCACATTATTACCTTAAAAAATGTAGGCAAAAGGACTTTCTTAATTTATTTCATAATGTTGTAAGTGCTTTTAATGTTTAGAAACCACCATTTTTCTTAGTGGTACCTGTCTAACTAACTAAGGAATTTATCGGATTCCCCACTTATATATTTTCTAGTTTTGGAAACTACTTACTTGGTGTCTATTGGATCTTTAAAAAAATAAAACATTGTAGGTTTCCTTGATTCTAAAAGTAGAAGGGAAACACAATAACTTGTACTATTACCTGGAGACAATGATTATTAGTAGTTCTGTGTAGTTTTGGTAGGTATGAGTAATTTACATGGAGGATGAAAGAGTCTATATGTAACAATACAAAATCTTGCATTTTTAGGAAACATTAAATTATGAGGTATCATTAAATATTCCGAGAACATAATAATGATTCATTGTGTGAATATATATTTTATGTTTATCCTGTCATTAACCACTTAGGTTGTTTCTAACTCCTTAATATTTTAACAAGTGCTGTGGTAAATATTTTCACCAATAGAAAGTCTTCATGTTTATCCTCGGATAATGGATTTAATGCATACATGAGTTTTTAAAGTCACGAACATCTCTGAAGGGTTGAATTGCATATGTGTAAAGATGGGAACGAGCCCTAATGGCTGGAAGTCCCATTGGCTGAACAGGTGGCAGGATGCTCTGAGCTGCTCTGCATGTCCTGCCTCCACCTCCTCGCACCTGGTCACTGTCTTGGGGAGTAGACCCCAGAGCACAGAGAGGTTTGGAGGGAAGGTTTCAGAGCACGGTGATGGGAAGTCCCCTTGCCTCCCCTTTACTCATTCTCAGATGGAGGTTGGCACACAGCTCTGTCCCTGCCTGAGTTTAGATGGCCCCGTGTTTCCTGACTCTTCCTTGAATTCTGTTTGATTTGGGTCAAGATCCTTCTGTTTATCAAAGAAGAGAGCTCTTATCCAGCACGGACTATTCTGTTTCGGCTCTTTCGGAGCGGTGCACAGTAACTAGAATGGCTCTTGTACTTCCTTGTTTTCTTTCATTGTTCGAGGGCTGTGGCATGAGGGCTGCTTCACCCCAAACACTCCTGAGAGTCCAGCTGTTAGTTTGGGAGACCAGTGGGGCACAGTTCTCCGCGTACAGGAGCTGTTTGCTGTGGGAATGGCATCTGTGTACTCAGTCTTCAAGATAATATTTTTCCTTGGCACCTGAAAAGTAATTCTTTGACCAGAACAACATTGACCTTAGTTTTTCTTGATTCTTGTTGTTCTGATTTTTTTATGTTGATGTAAAAAACCAAACAAACCATTTTTTCCTTTTTTTAAAAAATTCTAAAATAGCTGGCTTACTTGGGGTATTGCATATTGCTATAAAATATTCCTTTACTCTGTGAATCAGTTCTAATTACATTGGGTATTTCTAATTATTAATATCTGCTTTTTGAAATTTCCATATTGAAATTAATAATTGGTCTTTAAGTAAAATTATTTCAGCAGTTGCATTTTGTTCACGATTCTAGGAAGCCAATAGGAATAATTAAAAACTGTTAGAAATAGCATTTGTATCTATGTTTAAAAAGCTCTTCAAATGGGCCAAGCAGATGTTGTTACAGATTTTTGTTTTTGGTATGATAAATTTCCCATTAATTTTGAAAATGGTCTTAAGGGGTGTTCTTTCAAGTGAGCATAGTTGAACTGCAATTAGTGAAAGTTCAAGCAGCTGTACTTGACAAATTTGTGACTGTTTTGGGCAAAGACTAAGTTCTGAAGCTTTGTGCTCTGTATTTTATGTTTAGACACATGTATTTGAATTTCTTCTTTTTTGCCGGTCCAGAAGGCATGATATAAATCACACACACACACACACACACACACCTACCTATTCTTTCTTATATACAAGGTTGGCAAAAGTAGGTTTATAGTTATTCGTATGGAAAACAATACAACAATGAATAAATAATAGTACAAGAGTAAACTGCTTTGCATACTCACACTGTAAACCTACTTTTGCCCACATACTGGCATGTGTATGTACATCTGTGTGTGTGTATTTACACTGTGTACACAACCTAAGTTGGAAGTGAAGCTGCTTATACTTTGTTTCTTAAATAAAAAGTGTTTGGTTTAAGCTTTCACTATTTAATTATTTTTTTTCCTCTCTGTACAGGTCGAAGAAATTGTGGATGTCGGATCATTTGCCGCAGAAGACATCCACATTCCCAAGATCTACGTCCATCGCCTTATAAAGGGAGAAAACTACGAGAAGAGAATTGAGGTAGGTGACTCAGCTCCGCTGTCACTGTTTATGCCTCTGCTTGTCGGAGATGCGTGTCCCTGGGGCCATTCCAGGTAACAGGGAGTCAGCGCTGAGCGGGAAGCCTTGCTCTGGATCTTACTTAGTAGGAGCTTCTCGTGTGTCCATTGAGAGGGGACACGATCCTTTGTGGACTGTCCCACTTAGTGATGCCTTGTGGTTGCAGGCTGTGTTCCCCAGGCTCTGTAACTGCCCTGGGGGAGGAGGTGCAGTTTTGCACCTACCCTGTCTGGGTAAGGTAGGGAAGGATAATCGGTCTCTGCTGGCTTTACCCCCGCTGGGCTCGTAACGTTTGGCTGTTCAGAAATGTCTGTCTACCTTGAAGGTGTTTGGCATTTGATAGAATCCACAATGAACATTACTTCCCATTAGCGTTAGGCTTTTTAGGTGCTAGGCAGCTGACGGTGATGAGATTGTGGCAAGGAATGGCTTCCAGAAGCATTGGAGGTATTTCAAGTAACTCAGAGCTTGCAAAAATGACTGTCTGGGCCAGAATTGATACCAAGATTCAGAAGTATCTAGGGATCAACAACAAAACAGATATGCGGGGGTGAAGGGGGCGGTCCAGCGGAATCAGAGATGCCTCCTACCCTGTGGACATCAAATAGAATGGCTTTCTGCAATCTAAAACTAATGTCAGTGGGCTAGGGAGGAATGATGGGACATTTGCAAATAAAGACCAGAGTCTGTGTTAAGGAGATTTAGTGTTGGAAATACTCTCCTGGCTGGTTCCTGGCCATTTCTGTCATCTCTGTGATGCACTTGTGGCAAAAACCAGTCTAGACTCTGCAGGTGGATATAGGCAATTGAGAGCAGCTACACCAGCCAAACACGTTCTGCCAGGCCTGCGGAAGCAGAGTCCAAGGTCTGTTCCTTTTGTATCTGCGGTGGCTCCGTCCCCGATCCCCCCCCCCCCCCCCCCCCCAGGCGCAGAACGCAGTTGCAGGAGTCCCGAGAGGCAGCAGGAGCAGCAGCCAGTGAGACAGGCGTGGAGGGGTCATTTGCTTCAAAGAGTCAGAGCAAATGTATCTCCCTCTTCAAAGAAATCTGACCTCTTTCACATCCTTTCTAAAGAATTATTTCTGGTTGTGCTTTTATTCACATTCTTCTTTTTTAAAAAAAAAAAATGCCGCTACTTTACAGATTTGCCTCATAGCAGTAGTGGGACAGAGTTAATTTTTTTTTTAGTAAAACTTTGAACTTTCACAGTGATAAAAATCCAAGGATACGCCTCAAGCACACATAATCTGTTTCTGTTCATTTTAAAGCGCGTGTCAGTCCGGAAAGAGGGAGACGTAAAAGCCAAGTCTGGAAAGCCGGGAGATAACGTGAGGGAACGCATCATCAGGCGGGCCGCTCTTGAATTTGAGGACGGCATGTACGGTATCCTTCGTCCTTCTGCGCCTGCGCGCAGACACAGCCCTCGCCTGTCCCAGCGTGTCAGGCTGCTGGACCGGATGCACGGGGCTTCGTTTATAGTCCTGGTAACTTTTAAAGCAGTTGATCAGTTTTTTTTTTTCCCCAAAATGTGGCTTATAACCTAAAGATATCAAGATGTGTGATATTGGAATTGTAGTCCATTTGTCTTCTTGGAACAAAAGGATGATGGAAAATTTGCTTAGCTGTTTGCTCAGACACAGTGGATTTTAGTGCAATTTGACATTTGACTAAATGTTGCTGGGACGAGAGATTATCCGAGATGAGGGTTTCAACTCTCAGCAGTACTAGTTATCACCAGTGCCATTTATTTTCTCTATATTCTGGCATCTGCATACTCACTGAAACATAAGATCCAACTTTTTTAAAATTTTATTTTTCTATTACAGTTTACATTCCGTATTATTTTATATTGGTTTCAGGTGTACAGCATAGTGGTTAGACAGTCATATACTTTACCAAGTATTTGACCTGGTATTTTCAGTACCCGCCTGGCACCGTATATAGTTATTAAAATATTATTGGCTGTATTCTCTACCCTGTATTTTACTTCCCCTTGACTGCTTTGTAACTACCGATTTGCACTTCTTAATTCCTTCGTCTTTATCTCCCAGTTCCCCGACCCCCAACCCCCTCCCCTCTGGTACCATCTCTCTCTTCTCTGTGTCTTTGAGTCTTTTTCTGTTTTGTGTGTTTGTTTATTTTGTTCTTTAGATGCCACATATAAGTGAAAACATATGGTATTTGTTTTTTTCTGTAAGACGCAACTTCTCAAGAACCCCTTGTTTCTTGTGACAAAGATCCCGAGTATATACTCTTTTATTTCTAATGTTTTAAATATCAGAATATTAGAAATAATGTTTTGTAAGGGTATTCAGTAAGTGATTCAAGCTCTGCTTTAAATACTTTCTCAAAAAGAGACAGAAAGAGGTAATTTAGTAAATGACTGTCTGGACTTGGACTTTATTTAAACACCCGTGAGGATTTGCCATCCCGCAGGGCTAGTGGACAACTCGGTGAGAAGTTCTAGGCAGTGTGTGCCTCTTTTTAAAAATTAAATCTATTGAGGTGCCATTGGCTAATAAAATTGTAGAGGTTGTAAGTGACAGTTCTATGCTATATCATCTGTGTGCATAGCATTTACCACCCAAAGTCAGATCTCCTTCTGTCACCATATTTTGACCCCTTCACCTCTTCCTACCCCAGACCCCTGTCCCCTGGTAAACCACCACACTGTCCACTGTGTCTCCTAGTTTCTGTTCGAGAATCTCTGATCTGGTCGGAGGCCAGACTGAAACACCCCATCTGCATACAGATCAGGTTAGACCCTATTTTGATGTCCAAGGAAGAAGATTCAACACCCTCCGTTAGCCCTTCAATGCTACTTTTTATAGGGTCTCAGTTGTATCCCTGAAACTCACCTCCCCCAGCTTATGTTTTAGGGAAGACTTGGGAGACTCTGCTCCAGTGAATGCCACCACGGGGACCCAAAGATGTGGAGACATTCCGATGCAGGCATTTTGGTATTGTCCTAGAACTTTTTTAAAAATCTAGACATGGTAGCCCTTTTTAAGTATGTTAAATCGTCCTTATTTTTAGTTGGAGTTTTGAAAAGTCAAAATGGCTTTTAAACAAACATCAAGCCATGTTTAATAATACATCAGTCATAAGTCATACTACAGCAGTCCGAGTTGGCCGAGCACATTAAGGAAAATGAAATACGTCTTACAATGTAAATGACCTCCTGGCTTGTCTTCCAAAGCCACCACTTTGATGTATTTATGGGAAGCATATTAATGTTATTGACAAAGCTATAATTAATTAGTGATTTAAAAAATTACAAAATAGTGCCTAGAGGGTGATTGGAGAAATGTGTCCAGTGATTACATTCAGAGCGATCACCCTTAAAGAAGGCTTCTCTTCAGATTTATATACATAGAAGACTCATGGCATAATCTCTCTACCTTTTCTACGTTTTACCTTAACATCTTTTTTCCCAGCTAATTTGGGCATAGGAATCCCACTTCTGGCCAGCAACTTCATCAGCCCAAATATGACTGTTCATCTGCAAAGTGAAAATGGAATCCTGGGTTTGGTAAGACAGAAATTAAAGTTTTATTTATGTGATCTGGATGACAAGATATTCTGTATAGTGAAATCTTATGACAGAGTTATCAGCTTACAGTTCCCAAACTTATCTGTCTGTTTGTCATCACAATAAAATATTTAACTTCCCCACAGACTGGTGGGAGCTGTGAGTACATAGGGTTGTATTTTCCATAGAGACAGTTGTTTCCTGGGTGTGGGACTGCTCTTCCTTTGTCGGACCGCGGGTTCCCCTCTCCCCTGGGTGCTGCTTCAGAGAGGCCTCATGGGTTCCTTCTCAGTGCACTCTTTGTAACTATCTTGTGCTTGGCCAAGAATGAAGGTCATTAGCAATTCTCTGTGAAGCAAAATTCAGTAAGGCACTGAATGAAAACCACAGAGTAAGGTATCTGTTTAGGGCAGGGACATTTTTTGATAGTTGGTTGATTCAAAAAGTCTTAGAAATTCTTCTCATGTAATTATTGTGTTAAGGCCCTGTTGTCTAAAAGGGTAGAATTTTCCTCAAAATTAACCTTCCAGATGAGCTCAGTATTCTCATAGAATTTGGCTACAGTTTTTATTCAACATTATAATGAAAGTGAGAAGCAATTTTGCTTCCTGGATGATATTTTTAATTTAATTACTAGCTCTGGCAGAGATTACTTATAGTTTGCCAATTTATAATATTCCTAATCTTTATTGTTCCTCAGTGACTCTTGACTACTAATGCAATGAAAATGGTACACATAGCAACTGTATATCTGGTATTTGAAATATCAGTAGTGATCATAGGCGTAGCATCAATAGTGATTCACTGAGGTAATAACCATGACCATTTTCAAAGACAAAAAGGATGTGTGTCTGAATAAAAGTGGATTCATGATGAAATCAAAGACATATTATTCATGAACCTTAGAGATTTCTGGAGTAATCATTTTCCTCCCTTTGAAGATAGGGAAGTAAGACTATATGAGTTACCCGTGGTCAATGTTTAAAGGAAAATGTACATAGGTCTAAACATTAGTTATCACTTTAATTTATTTCAACAATAAATATTGGGTCCCTTAGAAAAAGTCTATTGAAATGTTACAGCTAGTATATTCTCATTCTTGGGCCTATCATGCCTTTTTCATTTTTCTTTTATCTTTTTCTCCCTTTTTTGATCAATGTATGTTATATTATAAAACCCCTTTCCCAATTCAAATAATTAGGGATGCCTTATAAAAAGACGTACAAAAAAAACTTATTGAGAATGGGTAAGCAAAGAGAAAACAAAGGTTGCAAAACTTAGATGTTATGAGAGATAAGGTTAGAATCCTAAATTCAAATCTTTAGCTTCTGCATACCAAAAAGCTGAAACTTTGCCTGTCTGGGTCCTTCTAGCCAAATAATGCATCCATTTGGTTTATATTTATTGATACTAAGAGGAAGGTTTATAAATAATATTAGATGCATTATAGGTAGTAAACAGTTCCTTTTGTTTATGACGTGTATTTCTAATAACATCATTTTCAAACTTTGGTAATTTTTAGAAAATATTTTCATTAGCCTAGTCACAAAGTTATCAGTGTAGCAAAGACCAGTCAGTATGAGAAACAGCGCCGTGCAAACAGCAGAAGTATTTTTAAAGATCCCCCCTGCAGTCTTCTGCTGTCGATTTCCTGGAGTTGTTGGGGAAGTCACTTGTACGTCAGTGTTAGTGTGCGATTCTGGGAGGAACTTCTCTTGCCAGTTGACGTTGACAATCTGCTTTGTTCGACAGGGCCCATACCCATTACAAAGTGAAGTTGACGCGGATCTAATCAATGCAGGTAAACTCACTAAATCACATGTTTTTCCAGTGTTTTCCTTGGCTATTGATTCAGTTCTATGCCGAATGCTAGTGAGGAGTTGGGCTTGATGCTTTGTCTGTTCCTGGAGCTTGTTCACTGCAGTGTTCGTTGAGGAGGAGAGACAAGCCTCCCAAGTCCCATCTGTGCCTGGCTTCCTGTCAGAGGTCTGCTCTTATTTAGGGCAGACTGAGATAACGGCCAGTTGCAGGTGGAGCTCCATGGAACAGCAAGAGTGTTGGTGGCTCACTCGGTCAGGGTCCTGGCCGCAAGTGAAAGGGAGGGACAATTGACAGGGAAGTGGGCCAGATCGGGCAACCATGAAAGGAGGTGAAGTACCACAGGGAGCTGCCAGGAGCCCTGGGCAGGCCCCCGGGGGCAGCTGTTGAAGACAGTCGGTCGCCTGCCAGACGCAGGCGTCTCGCTGCTCCCTAGGTAGGGATGAGGGCATGATCTCCCCCACTGGGTCTCCTGCCAGAACCTCCCCCTGGACCTTCCCAGGGTGCAGTAGGCCCACCTTCTCTTGATGAGAGAGAAGGTTGGGGGTGTGGATCCCCAGGCGCAAAAGAGAAGGCCTGGGGTCCTGGGCCTTAGTTATAGGAGCTACTCACTGTCCACTCATCATCCTCGGGGTCAGAGAGCATCCCTCAAAGGTTCCGGGTGCTTAAGGGGGTGTCTGTCACGAAGTAGGGCCCAGTGATATGAGTAATAAATAGAGTTTCTTTGAATTGGGGGCTCTACCCTTGTCACATCTTTGTTTCCACACTCAGATGCTTTTCCTTCTATGATTAGTGTTTCAGTTGACTAGAACCTAGGGTGGCGTGTGTAAGCAGCCTAGGGGGAGGAGAGCAAGTGAGACCCCCTGGCTGGCGTCGCTGCCCAGGCTCGAGGCCCCTCGGCCACTGTGCTGGGGCTGAAGATGATGCTTCGGGGGCAGCTGCCCGTCAGGAGCTCATTTTTATTTGCTCTTAGTTATGCTGTTCCAGCCTGAGTTTTGGTGCCCTTCCTTCACTCCCGTTCCCTCTGCCCGTGAAGAAGCGTTAAGCGTTGCTCCACATCCAACAGCAGAATGGGCGGCTCTCCGGAGAGGAGGACCATGAGCCGGGCACAAAGGCCAGCTGCCAAGGAGAATCAATGTTTGATACTCAGGATTCTTGGACATAGAATAGCTCTGGTTGAATAGTTGAATTAGTTAACACAACTCGACTCTGCAAGGTCTGCCCTGGTAAAGCAAAGACATTTAACCAAGGCTATAATTTAATTGTGTTGCGCCTTTTAGCAATAGCTCATTGATCTGTGAAAATATTTGCTGCTTGGTTTAATGAACTTGTGATGTTAGTGAGTTATTTGCAAAATGAATAACTCCATTTTCTAACTGTCAGGCTTGAGCTCATGGAACCCACTTTCCTTGGAAAAAAGAGTTAATGTTTTCAGTGACATTGTCGGATGGTGGGTGTATCTGAGGTTTAAAAGTGCCCCATCCCAATGCTGTATGTCTCAGCTTCTGAAACATCATGTAGAACCTGAAACTGCTGTGTGAAGCAGTGGGTCATTGCTTTTGGGAAGCCACGTGGCAAATCAGCTCGATAATTTTGTAACTCTTTCATGGAAGTCCTCTCTGGGATTGATGGTGTTTTTGGTTTTGGAGTTGTCCAAATTAGGGAGGAAATACTTCGAGTTAGAGAATGCAAGGTATAAATAGGCAGTTTCCTCAACTCCTCAAATTTGGAAATTACCTGAGAGATCAGGCCTTTTTTTGTGTGTTAATATGAAAGGCTATTTTTATACATTTCCCTTGAAATGAATATAGGATTATAGTTCTGGGTAAAACCAGTGCATTAAGTTTTAAAATGATAACAGAACTGTCTCTAAGGATCCTTGTTTCTAAATAATAAGCTCATATGGTTATGTAAAAATGAACCACCGCTCTCAGCTCTCTGGAGTTATAGCAAACTCTTTACGTGTGCATAGCATTTGAGCCTCAAGCGAAACGTCATCGTACAGGCTGGGGAGCTGCATCCAGGGACGTCAGCTGATGTGCTCAGATCACGTTGCTGGGGACTGGACGCACCCAGTCTTCTCCTTCTGGCTTCAGGACTTTTCTTCCTATACACCACGCCACGCTCTCTGGAAAGCTGGGCTTTGCGGAGGTGCAGAAGGCAGCGATTAGAACATGTCAGAGGTCTTGCAGAAATCTGCAGTCTCCCAGTGTAATTAAAAGTTTTTAAATGCCCCATGTATGTTTTAGCGTTCATGGTAAGAGCATTTTGCATTCTTTTCTATTTCTTTCTATTGTTTTCTTTCTGATTTTAATGTACAAGTCATGTAGAAATTACTTGCCTCTGATGCACACTGCTGTAGAAAAACCCATCGTGTGACTCTCCTGGCTGTACACAGTCCTGGCCCCTGCTAGAGCTGTAGTTCTCAGTGGGCAAGAAGAGGTGACATCCAGGGCATTTGACAGCGTCTGGGGACATTTTTGATTGTCATGCCTTGTTAGTATCTAGTGTTGTTAGTATGTAGTAAGTAAAGGGCAGGAATGCTGCTAACCATCCTGAGGTAACCAGAACGGCCCTACAAGGAGTTCTCCACTCCCAAATGTCAGTCGTGCTGTGCAGGAGAAACAAACCCCGCTCCGTGGGCGTACATGCCACATCCGGAGTCCCATAGGCTTGCAGATGCGGGCACGCACTGCACAGCATTCTGGGTCTCTGACGGCTGCAGCTGACCCTTCCAGTGTGGTCTTCCAGTGCGCCCTGCAACACTGGAAGATGGCCCCCACAGGGCATTCCGGGGTCCGCTCTGGTTGTGACTGGCATTCCCCTGCTTTCCTTCCTCTGCCCCATGGCTCTTCCTGTGCCGTTCACCAGATTTCTTTTTGGTTTTGCTCTGCCTCCCTACTCTTTCTTGCCCAACTCCTTATTGGTAATTTATTTTCCTCTCCAAATCCTTTGGCAGCTTATTTGTGAACATGTCTGTCTTGCTGGATGGACAGTATGCCCCTTTGCTAAGGGCTGTGGTTACCAGGTGGAGCCCCAGACCCGCAGCATCAGCACCACCATTCCTTTGGATTTGTTAGAAATGGGAAATGCCGAGACCCCACCACATGCCTCCAGTATTATAAACTCTGGGAGTAGAGCTCAGCAGGCTGTGTTTTGTTTGTAACACTTTTCAAGGCCCATAGTGGGCATTGGCTTGGTGTTGAGTGAATGACTTGTTAAGTCCTGAGCTAAAGGATTTATATAACTCATGAAATTAAGGAACTCTTTTGATCAAGTATCATGAAAGGCTGTAGATTTTTATTTATTTATTTAAATATTTTATTGTTTTTTAGAGAGAGGGGAGGGGAGGGAGAAAGAGAGGGAGGGAAACATTGAAATGAGAGAGAAACATCAGTTGCCTCACGTATACGCTCCGACTGGGGACCAAACCTGCAACCCAGGTATGTGCCCTGACTGGGAATTGAACCGGTGACCTTGTGGTCTGAGGAACAATGCCAAACACACTGAGCCACACCAGTCAGGGTGGCATCTAGACTTTTAACACACAGAAAAATGGGAGGAGACAGGAGTCAATCAGGAAAGACCAAATAAGAAAGCCCTTTTTCTTCAAGGTATTGACTGTATTACTAGTTATAGTTATTTCTTGACCATATTTGGACACTGTGTTTGAAAAGCATGGATTCAAGTTGAGGATATCTATTTTTGTTTAGATATTGGATGTTTAAAAATGCTGAAAATTAACTTTGCTTCTGAAGAATGTAATTTGTAAGATACCAGAATGCGTTATCAGAGACCTGACAGCTTTCTTCAGGAGAGCTGTTTCCTGGGCTGTTTAATAAAACTGTGCATCATGAACCACGTGGGTTGGGGGGAAGCTCTCAGCATGGATCTCTGGGTCTCCTACACAGTGGTACATGATGTCTTCTATGTCCTATCAGACAGTGAAAGATTGCTATTTGGAAGTCAGTGTGATTTAAGACTGAGAACAAAGGAACTGAGGTTTTTGTTTCTCTGCTTTATTGTCCTATGAAATATCCCTCCTTGCCTGTCCAGCTCATAGGATTGGTGAGGAGCTGAATTTGCTGGACATAGAACTTGTGTTAGGATAAGGTTTAGTTGTATTATGCCTGCCCTAAAACCTGGAGTTCACAGGCAGGCTGCATAACCCCACCATAAAAGTCAGTTGCTTGGTCCTGTAGCTTTTATTCCCTGAGGAGCAACACCATTGTTTGGTGGGAGGATAATAACAGCTAATGCTTGTGGAGCCCTTTCTCAATGCCAGGCACCAGACAAAGGGCTTTGTGTGCATTACCCCATTTCATCCTTCAGATCTTATGTGCTGTCTAAAAGCTCCTACTAACCACACCAGAAAGTATTTTCTAAAGCTTTTCAGCTTTATGGTACTTTGAAAGATGTGTAAATGTTTCCCTTACTCAGAATCAAGCTCCTTTGGGGGATAAATATTTCAGCATGATAGAAACAGTCTTCTTTCTCCATATCTGAGCTCAAATGGAGAGGGGTACAGATCTCCATCTGTGGCTTTCAGAGAAGACTTGAGAGGCTGAGTATAGCTGTGTTGCACAGCTGGGCATGGTCAGACACCCTGGTCTTCTTGTGTCCCGGAGCCTTTCTCTAGTCCAGTCTTGGCACTACAACTTTCCTTCCCTTCCCTTTTGTCTGCCCTACTACCTGGGGGGTCGTGCACGGGATGTTCTCATACAGCTGACCTGCCTTTGGCACAGTGGCCTGTGAACTTTCCTCTTGGGTGCCAGATGCTCCTGAACAGGCAGGAAGTAGGTCACAAGAAGAAAGGAAGTTAGGTGTAAGTCAGGTGATAGTATTAGTTGCACGGGGACTGGATGCCTTTGAAGATCTTGCCCAGTTGTGAACTTTTATTATGAGAGAGGTCCTCTCCTCTTGGAATTTAACATTCAAGGTATTTGCCAGTATTAGGATGTTATTCCCCAGTTTCGTCCAAGTCCTAGGGTTTTACTAGAAACTTAGAGGGGCAAGAGAGGAAAGACGAAGCGGAGAGACAGTGAGCAACATGGAAAGAGACACACACACACACACACACACACACACACACACACACACACAGAGGGAGAGATTGATTGAGGTTGAAAGAGGAGATTCAGGCCCCATGATGTTAAGGAATTAGGTGGGTCCTCTCTTTCTATTCACTGGTTTTTAAGAAATAACTGAGGAACATCTTCAGTAGTCTTCCCTTCAGAATTGCATTTCTTCAGGGTTACTCCACGTCTTTCCTCCAAAGACCATAGTAGCATTGGACTGTGACAGGTGCCTCCCAGGAGCGGGGCTGGTGTGGGGAGGGGCGGGGCGGGGCTGGTGTCAGTGGTGGGTCCAGCGGGAGTCATGGAAGGGGATAGGCAACAGGGGTTGCACTGTGTAGGTGTAGAGAATTTCAAAATGATAATGAAATTAAAAGTTGGCCTGTTCTTCATTATCACCATGCAAGGGCAAATCTGAACAATGTTACTGACAAAATGTCCCTCCCCACAGAATGGACAGTTTCCACTGTGACCCCCACACCTCAAATTGCCCCTGCATTTTGGTAAAGGGAGCCTTGGATCCTTAGGAAATAGGAAATATTGACCCCTCTCTCCACTGTAATACTCTTAGAAATCTAATAGTCTCTCTCTCTTTTTTTCCTTTTGCATGCATGTGTGCCTGTGTGTAGGCAAGGAAACAGTTACTGTTCTTCCAGGAGCCTCTTATTTCTCCAGCGATGAGTCATTTGCGATGATTAGAGGGTATGTAATAGTGGAGCCACTTGCATTTCACACTGTGGCCCGAGCTGAGTCACTGGCTGTGTGAGCAAGGCTCTGTGACACAGACACATCACCCTGCCAGAAAACCATCCTGGGCTTGTTCGGCTGCACCAAGATGTGAAGTTACTCACTTCAGATGTTGGGAGTTGCAACACCCAGGCTGCTGTTATTAAAAGAGCTCCCCCCCCCCCAATGGAATATATATCTGTGTGCCAACTCTCATGAAGTGAACATTTTCACAAGGTTTTATCCTGAGGATCCTAACGTTTTCTGCAAACTGTGTTCATTTTCTAGTTAGTGTTTGCTTTCAAATCAAGCCATATTCTCCCTCACCAAAGGAAACAAGCTTGCTGTGTACACCTGTTTTTAATTTGTTTTTTGGAAACAATATAAACTTATAATTTTTTTTAAAAGAACTCTTAGTGGTTATTTCTCCACATCAGCTTGAGCTGATATATTTGGAAATCAGGTGTTGGGTGGGAAAAAGCAAATGTATTTTTGGGAATGTAGAATTATTTATTTTAATTGCCGGCGATTGCAAGTGAAAGGGACATAAAGTTTGTGGCATTTGCCTTTCATCTCCTCTTTTTCCTTCTCAGAGGACATGTCAACCTGACGATGCTGGGAGCGATGCAGGTGTCCAAATACGGCGACCTGGCCAACTGGATGATCCCTGTGAGTAGACACTTCTTGTGAGTGATATTTGGGCCAGAACGCTAACTTCTGAAACATTAAGAAAAATCACGTCAAGTTGCTGTGAGAGTACAATATGACTCTTTTAAAAATAAGAAAGATTTTAATGTCTTTTTCTTACTTGAATCAAATTTTAATTAAGCAAACACTGAGAAACATTAAGCTTTGCCAGTTTATGATGTAGCTGGGACTATAAATAGGCAAGATTGGCCAAAGCAGAATTTTCCATAAAGAAAGAGAGGTAAGGAAGACTTAAAAAAATGGCATAATTATATTCTGATAAAAGTAAGTAACACAAATATTTATCATGACTAGTTTTTTATAACTAACAAGAACAGTGAACATGTTTATAAACTTTATGTTAATTGTGATATTTTCTTATTCACAGTGACTGATTAAAATCCTCTTTTGCTTGGTCATGTGACCCCATAAGTAATTAATCACATTGTCTTCCATTATGGAAAACAAAACTTGGGATGTTCAGACTTGCTTGTGATTTGCAAATGTTTTCATTTACTGATGATCTAAATCAAAGAAGAAATCTATTAGAATTAGCTTTGGAGAAAGGACTGCAGTGAGTTAATTTGGGAGTGTGGTTCATTCTCTGCAGTTGTTGCTTTCAGACACGTGTGTGGAAACTGTAGTGAGCATGGGCCCATGACCATGAGCTCATTTTGGCTGGAAGCTCACATTACTCTACTGGTGTGTATGTTTATATATTCCTGTGTGTTTCTGTGTAGCACCAGCTAAAAAAGAATGTAGCTTACACTGAGGATTGTGTTCTATGATTTGAGAGGGGTTTCTGTTTGAAATTTTAGATTTTTTTCTAACGATTTTCTGAGGGAAGTGGGTTAGTATAGTTGATAAAAATGTTAGAGATTGTGTTAGTTCAGCTCTTTTGATCTACCTCCTGAAATATTATTTTCAACTTTCAATAATTTTCAGAGCTTTCGGTCTCAAAATTGGCTCTATGTTTGAATAACCTGGGAGTTTTAAAAAAATATTGACGCCTGTGAGCCGCCCCCAGCGTTTTCCAATTATTTAATCTGGGATGTAGGCTGGGCACTGGGTATTTTAAAAGCAACCATAGTGATTACAATGTGTGTAACCAGGTTTGAGAGACAGGGTATTGACTGCCAGTCAAGGTGGCGGCATAGGTATACACGGCTTGCCTCCTCACACAGCCACATCAAAATTACAACTAAAATACAGAGCAATCGTCACTCTGAACCATCAGAAATCAAGTTGAATGGAAGTCTGACAACTACGGAATTAAAGAAACCACATCCATCCAGACTGGCAGAAGGGGTGCAGATGAGGAACGGGCTGGTCCCTCACCCACATATGGTGGATAAAAATTCAGGAGGGGTATCGTGGGAGCAAGGAGTCCCAGCCCCACATCAGGCTATCCAGCCCAGGGTTCCAGTGCCAGGAAGATAAGTCCCCATCACTTCTGGCTGCAAAAACGAGCAGGGATTGAGTCAGTAGAAGAAAGTTCTGGAGTCCCAAGCAGTTCCTTTTAAGGAACCCACACACAGACATACTCAGACTTATTGCCTCTGAGATCCAGCAGTGAGTTAGCAGCTTGAAAGACACCAGTGACATATGGGGAGGAGCTAAAGTATCTGGCATTAAGGCGAGAGCTGGGGTACAGCTTTCTCCCAGGAAGATAGTAGGTAGAGGCCGTTGTCCCTTTTCTGAACCCTCCCCCACAGAGCCACAGAGCTGGAAGGCTGGTGCCATATCTGAGACTCCATCAAACTGGCTAAGCTGTTTGCCCCACCCTGGAGATCTATAGCCACTCCCTTCCACCCAACTTATGGGCCTACCCAAGCTGCTCTTCCATAGGAATGGCTGGTTTTGGCTCATGCTTCACAACTTCTGAAATTCTCTCAAACAAACAACAGCCAGCCTCAGTGTGTCTCCAGCCTCTGACACCGTGCTAAGTGGCCTCAGGCCCGGCACTAACAGCAGCCAGCCTAGCACAGCTTGGCTTTACCTGGGATTCTCCAAGCCCAGCACAAGTAGCCACCATCTCAGATTGCTTTATAGCTTAGGCAGGGTGGCCCCAGGCAAAACAAGTGGGTGCTGACCTTGACCTATATGACTTAGGAAACCCCAGAGCTTGCACACCCAGATAGCTACAAACCATGCTGGAGTACTGCCATTCTGCCCCTGCACAGCTGATCCTCCATGGAGAGCATAGTTTGGTGGTAAGTGGTCACAGACAGTCCTTGAAGCTAACAGGTCTCGGTAAATCCCTCTCATTGTCCTGCCAATAGCAGTCAAGGCTCAATTACAAGAAAAGGGTGTACTCAACTCATGCAGAGAGCATACCTCAAGGACCCAGCTTGGGTGATAAAGGAGGCTGAGCTACCAGACTCTGTAGGATACCTCCTACATTAGGCCACATTACCAAGACAGGAAGACACAGCAGCTCTACCTAATACATAGAAACAAGCACAAGGAGGCTGCCAAAATGAGGAGACAAAGAAACATGGTCCAAGTGAAAGGACAGACAGAACTCCAGTAAAAGGACTAAACAAAATGGAGAGAAGCAATCTGTCAGATGTAGAGTTCAAACCACTGGTTAAAAGGATGCTCAAGGAAGTTAGTGAGGTCCTCAACAGAATAAAACATATCTAGTCAGAAACAAAGGATACACTAATTGAAATAAAGAACAATTTACAGGGAAACAACAGTGGAGTGGATGAAGCCAAGAATCAAATCAATGATTTGGAACTTAAGGAAGCAAAAAATAGCCAATCAGAACAAGAAGAAGAAAAACAACCCAAAAAACCAGGATAGCATAAGGACCCTCTGGGACAACATCAAACATTCCAACATTCGCATCATAGAGGTGCCAGGAGGAGAAGAGAAAGGGTGAAAAATTGGAAACCTATTTGAAAAAGTAATGAAAGAAAACTTCTCTAATTTGGTGAAGGAAATGGACATGCAAGTCCAGGAAGTACACAGAGTCCCAAACAAGATGGATGCAAAGAGGCCCACTCCAATACACATCAAAATTGAAATGCCAAAGGTAAAGGTAAAGAGAGAATCTTAAGACAGCAAGAGAAAAGCAATTAGTTACCCACACAAGAGTTCCCATAAGACTGTCAGCTGATTTCTCAAAAGAAACTTTGCAGGCAAGAAGGGATTGGCAAGAAATTTTCCAAATCGTGAAAAGCAGGGCCTGACCTACAGCCAAGATTGCTCTACCTGGCAACGAAAATCCTTTAGAATCAAAGGGCAGATAGTTTCCCAGACAAGGAAAAACTAAAGGAGTTCATCATCACTAAACCATTATATGACATATCAAAAGAACTTATTTAAGATAAAGAAGATCAAAACTATGAACAATAAAATGGCAATAAATACATATCCATGAACAATGGATATGTATTTGAATCTGAAAAACAAACTAAGCAAACAAGAAGAACAGACAGAATCATGGATACAGAGAGCGTTTTGATGGTTGCCAGGTGGAATGGGTGTGGGGGGATGGGTGAAAGTTGAGGGGATTAAAAAGTGCAAATAGGTGGTTACAGAATAGGCATGGGGATGTAGAGTACAGGATAGGAAATGGAGCAGCCAGAGAACTTATATACATGACACATGGACATGGACAAAGGTGTGGGATTGCCTGAGGGAGTGGGTGGTGCTGGGTGGAGAGGGATGGAGGGGGGAAAATTGGGACAACTGTAATAGCATAATCAATAAAATATAATTTAAAGAAAAAAGAGAAATAGTATATTAAAGAATGATCATAATTCATATTTAAAATGTAAAGGAAAATATGATGGACCCATGAATAGCGGTCATCATTTAGCAGTTGAGAGCAAGAGCCCTGTTGTGAGGCAGACCTACATTAAAGTCCTGATTTTGTCACTTGCTGTCTCTCTAACGTGAAGCAGTGGCCTGTGTTTCCTCGTCTATAACACAGGGATGATAGGATAGTACCTACTTATAGGGCCATATAAAGGAATAAATGGTATAATACATACAAAGTACATATCAGAGAGCTTGAACATGGTACATGCTACTGAGGAAGACGGTTGTTATTACCTGATACTTTCAGAGGAAGAGTTGGGGACCCCTGGCAGAGAGGGAATAATAGCACTGGTTGCTGAGAACAGAAGTAGCAGAGATTCAGATATCTGTTTTATTGGACTGTTACTGAGGTTCAAAATCAATTCACACAGTGGCCCTGGGTATGTGGCAAAAACATACTGAATACATTTTTGCCTTCAGGGAACTTAAGCATCTTTTACAAAGTCGGATACCATTTGTTTGTGAGATGTTCAGCAGGTGGCGAGGCTGGAAGCTCTCACAGTGACAGCACGCGTCATGTGGTTGTCCTTTGTAGAGAAGGTTTCACAATGTGTATCCCAGTTTTCATGTCCTGTTGGGATTCCCGTGAGTGATGAGAACATCAGCGTTTATTACTTTTTGCTTTTCTCAGTGCAGTCTTGCGCTAAGGAGCTTCCAGAGAACTGGACCCAGTCTGGTGCCAGTCAGGATCCCTGGCGGTCTGCAGGACACTGAGAAGAATTAGGCATCGAGAGTGCTGGTGTCCGGTTCCACTCTTTTGGGAATGGGAGCTGTTAGTGTCTTGTGATGAGCATTTCTTTTGTTCCTTTAGCAGCTGGTAATTATTTCTTGGCTTCTTTGTGTGTGATGCACTATGTGTATGCTTAGTTCTTTTGGATGCAAGAGAGCTTAAGAACCCAAGACCATGCATGGTCTTCAGTTTGGGAGAAATCTGATTTGGATTTTGGCTCTACCCCTTACAAATGGTACAACCTGGAGTATAGGTTTTTGTTAGGATTAAGTGAGCAAACAATGAAAAGTGAACACTGAAAACTTTATTATTTTCATCTTCTCCGGTGCACTTTTGCTTAACGTTAAAGAGGGAATATTTCCCTTCAAATACATTCACATAACAAGACTATATTTTATAGTCACTAGTGCGCCTGCTTATCCTAAGTTCATGTTCAAGCACCCAAAATTAAACTCTTGAGGCCAGATTTCTCATTCTTAATTGGCTATGGATAAGATGCAGTTTTAGCCCCCTCATATAATTTCATTGACTGGTCTATTTCTAGTTGTCCCAAAGATTTATGTAGATTTATAAAATTTAGGTATATTTTTATTGCAAAATCTGGCAATGGAAAAGCTGCAGAGTTCAGCTTTATTCTATCACTTTCATTTACTTTTATCTTTTTACTGGGTTTAATGATCTTGCGATTGGTTGTAAAGCCTTGAGTTTTTCCGAATCACGGCATTCCCATTAATCATTGTGATGCCAGATCATAATAAACATAAAATTTTAAGTCAGGCAAATAGTGCTGTTGCTGTTTGTCTTAT
Source organism: Tonatia bakeri (assembly GCA_004024845.1). Lineage (NCBI taxonomy): Eukaryota > Metazoa > Chordata > Mammalia > Chiroptera > Phyllostomidae > Tonatia > Tonatia bakeri. The sequence goes on along the minus strand of PVIA01000355.1, from coordinate 405,558 downwards.
TCTTTAATCACTTCTTAGTATTCAGCATGTGTCCCATGTACACAGATTTTTAAACATTTTGCCCTGAGCATCTGAAGAGAGAAAACTTAACAAAACAGCACTTGGCTCATTCGAATTCCCTGATTATCATGTTGACGGTAAAACCCAGGCAAGTTACAAAGACGTCGAAAGATGTGCAGTTGTAGAATCTACATTCAGATCTGCTCTGGCTTCCCTAGTGCCTATTTTTGAAAAACAGCTGCCACGGACTGTGGACTCGTAAAGGGAAGCGGATGTGTGTGATCAGCGGTGGGGGCTGGTTATTGAGGGAGGCCCCCCGAGGCCCTGAGGCCCCTTGGACAGAGCTGCTGTGTGGGAAGCACGTGGCAGCGGGGGGGTCGCTGATTCTATGTGGGGGGAGCTGAAATGAGGGATTCTGAAGACAAAGGAGAAGAGGATGTTTTGGTGCCTTTTCCCCTGACATTTTTCATCTCTGTGCACTTTAAGGGTAAATACAAATTCATGTCACAGTCACGTGCGCTAGCTGTGCGAGGGTGCGGCGTCGACTTGGCCTTCTAGTCACGCTGTCTGTTTTAAAGAAGCGCACTTCCTAGTCGTCCTACTTGTACAGTTGAGATGGTTTGTGTCTGAGATGCAATCCAGTGGCTTTGTTGCATCAATTGTAGTCTAAATATTAAATCCGAATCCGCAGATACAGACAGCGATATATAAAGATTACAGTATAAAGATATAGACATCCATATATATAGCGTTTTAACATTATCAGTGCCTTGTTCGTTGAGCACTAATTCTCAGGAAACCGCAAACTGTGGCTAAGGAAAAAGAACAGGCAGAAAATATGTATTTGATGGTATGATGCTTTTATACTTCTCCAGTGATGCTTTTGCCTTGTGGGTGTAATGTAGGGGAAAGTGCACAGAACTTTGGTTTTAGGCTTGTGCTCAAATGCTGGTCTGTCCCTTATTGGTGGCGTGGCAAGTTACTTCATCTTACTATGCTCATTTGTAAAATGATAATATTTAACTCCTGTGCCTGTTGTGTGGATTAAATTAGTCTGTTCATTCAATAACATTTGTTAGGCATATATTAAAGGCCATGAACCATTTTCGCCTCTTGAAGATGCAACAGTTAACAAAACATTACATTCTCCACATTTATGAAGCTAGTATTTTAGCAGGGGTCTACAAGTAAGGGCCTATGTGCCAAATCTGGCCCACTGTCTTTGTAAATAAAGTTTTATTGGAATACAGCCACATTTACACATGACCCATAGCTGTTGAGTTGCATAGTTGCAAGAGACTGTATGATCTGCAAAACCTAAAATATTTACCATTTAGTTCTTTATAGAAAAGTTTGCCAACTTCTGCCATAGATCATTGATTTGAAACCTTTTTTTATTTTCCAATATAAGCTTGTACTGCTGTGAATTTCTCTGTAAGCACATATTAGTGACATCCCACAAATTTTTATAGGTTATGTTTTCATTTTCATGCTCCTCAAAAATATTTTCAAAGTTCCCTTGTGATTTTTTATGACCTATTTGTTATTTAGAAGTGTGTCGTTTAATTCCCAAATATTTGGTGATTTTCCACAAAACTCCGTGTTAATTTTTAGTTTAATTCTCTTGAGGTTGGAGGATATACTTTATCCTCTGATAAAAATGAAAACCATATTTTCACTTTTTTGAACTTGAGATGTATTTATGGATCAGAACAGAGCCCAGCTCCGTGACTGGCCCATCGGTGCTGGACAGGAGTGTTCTGCAGCTGCCAGTCTGGCCACGGAGGTGGATAGGGCTGTTCACGTGCCCTTGTCCTATCAGCTACTGAGAGGGGAGTGTTGAAATCTTCGGCTATAATTGTGCATTGTCTACTTCTCCTTTCAACTGCATCGCATTTTTCTTCTCATGTACTCGAGTTCCATTACTAGGTGCATTAGTACACATTTAAGATTGTTATGTTCTGTGAACAAATTGACTCTTTTTTCATTATATACCTCTTTATCTCTGGTAATATTTGTTATTCTGAGTATACTGCCTGATATTAATAGTCACTCTGTGTGATATATTTTTCTGTTTTTCTCCTGCAGCCTATCCACGTCTTTATATTTTAGTGAGTTTTTGTAGTTAACATAAAGTCAGGTTTGGCTCTTTTATCCAGTTTTGTTGTCTCTGACCTGTAATGGCAGGCCTAGGCCATCTGCACATAATATAATGATCAACATGATTAGGTTTAATTCTGTCAGCAAATAATTTCCCCTCAGTTGCCCATTTGTCCTTCTTCTTTAATTTTTTTCTGGATCAGTTAAATATTTATTATGACTCCATTTTATCTTCACTATTGACTTTTTTTCTTACTCTTTTAGTGGTTCCTCCAGGGTTTATAATAAACATATTTTATTTATCGTAGTCTACTTCAAGTAATATTGTATGATTTTACATATAATGTAGGAACCATACAAGTATACACTTCTGTTCTCTGTTCCTATCTTATTTGCTATTTTTGGTTATATACTTTATTTTGCATGTGTTATAAACCCCACTGTTATTTTTGTTCAATTCTCTTTGAAAGATATTAAAAATGGGGAAAATTGTATATTTGGTATACTCGCATTATATACCGTAATGCATAGTACATTTTGCACAGTTTCCCAACCAATTTGCTCTTTTCCTGCACTTCTGTGCATCCGCCCAGATTGCCACCTGATGTGACTGTGCATCTGCTTGAAGGATGTCCTTTGGAGTTTCTTGAAGTGCAAGTCTGTAGAGGTCACTCAGGCTGATTCTTTCCTGCAGTCTTTTCTGTTAAGTTTGGTTAAGGTTTGTGGAGGGCAGCCCTGAGTTTCAGTCTAATCAGCCCCAGCACTAAGGCAATTTCTTCTGAGGACTCCACCTGCTGCCCTCGTGTTGTGCGGCCTGTCCCCGAGGACTAGCGAGAACGTGGGTTGCTCTCAGAGCTGGGTGAGTGCTGGATGTTGTTTGCCTCCTGCTTCTTTCCAGGCCTTGGCCCATTTCTTCCCACATAGTCCCACATCAGTCCTCTGCCAAAGACACGAGGTGAACCCTTTGCAAATCTTGCGAGTGCTCGCTGCCCACCCCCTCTTCTCTGTAGCAACCTCCTGACATTTTGCTGTGGTCTTGCTAAACCCAACGAGCCTGCTGTGTTCGCCGGGTTCCCTCCCTGCACTGCAGCCTGCAGGCTTTCTACGGGAAGGAGGAAGGCCGCGGCAGCTGCAGGCCCACTGATGGGCTTCCGTCTCACACATCACAGCCCTGTCTGCCTGTTGTCCAGTGTCAGAAAGCTGCTTTTTCGTATGTTTTCATCTGGCATTTTAATTGTTTAATACCATTAATAATATTTTTGAACTTATGTCATTATATATTTCCTGGATGATTTTTTTTTCAGTGTATAAATCCCTAGAAGTAGACTATCTAGGTAAATTTTTTTAGAGTTTTTTATATGTATTGAATTACTGTTCAGAAAAATTACCTGAATTCACACCCAGTTTGCACTTTATTACCAACACCAGCCTCAGCTTTCTTTGTCTATTAGAGCAGGTCCTTGAATAGTTTTTTGTTATAAAGTTGATGAGATGCTTTAGGAACTTAACTTCTGTTAGTATTCATTAGCCTATAGTAAAATTGGTTTCATTTTATGTTACTTTGCTTACAGTCGCAAAGCCGACAACGTTAAGTGAGGATTTACTTTAGTCTCTTCTGCTATTGAGCATTTCCGGAGAAGTCACCGTCTGCTCCTGTTTAGGAGCCCAGGCACAGCTTCCTCTCCTGGGGGGGCCCTTTGTCCTCTTCTGGTCTGTCCCGCACACCTTCCTTTTAGCTTTCAGCAGTTACCACTTGTCAAACGTCGCTCCAGTGCTGCTGTCTTTGGTCAGTTTAGAAGGCGTGCTGAGGGTGACTTTTCTTCATGCCAATGAATGTGTCTGAATAGACCAGCTATGAAAAGCATGTGGGTGATGCGTTTTCTGTACCCACTATATTGAACAAGCTCTACATGGGGCATGAAATCAAAACACAGCTATTTTTATCTCGTGTGGAGCCTTTAACTTTGTGCAGACAGGGAAGCTTCCCCTCTGCGTGACATTTCAGCTCCTTCTTAGATAAGAAACTGCCATTGGGCCACTAATTCACAAACTCTGTCCTCATTCAAGAACTGGGGGTCCCAGTGCAGAGGTGAGCACACTTTAGTGTGCATTCAGAAGTAGCTCACTCTCATGCCCTCCAGCGAGGGTCAGGGCAGGCCGCCCACATCAGGGGAAGGTTGTTGGAGTTCTTTTACTTTTTATTTTCACTCACTGCCTCCCCTCACTCACTGTTTATCACCCACGAGGGACAAAGTTCAGGAGACCATAGGGTAGGAAAGTTCTCTCGTGGCTGGTGACTGGTGACTGGTCGTGCTCTGAGCTGGCTCCATGCTCCCAGGCCCTTTCAGGTGTTTAAAGCTGATTTCTTTCTCGGAGTGTGTGTGGGGGGGTCTTTGGATACCCCCTTATCATCCTCTTCTGCCACACCCACCCTGATGGACAGTGCCTGGATGCTTTCCCACCAACCCCTGGTTTTCCCGTGCTCCACTTCAAACGTGGATTCTCACTGATAAGGTCCTGTCTTCTTTCTGGGGCACCACCCTGTTGAGAAAACATTAAAGCATGTTTGGTCTGGCCTCTCCCACACAGTCCACGTCTGGGAAGCACGCACACGTTTCTTAATCCCGCTTTCCATGGTAGTATAGTAACTTCCTTAAAACAGTCACAGCAGGGTTCTCAGGAGGAGTCAGGCATGCCTTTCCCCATCACGTCCTGGCTCTTCTCCGGCGGGCAGGATGCTCTGGCGTTGTTGCTCAGACTCTGGGGGCTGTCAGGTGAGTGAGGAGCAGGGGAGTACTTGCCCCTCTCCTGGTTGCTGGGGCTGGGAAGTGATGGGACCACAGGATACTTTTCATCAGCATCCTTCACATGAAACCTTCTGCTATTGCCCATACCTGCACTCTTTGCTTTGATCTTACCAAGGGTCCCAAGCCTCTTGGAACTTGTTTTTGACCATTATTTTTTCCTGTAAATTCTGCATCTGAGCATACTGGTATCTCACAGCTGTCATGTCTGAACATCAGTCAAAACTGAGATGAAAACATTTCCAACTTAACGTGTGGTTACTGCCATGTTTGCTTGTGGGCCTGCTGTTTCTGCGCTCTCCTAGTTCTTCCTAGGAAGCTCGTATTCAGCTAAGCCTCCATGCATGGTGAAGTGTCTTCTGTGTAGGGGCCATGTACAGCAGGGCCACCCCCACAGCCACCTCAGACAGAAGAGGGGCCATGGAAGAACCTAGCCCAGTCCTGCTCCTGCTACTGGAGAGGAAACACCGCCGGACCAGAGGACAGCCCTTCACTGCCTGTGCCGATTAGAGACACACTTAGCGTTTGCAGAATTCCCAAGAGCATAGAACAGTTCCTTCTTTCATAGCGAGTTAACCAATGGGAATATATGTTTAAAAAAACAAAGGTAACTTAGGGAAATGGATGAATTTAGTGTTGTTACCGTTCTTTACTCGGATACTGTGTTTGGCTATCCCCAAATAATTTTATTGATCATTATCTGGAAAACATTATGTTGAAAACTGTCTCTCAGTTTCATGATTTACATCCAGTATTTTTCAGACTAAAAGAATACTTATAGATTAACATATCTGATAATATTAATTTCATAAGGAAAATTTGTCTTGGAGGATTCTGTTGATGATTAAAAGCTATGTTTAAGGTTTAAAAGCTACAGGTAAATAATCAATGTAATATTGTTTTAAGGAGGGAACTCATAGCTATTAAGCATATGCCACTGGCTTGGTACTGTGCTATTTAGCTGTGTATTTATTGTCATTTAACCCTTATAGAACACTGTGAGTTAAATATAACCATCCCGTTAGTACAGGTGGAGAGAGTCAGGCCACGAGAGTTAGGTAATCAAGTTTACGATGTAGCAGGTTATGAGATGCGGACTTGAACATGATCTCTTTCGCTTTTATGCACTTTGCATTCTGTCACAAGGCTCCTTTGGGGGTATTTAACTAATGCCTTTCATGATGGAAGCAAAACTACCTGCATAATAAATAAACCGTACAGCATTTCTGTCAACTCAATAAACAAGTGTTTCATTGTGTGGGATCTAGCTTCTTGCAGTTGGGAGGGTACACGGGGCTTTGAAAGGCGCTGGATTGACTGCATGTTCTGTGTCTATCATTCTCTCACTCAGATTCTAAAGTCTCCACTGCCTCACCAGGTATAATTAACATAATCTCCTATATGAAATATTTTAACCATTTTATTTATTCATTTTGTTTTTTATAAGCTTCCAACAGGAGAGTTCTTTGGAAGAGTTCAAGCCCTCTACTAGAATCTTTATGTAATTAGCTTTCAATACTTCTTAAATGAAATACATTGAAATGTAACTGTAGAAATGTGGGAATCATTACAAAGGGGAATGCTAAATAGAAGTTAAAAAAAGATTAAAATTGAGATCAGAAAGAAACAATAGCAAATTCATTAGCAAGTCAGCTCACACATCCTAGGTTCCCACAAATGGTAATCTTTTAGGTAAGCAAAGGGCTTCGAGGATGTGAAATAGACTGTTCCTTCTGGCGTCTCTCAGTTCTCAGCCATCTTAAAGAGGCTTTAGCCTTTTGATTGTTATCTGAGTCTGTTTGTGCTCTGGAGGAAAGGAAATATTTTTCTCCTTGCTATGTTTCATATGACATGCTCATGAACAACTGCTTAACTCTGTGAACTGTATTCACTGGAACTCAGATGTGTCAGAACCAGAGGCCAGCAAGGCAGGTGACCTCCCACCCGACCGCGTCCAAGCCAAGGGGCTGCATAGCCTCCCATCAGCTCCTGTAATAATCTGATCACTTACTCCCACCTCCTCTGGTGTTAGGACAGACTTCTATGCATAGAATGGGTGTTTGGTCATCTTTTTTTTTTTAATCAATCAATCAATCACTCCATCTATCTCCTTATTTTCTCTTCCCTTCCTTTCCCGACATCCTTTCTCTTTCTTCTCTTCCCCTTTACAGAGAGAATGAGTGCTGACTGCCTTGGGTGTTTTCAGTAAATATCCCTTTGACTAATGATGTGTTCGTGTGACTGTCACAGCCCCTTCTCATTAAACAGCCCTCTTAAAAGGAGGGGAGAAAACACTAACAATGATAGATGAGGTCTCCTAGAAATCCATTATTAGCAATTTCATAAATAATGGTGCTGCTGAGAGGACCCAGCAGGGGGTGCAGCCCAGTGCTGAGGACACTGTGACCCTTCAGCTGGAGGCTAATGACTCTCGAAGACCCAGTGTTATTAAATGACTGAATTTGGCGTTTCCACTTGATGAAATCTTCACTGCTTTATCTTCTTTATTCCTTTGGTTTGGAGATAATTTTTGATCATCACTTTTATTGACTGAAAAAAAAAAGCTTTATTGGGGAAAGTGTTAAATATATACAAAAATAGAATAGTAAAATGCACATATCCAGCTTAGTTATCCATTCATGCCCAGGTAACATTATCTGTACTACTAGTCACTTTCCCTCTGTCCTGATTATTTTGAAGCAAATCCCATACATCATATCATTCTATTCATAAATATTTTACCACTGTCTCTGAAAGATAAGGATTTCTTTTATAAGCCACAATTCTGTTATCTCATTAATGGTAAGGAATCAAGAATATAATTCCTTAATATCATCCAGCCATACAGCAACCTAGTTTTACCGATGGAAAGCCTGAATCTGGAGAAATGAAGTGCCTTGACCTAGGTCCCAGAACTAGTTAGCAGCTAGGCCAATACTGGGACGTACCTCCTGTCCATAGTCTCAGAGGGATGCTGTTTTCACTGTGTAAGGAAAGTTTGCCTCCGAAATACAATGTCCCGATAGGAGGACCTTCTGTTTCTCTTTCAAGTACTCTCAGAAAGTACACGCAGAAGCAGCTCTGTGTCTCTGTGAAGTGATGTAACCTTCCTGGGTCTCACCTCTTTAGTTTATAAAATGCGATGAGTGGGACAGGTTTTATTGAACAGAATTCATTAGGAGGTTTCTTTTTCTTCTTTTTCGTGTTACGTGTTGCATTGAGCACCGTGGGCAGAGTGGTTGGCAGACCTAATATAGTCCTCCTCCTTGAGAAGGGTCTTATTTTTGCGGTGGATATGACAGAACAGGGTGAGCGGTGCTCAACATAAAACATTACAGGTTGGTTTAGGAAGAGCCGATGGGCTGATAACTTGTGCAGTTATGTGGTATATTTTGCATTTAGTTAGGTCTCATTTTTATCACCTTCATTATATTCCTGATTATTTTAAAGTTTTTGGTCAATATTTTGAGTTGGATATTTTATTTTCTAAGTGGTAATTGCTGATATAAATAAAAACAATTTCTGTGTATGTACTTTATATATACCTTATGAAATTTTCTGATTAGGTATAATAATTTTTTAAAACTTCTTTTGGGTAGTCTATAAAATTCTTTTATCTATAAATAATAACAAATTTTTCTCCTAAAGATTCATGCCACTTAGTTTATTTTCTTTACTTAACATAATATTTAAAACAATATGAATAAACTGTAGTGATTGAGGACTTTCTCGATTTTGATGAGAATTCATTTAGGATTTTAACTTTTAATATTATGCTTATTGTTTGTATTTCTAATGTCCTTTGTACTCTTCTAAAAGTTTTCTTTTGTTTATAGCTTTTAAACAGAATGGCTGTATTGAATTCATTTTGTTTTTATATATTGTGATTCAATCACACGGTTTACCTTTATTTTGTTAATGTCATTATTTAAACTGGTAGATGTTAATCATTATTACTTTTTTAATGTATCAGTTTCTAACAATCTCTAAGATATTTTTATGCTTATTGGTTTACCTTAAACTTTGTGACCTTTCTCATGGCAATTTTGTTAATTTGTATTTTGCCATAAAGCATTTATTTCTTTTGAACTTTCAAATGTATTGGTCTCAAACAACATATAATATTCATATATGTATTTTTTAATATCCTCAAAAGTAGTTATATCGACATTTTTAATTCTGTAGATTTTTATTTTCTCTCTTCTTTTAAATTAGACTTATAAGAAATTTGTCTACTTTTAAATTAATCAAGTCTACGCTAAGAAATATATAAGTTAGGCCCTGCTTGGTGTAGCTTAGTGGCTTGAACGCTGGACTGCAAACCAAAGGGTCACTAGTTTGATTCCCAGTCAGAGCACATGCCTGGGTTGTAGGCCAGGTCCCCAGTAAGGGGCATATGAGAGACAACCACACATTGATGTTTCTCTCTCCCTCCCTTTCCCTCTCTAAAAATAAATTAGTAAAATCTTTAAAAAAATATATATATAATTTATTAATTTTATCCCTTTATTTTTATTTGTCTTCTATTTTATACTAGTTCTAGATTTATAAATTGAATGCTTACTTGATTTTCAATCTTTTTCAATTAAAAAATTTACTACTTTTCATTTTTAGTATAATTTTGATTATATTCTATAAACTGAAAGTTTTTATTTTTAGCAATTTCTTAGTAGTTTATAATTTCTGTATTGCTTCTTTTTATATTTAGTGTTTTTAAAATTTTTAATTATATTTTATTGATTATACTATTACAGTTGTCCTGATTTTTTCCCCTTTGCCTCCCTCCACTCAGCAGCCCCTACTCCCTCAGGCAATCACCCCACCTTTGTTCATGTCCACAAGTCATGAGTATAATTTCTTTATCTACTCCATTTCCTATGCTGTACTTTACATCCCCATGGCTGTTCTGTAACTACCTATCTGTACTTCTTAATCCTCTCACCCATTCTCCCACACCCACCTTTCCATCTCTTTAACCTTGGCATTTTAATTATGATATGTCTTGGGGTGGGCCTTTTTGCATCCGTCTTGTTTGGGACTCTGTGTGTTTCCTGGACTTGCATGTCTGTTTCTTCACCAAATTAGGGAAGTTTTCTTTCATTATTTTTTTCAAATAGATTTCCAATTTCTTGTTCTTTTTCTTTTTTTTCTGGCACCCCTATGAAGTGAATGTTGGATTGCTTAAAGTTGTCCTACAGGCTGCTTACACTGTCCCCCCTTTTTTTTGGATTATCTTTTCTTCTTGTTGTTCTGATTGGTTGTTTTTTTGCTTCCATATGTTCTAAATCATTGATTTGATTCTCGGCTTCATCCACTCTACTGTTGTTTCCCTGTAAATTGTTCTTTATTTCAATTAGTGTATCCTTTGTTGCTGACTGGATTTTTTCTATGCTGCTGAGGTCCTCACTAAGTTCCTTGAGCATCCTTATAACCAGTGACTTGACTTCTGCATCTGACAGATTGCTTATCTCCATTTCGTTTAGCTCTTTTTCTGGAGTTTTGATCTGTCCTTTCATTTGGGCCTTGTTTCTTTGTCTCATTTTGGCAGCCTCCCTGTGTTTGTGTCTATGTATCAGGTGGAGCTGCTTTGACTCTGTCTTGGCAGCGTGGCCTGATATTGGAGGGGTCCTAGAGAGTCTGGTGGCACAGCTTCCCTTGTCACCCAAGCTAGGTTCTTGAAGTGCACCCTTTGTGGGGGCTGAGTACACCCTCTTCTTATAGTTGAGCCTTGATTGCTGTTGGGAGGGATTTTTCCTGGCCAGTCAGCTGCAAGGATTAGCTGTGACCACTGACCACCAACCTTGTCCCTCTGGAGGATCAACTGTGCAGGGGGAGGGCAGTGGTATTCTGACAAGGTCTGTAGCTCTCTACTGGGTGTGGGTCCTGTAGTTTCCTGGGTGGTGCAGGCCAAGGTCAGCCTCCATCGGTGTTTTTTCCAGGGCCACCCTGCCTGAGCTATAAAGCCATCTGAGATGGCTGCTACTTGTGCTGTGCTTAGATATTCCCAGAGGAAGCCAAGCTGTGAATATAGGGTGCTAGTTCTGGGCCTGGGGCTCACTGAAGCCAGCTGCTGATTGTTTGAAAGGATTTAGGAAGTTGTAAAGTGTGAGCCCAGACCATTCATATGGAAAAGCCGCTTGGGTGGGGCGGAATCTCAGGGGACCTCTAAAGTGGGTCAAGCCTGTTAGCCAGGTTGATGGAGTCCCAGACAAGGCACCAGTCTGCTGGCTCAGTTTGGATGGTTGTGGTTTCTTCCATTCTGTAGTTGTCAAACTTCTGTGATTTCTGTCGGTTCTGAGCAGTGTTCTATATTTTAGTTGCAATGTTGTTGTGGTTGTGTGAAGAGGTGAGCCATGTCTGCCTACACTGCCATCTAGACTGGAAGTTCCTGATTCAGTATTTTTTTAGGAAATTTTTTTTTTTAAATTTCCTTTAAATTTCAGAGGTTTGGGGGAATTGTCCCTTATGTTGCTTCTTGGAATTGATTAGGTTTCCTAGGTGGCCAAGTGTATGATTCATTTTTCTAAGCTTTATATGGAAATCAGATAATTTTATGTTAGATTCAACTTGTTGCTTATTATGTTAAATTCCTTTAACTTTCCTTATTTATTGGTTCTTAGGAACAGTGTGGCTTAGTGGAAAGCAAGTAAGAGTAGAATTTAAAAGACCTAATTCTAGTTTTCGCTTTGCTGCCAACAAAATATACAAGTGGTGTCAGAGAAGTTACTTTCTTCCCTTTGGTCTAACCCAGTTCAGTCCAAAAAAAAAATTGCGGCGATGATGGAAATGGCACGAGCCCCATGTGGCTTTGGATCACTTGAAATGGAGCAAGTGTGACTGAAGAGCTGAATTTTTAATCCTACTTAACTCAAATATATGCAGCCACACGTGGCTGGTTGGCCTTATTGGACAGTACTGGTCTAATCTATTAATGTTAAGTCTTGTACTCAATAAATCCTAAAGAACTCACGTCTAAAGTACTGTTTTAACTTTCAAGCTGTGGATTTATACATTTCTGAAGATACTGTGAAATAATGGGAAATTTGAGTACTTAGAAAAATGAATAGATGAGAGGTGGTAAAAGTTTTAAAATTTTGTACCCAGTCCAAGCTTCTAACAGTTGAGACCTAGAAATCATCTTTAGTAGATAACTGAGCTTCTGTAATCCAAAGGTCTTTGAAATGCAAAGAGTTATTTTACTGAGGGCGAGCTTCTAAAATCCAGCCCTAAGGTGAAAATCACATCATTCAAATTACACTTTTAAAAGTGTGTTTTATTTCGTTGTTAAAGGTTGGGAAACCCATAAAATCAGTCATACCATCTTTCCTCATAGGACCCTGAATCAAAAGAAATATCAAACCAGAAATTGCAAATTACCTAGGAATTAATGAAAATAACTTTATGTCAAAGCTTGAGGCATATAATTAAAATGATACTCAGAGGAAATGGAACACCCTAAAAGCTTTTATTATTTGCAGAATCCACCCCTGCATCGGTGCTTCTGGCTCACCTGTGTTCTTTCCCAGGATGGTGACGCGGGTGGTGAGCAGGGCTGACGAACCCGCAGAACCCACGAGAGCATGCGGCTTCCCTTTGGGGATTCTATGATACAGTCACTTACATTTCTAAACCCCAGAGTCGTATTGGTCACATTACGAAATTGAACATACGCAGTTGAGCTGAATGAACATCAGTTTCCCATTCCCCATCTTATCCTTTTTCCAAACGTTTGCTGACCGAGGTGCCAGGAAAACTCACCAGCATTTTACACGGAGTTTTTTGGTCCTTTCTTTTCCTCCCCAGCCGGTATAATGGAATTTTTCTAAGTACAAGGAAGATGGAATTTGACCTTGATTGTACTAAAAATTCACCATTGCCCATTTTATCAGTTGGTGACTCAAATAGATAATTGGAGCATTCGTAATACTGCCACCTTTATAGGGAATTATTAGAGAGTAAGATATTCCTTGTGTGCAATTTTTTTCAGATTATCCCTATTCAGCTATGTAAGTGCCAACTTCTAAATAGAATTTGGGGTGGAAAGCCCATACTATCCACCTCGTTACAATTGTGAATAACAACAGTAAATGTGTTTTGCATGAGGGCCTGACACAGGTTCCCTTGAGGGAGACTCATAAGCTTTCGTTCAGGTGTAGGAGATGTGACCTGGTTTAGCCCCTGATTTGTGTTGCATATGTCCAGATTATGGTTATAGCCTCAGATGTTTATAGTACTAGATAAGGGAATTTCTGTTTGGGCAGTCATTACTGTGATTTGGGTATTATGTCCTGTATTTGGGACAGTCACCTTTGGGTGTAGATCATGTACTTATTAAAAAAAATCATAAAGGGCCTAACATATATACTAGAATGAAGATAAATAAACACTTCACCTAAATAATCAAACCCTGAAAACCCAATCCACAAATAATAGAGAAATAGCTTTCATTAAAAAAAAAAACCACATTATTCTTAGTTCCAGAACTTCAAGAAAAATAAACCTATTACTCCAGCACTTGAAAGCTTTATCCGCTAACATACTTCTATCCTGAATGGAATTTCTGCTCATAATCTTCTGGTTTTTAGGAAATTTAATTTTCATAAATCATGGCTTTCAGGTTGGTGAAAGATGCGTGGTTTGTTTATAAGCACGTCTGGAAAGTTTTGTAATTTCAGTCGTCAAGGATCTGACTGCAGTTTTGCAAGTTGTCTGAACTGAAGCTACATAAGATTATCTGCAGGCTTGCTGTCTGCCTCCCAATGAAATTAACATCACCCAGCAGATTAGGAACAATAATAAAGAAAAATGGTGCAATAAGTCCAACATAATGGGTGCTTTAAAGCAGGAAGATGCATCTGCTGTGGGGAGTCAATGACCTCTTTCTGGATACCAGTGAGAGACTCCATCCAGTTCTTTTTCTGCCTGGTTTTATGACCTCAGGTACATTATTTAATTTGTTGTGTTTTCATTTTTTTGTAAATAAGAGCTTATTAGATCTATTTCTTCTCCACAAGTGCTGTTTAGGTAGTGAGAAATTTCCTTCATAAAGTGGAGTTTATTGAAAGATGCACAATATGGGCAAAGTCAACTATAATAAGACAAATAAAATGACGACAAAAGCAAATAGAAATGGTGCATTATATGTGGTAGAACAAAGGCCCAGGTGTGTTCCTGGCCTTTCAGACTGGTGACAATATGCTTACAGAACAGTGTTTTCGAAGGTTCTCATTACTGTGTGTGATTTTTTTTTTTTTATTAAGCTGTCTATCAGAAATCTAAGCCATCTAGTATCAGGGCAGGTTTACGAATGTAATAATGATTTGAATGGTAAAGTTTATTGGTAAAAATAAATCAAACAAAAAAAACTGGCACTTGCTGTTCTCAGAATTCTCTTTCTTATTCTTTATTGAAGAACTAACCTGTGACTTTCTGTTTGATCGTGTGCTTTGTAGCAGGGAGTGTTGAGTCTGCAAAGGAATAACGTTCACTTACTGTAAGAAAAGGGATCATAGCTGAAAACAAATTCATTTTATTTAAATATATGGTTTTGCAGATTCATTTAACCGTCATTAATTTACCGTTTTTGGAGAGTCATGTGTTGCCAGAAGCGTTGGCGACAGGCTTAAAGCGTTGTTACAGGAGGCCCACACAGAACGAAGTCAGAACCAATCTGTTTTGTTTTCCTTTTGATGAAAAAACAAAAATCACACCAACAAATCTCATACTGAATTTAAAAAAATAATAAACTTTGTGCTTTGTAGTACTTTTAGATTTACAGAAGAATTACAGAGGTCATATAAAGCAGAGTGTCTGACCCTCGGCCCAACGTAAAATCGTAAATTTACTTAAAACCTTTTTTTTGTTCATCAGTTTTCGTTAGGGTGTGCGTATTTCATGTGTGGCCCAAGACAATTCTTCATCTTCCAGGGTGGCCCAGAGACGCTCAAAGTTCGGAGACCCCTGAAAGAGTTTTCATAAGTCTCTCCCCCAACTTCCCTCATTGCTAAAACCTTATGTTATTGTGGTACCTCTGTTAAAACTAAGAAAAACACATTGACACATTACTATCTGCCAGGAAGGAGGGTTTAATTTTCTTTTTTTAAAAAATGGTGGTAAGAACACTTGACATGAGATCTACCCACTTAACAAATTTTTTAGCTGTGCAACACAATATTGTTAACTATTTACACTATGAGAGGGGCTTCCAAAACCCTGGAGTTCATTCATCAAAAATTATGCATGTGTTCTTACATGTTTAAACTTCCATCACCTTCAAAATACTCTCCATTTGAATGCAGTACATCTATCGAGACTTTATTTCTACTGCATGAAACAGTTTGAACTCGTCGATTTTGATGCCTTTTAGTGCTTCAGCTGTTTTTTCTTTCACCTCTTCCACATCCACAAAATGTTTCCCTCTGAGGACTTTTTTCATCCACGAAAACAAAAAATAGTTGCTCGGGATGAGATCAGGTGAATAGGGAGGGTGGGGCACAGGGGTCGGGCTCTTTGTGGTCAATAGCTGCTGAACACTCAAGTTGGTGCGGGCAGGTGTGCTCGCAACTCACCCGTCATGAGATGGGCAAACGTGCTGAAAGAGTCTTCAAAAAATATTCACTGAAGCTGAACACAGCCTCTCACAATGACACCACAGATAAACTGATTCGGACAGGTTCCTAGAACACTCACATAGCAGGGGAAGCCTGTACTACAAGGGCCGGTCCTCCAGGAGATAATTCTGGTTTTGGGGGGAATCCCACCTAGTATATTGTACAGCAAATTTCTGGAGCTTATTTATCTTGCGTAGCTGAAACTTTGTACCCACTGAACAGCAAGTCTCCACATCCCTATGCCCCAGCGCCTGGCAACCACGATTCTACTCTGCTTCTATGAGTCTGACTGTTTAGATTACCTCACACACGTGGAATCATGAAGTACTCGTTTTTCTGTGATGGCTTATGTCACTTAATGTAATTTCCTCTAGGTTCACCCATGCTGTTGCATATGACAGGGTTTCCTTTTTTTAAAAGGCTGAGTAATATGCATCTACCACATTTTCCTTCTTCATTCATCTCAGTGGACATTTAGGTTGTTTGTATACCTTGGCTCTTGTGAACAGGACTGTAATGAACATGGAAGTGCTAATATCTTTTGGAAATCCTGATTTCAATTCTTTAGAGTATATGTATATCCAAGAGTGGGATTGCTGGATCATGTGGTCATTCTTTTTTTCCTTTTTATTGAATTTATTGGGGTGACACTGCTTAACAGAAGTATACAGGTTTCAGGTGCACAGTCTACAGCACATCATCTGTACCCTGTATTGTGTGTTCACCACCCCAAGTCAATCTCCATCCATCACCATTTATTACCCTCCTTAACCTCCCCCCACCTCCTCACCCCTAAGAGTCACCACACTGTTGTTTGTGCCCATGAGTTTTCTCTTTTTTTCTTTTTTGTTCAATCATGCCTCTCCCTCACTCAGCCTCCTGATCCCCAGCATCTGTTGCCTGCTCCCATGTGTGCTTCTATTCTGCTTGTGGTTCATTTTGTCCATTATCAATAGATTCCACATGTGAGTAAAATCATACAGATTTGTCTTTCTCTGATTGGCTTGGTTCATTTAGCATAATGTTCTCCAGGTCCATCTATGCTGTTGTAAAGGGTGAGATTTCATTCCTTTTTTAAAACATCTGAGTACTATTCCATTGTGTAAATGTACCATGGCTTTTTTATCCACTCATTTACTGATGGATACTTGGGTGGCCTCCAAATCTTGGTTGTTGTAAATACAGAACTAGAACAAATACTCCAGAAATTTATGTGGAACCCAAATAACTCTGAAAGCAACAGCAATCTTGAGGAAGAAGAACAAAGTTAGAGGAATCATGCTACCTGATATCAAAGTGTATTACAAGGACATAGTAATCAAAACAGCATGGTACTGGCATAAAAACAGATGTGTAGATGAACGGAACAGAATAGAGAGCACAGAAGTAAACCCGTAGCTTTATAGTCAATTAATACTTGACAGAGGAGGCAAAAACATACAATGAAGAAAAGACAGTGTATTCAGTAAATAGTGTTGGAGATATTGGGCAGATAGATAACGTGCAAAAAAAAAAGAAACTAGACCACTTTCTTATACCGTACACAAGAATAAACTCAAAATGAATTAAAGATGTTAGGCTCAATACCATAAAAATCCTAGAAGAAAACATAGGCAGTAAAATCACGGACATTTTTTTACAGCAGTATTTTTCTGACATAACTCTTCGGACAAGGGAAACAAAAGAAAAAATGAAGAAATAGGACTACATCAAACTAAAAAGTCTTTGCACAGCAAAGGAATCCATCAACAAATGAAAAGACAACCCACTAAATGAGGATATATTCCCTAATGATACATCTGATGCAGGGTTAATATCCAGAATTTATAAAGAGCTAAGAAAACTGAACACCAAAAAAATTCCAATTAAAAAATGGGCAAAGAATGTGAATAGACACTTGTCTGAAGAGGTAATACAGATAGATGGCCAGTAGACATTAAAAGATGCTCCATGTCACTAATCATCAGAGGAATGCAAATCAAAACCACAATGAGCTATCACTTCACACCTGTCAGATTGGCTGTCATTAGTAAATCAACAAACAAGTGCTGGCGAGGATGTGGAGAAAGGGGAACCCTGTGCGCTGTTGGTGGGAATGCAGACTGGTGCAGCCACTGTGGAAAGCAGTATGGAGTTACCTCAAAACATGAAAAATGGAACTGCCTCATGACCTAAGAACTCCACTTCTGGGAATTTATCCAAAGAAACATAAAACACTAATTTGAAAGAATATATGCAGCCATATGGTCATTCTATTTTTAATTTTTAAGGAATTTTTATACTGGTTTCCGTAGTAGGCGCACCATTTTACACCCCTACCAGAAGTGCACAGGGGTTCCGGTTTGTTCATATCCTCAACACTTGTCATCTTTCGTCTTTATGGTAACAGCCGTGCAAATGGGTGTGAGGAGATATTTCAGTGTGGTTTTGATTTGCATTTCTTTATTGATTAGTGATGATCAGAATCTTTTCATATATATGTTGTCCATTTGTATGTCTTCTTTCGAGAAATAACTATTCAAGTCCTTTGCTCATTTTTAGTTGGGTTATTTGATATTTTTGTTATGGAGTTGTAGGAGTTCTTATGTACTATAGAGCCATAACCCCCTATTTGATGTGTGGTTTGCAGGGTTTTTTACCCCCATTCCTTAGGTTGCCTTTTCATTTTGTTGATTGTTTCCTTTGCTATGCAGAAGCTTTTTAGTTTGATGTAGTTTGTATGTTTAATTTTCTTTTTTGCCTGTGCTTTTGGTGTCAAATTCAGGAAATCATTGCCAAGAACAATGTGCAGAAATTTTTCCCTTGTTTTCTTCTAAGGGAAGACATGTTTTTTTCCCTAATTTTTAGTTTTAGGTCTATGTTTAAATTTTTAATCCATTTTGAGTTCATTTTTGTGTAGTGTTAAGATAAGGGTTTAATTTATTCTTTTAGATGTGGCTATCCAGTTTTTCCAACACCATTTGTTGAAGAGACCGCCTTTCCCCTGTTGTGTATTCTTGGCACCCTGTTGTGTTGAAGATCAGTTGACAGTATAAGTGTGGATTTATTTCTGGGCTGTCTATTGTGTTTCATGGGTCTATGTGTCCGTTTTTATGCCAGTATCATACTGTTTTAATTACTGTAGTTTTGTAATATGTTTTGTAATCAGGAAGTGTGATGCATCCAGTTCTTTCTCAGGATGGTTCTGAATATTCAGGGTCTTTTGTGGTTCCATACAAATTTCAGGATTATTTTTTCTATTTCGGTTAAAAAATGTCATTGGGATTTTAATAGGCATTACTTTGAATCTGTAGATCACTTTGGGTGGTATGGACATGTTGATACTAATATTGAGTCTTCTAATCCGTGAACATCGGATGTGTTTCCATTTATTGATATCTTTAATTTTTTTCATCAACATTGTATAGTTTTGAGTGCACAAGTCTTTCAGCTACATTACCATTAATTAAACCCGTGGCTCTATTTGGATTTTTTCAGGTTTTCCATTAATGCTTTCTTTCCTAGGATCCAGTTCCTAGTACATATAGCATTGAGTTGTCACATCTTTCTGGACTTCTCTGGTGTCTTAGTTTTCCCTTGTTTTCATGACATTGGAAGTCTTGAATACTGTAGCATGTCTCCCCATGGGGGTCTGGGCTCTGTGTTTCTCATGATTGGACTGGGGTTCTGGGTTTCTGGAAAGAGTACTATAGAGGTAAAGTGAACTTTGTTTCACAGGCTATTAGGGAGTATAGGCTACCTGCATGACATTGCTGTTGACATTGACCTTTATCACTTGATTAAGAAAGTGTTTACTGGGTTTGTTCACTATAAAGTTACTATTTCCTTTCCCTACTTTATTCTTTAGAAGCAAGTTAGTAGATTGAGTCCACTCTCAAAGGTTTCTTGTGGAAGGGGTATTGTCTCTTATCTGCAGTTCATCCAGAGAAGATTTGCCTGCCATTTATTTATTTACTTACTTACCTACCTACTTATTTATGTATTTATTCAATTATTTATTTATAGGAGTATGGACTCATGGATATTTTAACTTTTAATTATAATCCAATACTATGTCACTTATTTTCATGCTCTAATGGTTCCAGCTACGGCCATTGGGAGCTCTCTGAAACCAGCCCCCATACTCTTCCATTTTTAATTTCTTGTTGAGTACTTCTTACTTTCTCTTATTAAAAGATGCTCATCTTACATGTTTTTGCCCCCTGGAAATCAGCTGTTCTGCCAAGCAGCCCTGTTTTCTTGTATTTGATAGTGGTATTTGAAACCAAGACCTGGGTCTTACGTCTGCTAGACGTTAGTTGCCTCTTCTGTGTTATCACTTCTAGGCCCGTTCCGTGCACAGAGCTAAGTAACGCGCACATCCACACTAACCCACATTTTACTTTTAAGTTAGTTTACAGCCAATATTATATTAGTTTCAGGCGTACAACATAGTGATCGGATATTTATATAACTTGTGAAGCAGTCACCCCAGTAAGTCCAGCACCCATCTGACGCCATACACGGTTACTGCAGTTCTGCTGACTGTATTCCCCATGCTGGACTCCACATCCCCTGTCATTCAGTTTCGAATAGTAAAAATAAACCACTTTTTGTTTTAGATCGGCTCACTGAGGCTAGGGGAAAAAGTAATTCCTCTCTGAATATTTGTCTCAAGGTGATTATGAAGAGAATGTGTTTCTTTCTAAATATTGGCCCTAAAAAAAGGCATTCTTGAGAATTAAAACAATTTTTAGCACATGCACGCAGCTTGGAGTGGGTGCCAGCCTTCACTTTCAGAAGCTTGTGGATGAAGCCTCCTGTCTGCTGCAGCGTGTGCCTCCGTGTAGAGTGGATCTGAAATCATCTAGTTGCTTTTCTTTTTCTCAGGCATTTGCTTTTATTACTGTTTGCCGTATATGTAGCATCCAGCTCTGGTTATAGACATTTAAAGTAATCGAAAACATCAAGCTCAGGAACATTAAATCTTACAAAGTTTAGGGAGTTAAAACACTGACATATTAAGAAATGAATAAAAGTTTATATATTTCTATACATTTCTACCTCTTCTTATCTTTCTTTGTGTTTTACTTTAAAATAATATCTTTTGGGGGTTTTTGTTTTTCATTCTATTCTCAGTATTTTGATTTCTGTAGTATTACCAAGACCTTCACCAAAAGGTTTTTTTTTTTGTGGGGGGGGGTGCTTGTTACTTTTCTATGAAGACACGTCATTTTTTATCTTTATTCCCAACATCACCACTTACTTTTTTTTGCTCGGGCAGTACTCACTGATTTGAAAAACATAAGAGGATAGAAATTAATGCCTTCAATTTTCCTTGTTATGTGTCTTTCAAACATATTATCTTTGTAGCAAATTCTCCAAAATACTTCTTTTAACCTGTTAACAGTTACTTGGAAAAGTTCATCGATACTAGCTCATTCTTCCTAGTTTGTGGAGGGGCTGTTTCCCTTGGGCACACTTTCAGTTTCGGGGTCTACAGAGGAGAAGTTGTGATTTTGTTTTTTAAGCCATCTGATACCTGCAGCGTTAGGAGCTCCGCCCCCACTGTGACGCTGCCCCCCAAGTGTTCTGTTGCTCCCAGAGGTGGGCCTCCCTCTCTGGGCTCAGACCTTGGGCTCGTCTGAATCCAAATCTCTGTGGAATGATAGTGCCCATGGTCCTCTCAGCTCTTACACACCCAGACCTGCGTCCACACGGAAGAGGTGCCAGGTCCGCATTCTACAGAGTAGGACTTGCAGGGGAGGAACAAAGTCACCCTCTTCCAACAATGACCAAGTGTTACGTGTTATGGATTCGTCATCATTCATGCTCATAGCTCTTCGTTAGCTCCCAGTAAGTAGGTAGTTAGCAGTCATTAAACCACATCATTAGCTAACCCTAGAGCAGGGCTGTCAAATTCATTTGCCACATCAGCCTCGCAGTTGCCTTCAAAGGGCCGAATGTAATTTAGGACTGTATAAATGTAACTACTCCTTAACTAGGGGCAAGGAGCTTGGCACTGCCGCCGGGTAGAAACAAGGTGCTGGGCTGGATAAAACAAGGTGGAGGGTGGGATTCAGCCCGTGGGACTCGTGTTTGCCGCCTGTGATCTAGAGGATGTCTTGGGAATAAGCACAGTATCTGTTCACTCATTGCAGAGTCAAAATCCTTGTCCCTCAGCCTCCAGTGCTTGCTCAGTAGGGCACCTACATCTGGTAGGCCTGGCATTCATTCTTCCACAGTTGTTAAGTGAGTTGTTTTTTTTAACTTTTATCTTCTACATTATCTTTTGTTCTCTTGTACTGTGGATAAAAAACACTGGTAATGATTTCAATGTATTCCTTGATAATGTTCTTTCAGTCACTGCATCTGTCTCTGAAAATGCGATCCAGCTGTCAGAGAGGGCTGTGCAATTACAATAATTCTGTAATTTGCTCTTTGGAGCTTTGCAGATGGTGGGAGGCAGCAGAGCAAGCTCCTCCCTGCCCGGGGTTCCAGTTCTCACGTCCTCCCCTCCATCCCCACCAGCCCATACCCCTATGAGGAATCAGAGAGTAAAATTCCTGATGACGACCGACTACTTCCTGTCTCCACAGAAAACAGTCATAATTTCATATTCCACGTGAGTGAGTTGTGGAGAGGATCGACATATTTTAGTAGATGAAGGCACATAAAAATGATTGTTACTTTTCTGTTTGTATATAGCTGTCATTTTGTTGTGATTACCTAGGGATCTCCTAAAAATAATATAAGCCTTAAAGAAATTCTTTGTGATGATAAACGAGGTCTGTTGTCCCACCGCGAGAACATGAGTTTGAACCAACAGCGTGAGATCCCCATGTGCCAGGTCACACATACACAGTCACACGTGGGCAGTGCCTCTAGTTCTAGTGCATTTCTCTCAGTGACCCTCTCAGGAAGGGCGAGGTTATTGATGCAGAAAGTAACTTATCCTTGGATTTTAAAATATAGTACTTACTCTGTTCCTGGATAATGTGCAGGACCAGAAGTTCTAGTGCTTAGTTGTATTTAATGAATTCAGTTAAATAATTTATTTATTATATAATAACACTTAGTCATTTTAAGCTAAAAAATAACTTGTTAGTGACCTGCAGTGCTTGCTCGACGTCTCTGCGCCAGTATTCTGTGGGAAGTTCATAAAGCACGGGAAGCCCCCAGAGCCAGGTTGTTCGACCCGTGTTTTCATCGCTACAGAATTAGGAATAGTCTGTGAAAACCGAAGCTGTAGGTTCAGAACAGGGCCGAGAATGGCACAGAGTTTTTCTCCTGCTGGCCATTTTGTTAACGCAGCAAGTCACAAATCAGGTTGTTAGTTTGACCAACAAAGAAGTGAACCTCTCCAAAGTGCCTCAGTTACAAACAGAAAGAAACTTGTCACACACTGACTGTATCTTAGCAAAAGAAAATGTGAAAGTTTCATATCTCTAACCATTAACTTAATAAATGCTCATTACTTTCCTTTACAAAGGTAGAGTTAAGGACCTGTAATCAATGTTATGTACATTGGGATATTTTTTTACTTGGAGTGATGTGGTTTCATAAGTCAACTAGCAAGACAGTATTGAGTGGTATTTATACTTTTACAGAGGCGAGAATCAGCACTAATAGCTAGGAACAGAACTCACTCTTTCTGTTTGAAGTCCATTGCTCTCTTCCGTGCTCATGTACTGGTGAGTCAGCATGGGCGTGATCAGTCAGAACAGATGTTGGCCAGAGCAGGACAGGGGCTTGGAGGCCGCCAGCCATGTTTTCAGTCTCTGGATGATGGCAGTGCGGGGAGGCTGCTCAGAGAGGGGGCAGGGTGCCTCTCAGGAGGAAGAACTTCAGTTAAAACCACTGCGTGGCCTTGCCAACCCCTGCCAGTGGTCCGTCAGCCCTGATCTTAATGGAGGTCAGGGGGTAAATTCCAAAACGGTGATAAGCAAAGATGCCGTGAGAGTAGCCGGAGAGGTCGCTAACCTCATCTTGTTGGTGAGACGGCGCAGAAGCATACAAACTTTCTCTGGGAAGAGTGGTCCTGATTTGATTCCTGAAGGACAAAGTGGAATACACTTGACAGCAGGCAGCGGTTCCCCACGCAGTGAGTTGCTGCGTGCCAGCCACTCACTGCTGGGCTCAGAATGGGAGGACTGGGGAATCAGGGTTGACGCCAGGTTCCCGCGGGCCTGGATGCCAGGCTGAGGTGCTCGGACTTTCCCCTGAAATACGGGGGAACCAGGGAAAGGTTAGCAGCAGAGGAGTGACGGCAGATGCTCATTTTACAGACATTATTTTTATGGCTATGGGTCGGAAGGATTTGGGAAGGACGAGGCTGGACAGAGGTTCCCTGGTAGGGATGTTGTGACAGCCCTCTGGGGGGAAGTCGTAAGGCTCTCAGCTAGGGTGAGGAAAGGTCAGGTTCCGGAGTATTGGGAAGATTGGAGTTCTTTGTAATTGAGTGGCTGATTGCACATAGATAACAGCAGAGTGGCAGGAGATGAGGAAGCTTCTGATTTGGAACTTGGGGTGGGTGGTGGGCCACCAAGTGAGACAAGAAATTAGTGAATAGATGAGATTCACCTTAAAAAGGATGTCTGATTTGGTTTGGACCACACTGAGCTGAGCCATGCAATAATGAACATAATAGAATAGAAGTTTTTCTTTCTCATGGACATGGAAGTGAATGAGTATGCCTGTGTGGCCACAGTCCTTCAGGCAGTAACTCGGTGACGGAGCCTTCTTTCATTCCATGGCTCTACCTTTTTCAGCACGGGGTTTGCAGACAAGTGAGGAACATTGTTCTTGGAGAGTTTTATGGTCCAGCTGTATTCCATATCACGTTCACCCACTTCCCGTCAGCCAGAACTTATTCCTGTGCCAGC
Source organism: Tonatia bakeri (assembly GCA_004024845.1). NCBI lineage: Eukaryota > Metazoa > Chordata > Mammalia > Chiroptera > Phyllostomidae > Tonatia > Tonatia bakeri. The sequence goes on along the minus strand of PVIA01000355.1, from coordinate 381,180 downwards.
CCCAACTTCAAGGAAGGCTGGAAAACGTAGCCTAACTATGTGCCCATTGAACAAGAAGCTGCAATTTTGGGAAGCAGCTAACAAACTGTGCCTCAGGGGTGACTGGGAAACTTTGGGTATTGATATCTGAAACTTGGAGGAAAGGTCTGACCTGGGGTGTGGCTTTAGGCGTCATCGGAGACGGGGCAAGTTTGTGTCCTGAGAGCAGTTACACTCTGAGAACAAGCAGAGGCAAGAGCAGGAGGCCGAGGACAGAGCTTTTAAGTCAGCGGCACACAAAGGCAGCTGGAACACGGATGCTGGGGAGGAGCTGAGAGTCTCCGAGTAGGAGCCATTGTACCACGGAAGCTCAGGAGTGCACAGTCTCAAGGAGTTGGTGGAAAACGGTGTAGGGTGTAGTAGAAGGACTCGCACAGTGTCTGCTGAATCTGCTGATTGAATATGAGGGACCTGGTTGAGTAGTCCTCACTTGCAGGGCAGAAAGCAATTTCAGTGTGCTGAGAAATGACCAGAGAATCTAAGAGGGGGTAAGTGGAGACCCCAAGCGAGCGTGTCATTGACAAAGCAAGGGCCCCCAGAGAACAAGGACAAGACAGAACTTAAATAAAATTCTGAGTTTATCCAAGCACTGCTTTTTCGATACCTTTTTAGCCCTCATTATGATTGATAAATGGTATTCGTTATAAGCAATTTTGTTAACTTACCTACCAGTAGACTGTAATTATGCTTCCAGTTCCAGATTAGTTAGTTTACATGATCAGTTCACACCTCCTGGGAAATACACTGACCCTTTGAAAGAAAAGTTGCAATTTTCTTGGTTATGCATACAAAAAGTAGAGAGAGCATAGAAAAAAGAAATAGCTGTAACTTTGCTAAACGAAGGCAAATTGTGCATCTTTTATTTTCTCTAATGAAGAGAGTCATAACCTGTCTCTCTGTGTTTAAACAGACGTTATTGTGTTCCTTAGTCTCCCTCTCCTGCACAGTAGCCGGGGACCTGTGTAGAGGCCCTTTTCTTTCCTAGAGCCTTTTTTAATAATGGGAAAGTGAGACGGAAATCAGGAGGCTTACGTTCGGATGGAGATGGGTATTAAATATTCTACTGTGTAACACTGAGCAAGCCCCGTTTTTATTAACGGATCACTGAGGAGCTGTCCTTCCCTTTCACTCCCATCGATTCACATTTCTAGTGGCCTCATATTAGTTTAAAATGCTTTAAAAATTGTTTCTATATATTATAAGTTGTTTCTCCCTTAAGACTAGAATATTTAGAAGTAAAAAAAAAACTTCATATAAGGCATTATAATTTATATACCAGTGATAAAGGTGATGGCAAGAATAATTTTCTGTATGTTTTATATTTTATTTTGAACAGCACTTCACAGAACTGTTCAAATGTGTCAAAACCTTGAAATATCACCAAAAGTCATATTCAGAACTTAAATTGCTATTTCTTTGGCAGTGCAATTTAATATTTATACTTTGATGCTTTGAGGTTTTTTAATGTTATTGCATTGTCAACAGAGTTTCTTTTCTTTACAATTCTGATATTGGCAAATAGGATCAAATTAAATAGAATATATTTAAAATAATGATCTAAGTTTCTATTTTCTAGAAAAATGTAGATAATCATATTCATCTTATCTTGGTACCTGGATTATAATAAACCCTGAATAAATATTTATGAATTGAGGATAATACTTGAGTTAGTATTTTTTCTTTTTAGAAAAGATGTGTAACTATTATCATAGAGCAAGCAGCATTTCTAGCTCTTTTTTTTTTTTTTTTTTTTGCAGAATTCCTTTTATACTTGATATTGGGGTCAGTCCTTAACTGCAAAAAGATGAGCTGGCTATGAAATGAGTATCCAGCAATCATCTCTCCATTATTCTAGGCAGAACACATTTCAGAGTGGAAGCTGCACCATTCAAGAAATGTATGTTTGCTGATGAGATTTTAAAGAAAACCACACTTTGTCTCACTCTGGTCCAGAGCTTCAATCATGCCCCAGATCTTTTCATGATAGGCCTATTTTTCTCCAAGTATCACTTTCCCTCTTGTAATTTATTTTTAGGTATACTTTTAGCTCCTTCACCTCCCTGTTTTATCAGCTTCTTGTTTTGCATGTTGAAGTAGGAAGTTGGATTTGGGGGGGTGGGAAACAAAGGTGGAGGTGAGGTCAGCAACTCACCTGTGTAAGTGCCGAGCAGTGCACCTGGACGTCTGGATGGAGGAGAGTCCCAGCGGCCCAGTGTCTGGTGTGTAGCCACCTGCAGAGGCCTGCTCAGGGCCCCGCTCTGTTGTGTAGAGGTAGCACTTGGTTTTAATTCCACACCGAATTCTCACCCTGGATCCACAGAACTCATCTGGGAACCACATCATCTCATGTGGCTGCTGTAACAAATGAGGCGCTCAGTTTTGTTGGCTTAGCACCCTCTACGTTATTTTTCCCCATTCATATTGAGCAATGTCCTATGGTTCTGAGTAAAAGCTCTGCTCCATGCTCGCTCAAGGACCGGGACTGAGGGAAGCTCACCTGTTTTCCAAGGTGATGTGTCCAGATTGTGGAAAGCAGAAAAGAATGATTGCCTGAAATACGATTTTATGGGCTAAGTCCTAGAAATCCCTGGTATTGCCTCATTTTCCTCCATTGCCTAGCCTGCAGGTGCGTGACCACCCCTAACTGCAGTAGATAACTGGGAGTGCAAGTAGTTGGGGCCATGATGAATATCCCTCTTGTATTGGAGAGTTTGTCTTTTTTTTATTTAAAAAAATTTTTTGGAAATGTTTTTAATTACAGTTTATATTTAATATTATTTTGTATTAGTTCAGGCACACAGCATAGTGGTTAGACAATCATATACTTTACAGAGTGTTCCCCTGATATTTCAAGTACCCGATTGGTACCACACATAGTTATTACAATATTATTGACTATATTTCCTATGCTGTATTTTACACCCTCATAACTATTTTGTAACTACCGATCTGTACTTCTCAATTCCTCCACCTTTGCAGTGCATGAGGATTCCCTTTTCTCCACATCATTGCCAGCACTTGCTTGTTGGTTTATTGATGGCTATTCTGATAGGTGTGAGATGGTACCTCATTGTGGTTTAAATCTGCAGTTCTCTGATCATTAGTGATGTTGAGCATCTTCTCATATGTCTGTTGGTCATCTGTGTCCTCTTGGAGAGTTGTCTATTTAGGCCCTTTGCTCATTTTCTAATTGGATTTCCTTTTTTTTTTTTTGGTGTTGAGTTGTATAAGTTCTTATTAGGATGTTAGCTGTATCATTGGCAAGTATGTTCTCCCATTTAGTGGGTTGCTTTTTTGTTTTATTGATGGATTCCTTTGCCATGAAAAGACTTTTTAGTTTAATGTAGGCCCATTTATTTATTTTTTCCTTTGTTCCCCTTGTTCGAGAAGATATATCAGAAAAAATTTGCTGCAAGAAATGTCTGAGATTTTATTGCCTATGTTTTCTTATAAGATTTTTATGGTAGTGAGTCTTACAATTAAGTCTTTAATCGATTTTGAGTTTATTCTTATATATGCTGTAAGGAGATAGTCTGGTTTCATGTTTTTTGCAAGTATCTGTCCAGTTTTTCCAATGTCATTTATTGAATAACCTGTCTTTACCCCATTGTATGTTCTTGCCTCCTTTGTCAAATAGTAATTGACTATAAAGGTGTGAGTTTATTTCTGGGTTCTCTATTCTGTTCCATTGATCTATATGCCTGTTTTTATGCCACTACCATGCTGTTTTGATTACTATGGCTTTGTAGTATAGTTTGATATCATTATTTCTCTAACTTTGTTCTTCTTATTCAAGATTTCAGTGGCTATTCACAGTCTTTTGTGGTTCCATATAAATTTGTGGTTTATTTATTCTAGTTCTGTGAAATACATCATTGGTGTTTTGATAGGGACTGTGTTGAATCCATAGATTGCTTTGAGTAATATGGACATTTTAACAAAGTTAATTCTTCCTATGCATAAGCACGATATATGCTTCCATTTACTTGTATCTTTCTCAGTTTCTGTCTTTGTTATCTTGTAATTTTTTTATTATAGGCCTTTTACCTCCTTGGTTAAATTTTTTCCTAGGTATTTTTTTATGCAACTGTAAATAGAATTGTTTTCTTAGTTACTCTTTCTGATAGTTCATTATTGGTGTATAAAAATTCAGCTGATTCGTGGATATTTATTTTGTATGCTGCTAACTTGCTGAATTTATTTATAAGTTCTGGTAGTTTTTTTGTGGTATCTTTAGGATTCTTTATATATAGGATCATGTCACCTGCAAATAATGACAGTTTCACTTATTCCTTTCTAGTTTGGATGCCTTTTATTTCTTCTTCTTGTCTAATTGCTGTGGCTACTCCTTCCAATACTATGCTGAATAAGAGTGATGAAGGTGGATATCCCTGTCTTGTTTCTGATATTAAGGGAAATGGCTTTAGTTTTTCCCCATTGAGTATAATGTTGACTCTGGGTTTGTCATATGTGGCTTTTATTATGTTGAGATATGTTCCCTCATATTTCCATTTTGCTGAGAGTTTTTATCAATAAGTCATTGTTGGATTTTGTCAAGAGCTTTTTCTGCATCTGTTGATATGATCATATGATTTTGATCCTTCATTTTGTCTAGGTGGTGCATCATGTTAATTGATTTGCAGCTATTGTACCAACCTTGCATCCCAGGAATCAAACCCCCTTGATCATGGTGTATAATCTTTGGTGTATGATCATGGTGTATAATTCAGTGTGTTGCTGGATTTGGTTTGCTAATATTTTATTGATGGTTTCAGCATCTATGTTCATTAAGGTATATTGGCTTATAATTTTTTTTACTTTATAGTCTCTTTATTTAGCTTTGGAATTAGGATAATGCTTGGCGTGTAAAATGAGCTTGAGAATCTTCCCTCCTCTTGAATTTTTTGGAATAGTTTGGGAAGGAGAGGTGTTAGTTCTTTTGAATGTTTGGTAAAATTCACCTGGGAAGCTATCTGGTCTGGGACTTTTGTTTGTTGAAAGTTTTTTGATTATTGCTTCAATTTCATTAGTTGTACTTGGTCCGTGTAGGCTTTTTTCTGTCTTGATGCAGTTTTGGAAGATCGTATGTTTCTAGGAATTTATCCATTTTTTTCCTGATTATCCAATTTGTTGGCGTATAGTTGTTCATACATAGAGTATGCCATAATAACATTTTTTCCCTGCTGGTGTAGAATGAATTGTTTCCCTTTAGTCATTGAATCTCTTTCAGAAATCGTTTGGGAATCAGAATGGGGGGAGGTATTTTATTTTCTTTTTCTAATCAATGAACATACTGAAAATAATAGAAAAGCCAAATATTTGAATGCTTCCCTGGTAACTTGCTAGAAATGCTCTCATGAGCAAGTACTGCTGTTCTCTTTCCCACCTGGCACACCTCTTTTGTGAAACGCCCCCTCCAGGAAGTCCTCCAAGCCTCTTTCTTCTGCACTTCCTGTTCTCTGCCAGAGCTTGAACATTCCTATGTCAGTTTAGTCTGTTTGTCCATTCACGTATCCAAGTACTTGTAATGAAATGAAAAGAAAAGAAAAAAGAAGGGAGGGAGGGAAGGAAGGAAGGAAGGGAGGAAAGGAGGGAAGGAAGGAAGGAAAAGAAAAAGAAAAAAATTGAAATTTACTCTAGTAGAATCACATACTGAACAGCACAAGGACCTAGGGAAAAAGCAGTTAGCTCTCTCTACCTTGGGGGTGAGGGAGAGATGGGTAATGCTTTTTCAGAGGAAGGAAATTTGATCTAAGTTTCTCAAATTTCTCATGGATACTTTTCCTCCCTGAGACAATAAGGTTTGTGAGGCAAAGAAGCCTAGTTTGATAATCTCAAACTCCAGCACCTAGTATGGAGAGAGGTTCATACTAGATATTCAATAAACTAAGTTGACTGATAAAGACATAAGTCAACAAATTTATAAACTTTGTTTGCTACACAATTTTCTATGCATTATCTCATGTATCCCTCACAATAGCTCTATGACAGGCAGATATTCTTATTCCTGGTTTCTAGGCAATAAGCTCAAATTCAGAGAGATTCGATGTTTTGCCAACATTACCCAATGGGTTAGTAGAATAGACTTCAGGTGTTCTGCATCTAATCTTGTATATTTTTCACTCCTGGAAATAAGTATTTAAGTATGGAAATAGTGTTTTGAAATTTGTAGCACGTGCTTTGAGGGTGAGACATCAGACCACCTGAATGTCTTTGAGTAAGGAAGGCTGTTCTTCTAGTGAGTCAGGCAGGAATGTTCTTCCGAACAGAACAAAAGGTGGGCTCTTCCATCACATTTTAGAGCTCTCTATGTCCCGCCCCCTATGCTCCCGCCAGCACAGTGGTTTGTACCCAGTAGGTGCTCTGGAGATATTTCTTAGATAATTGACAGTGACCGAAAATGTGTAATTCAGAGTCACCTAAATTGGACAGCGTCTGAGCTTCTGTCATAAGCTTTTACCTCTGGTCATGTGTCACAGGGGACAAAGGTTGCCTGTGGTATAGTCGCATTGAAGGGATTCCCTTTTCTTAATCCAAGGCCTTTGAACACACTGGCTCGGTGTTCTGGGGGTTTTGGTTGCTTCATTGTCCTTGCACTTGCGCCCTTCCAGCCTGTCCCGGGAGCCTGGCCATGGATGCTCTTACTGTAGCACCTCGAGACATCTTCCAGTGGACTTGCTTTTGTGCCTTTCGATGCTTTAAAAATCTCAAACTTCCTTAGTGTGGAGGCTATGCTAGACATTTATTGCTTTCATTTCTAACTTACCCACATTTCAAACCTTAAGATATCGGTGTTGTTCACAGAAATATTAAGACCTGGTGCCCGACTTAGTAAAATTGTCACTGACCAGGGGTGAAGGCAGGGCTTGCAGAAGTATGAAATTACACATTTGCACGTAGATATTCTGCCTCACTTCACACTTACACACCCGAAGACACGCTTATTTCGTACCGCCCACTCCTCTCCTGATCCTGCTGCCCACGCCCTGCCAGAGGCTGCCCATCTCCGGCAGCAGCAGGCTCCAGACCACAGACGTGCCCCAAATTCTTGCTCAGTCTCCTTTGTTCTGCACATCTAATTCGTTTTCCTGCTGGGTTGCACTGACCTCTGAGATGTTTCTGAAAATGGGGGATTCGAAACTGTGTCTTAAACCCAGGTGGGAGCACTTTGCCGAATCACCATTTTTAGCTATAAAATCACGGGAAAGGAGCAGAGAGTCCTGTAAGCATTTACTGTCAAATCTCCACAAGGACTTGCATTAAAAAATAAAATCTGAAGGAGGTTTCAGTGCTAGAAGACATTCGCTCCTGTATACTTGAGTAAGAATTTCTTTCATCATCTCTGGAAACACTTGCTTTTTTCAAAGCTCTGTCCTCAAGCAATGGAACAGGCGGTGGGAGTTGTTCCACGTGTGGCTTGTGCCAGTGGTCAGCGCCCGTGTGGTGAGTGAGGACACCACAGATGAGCAAGGAGAGTGGGCCTGGTGAGAGGGGCCTGTACTCTGCTCCTGCCTTCTGTTTCTGCTGGACAGGAATCTGGTTTTCATTTTGTTCAGGTTTCTTTTTCTAAAAGTGAGATAAATGTCAAGTTTTAGAACCCACCTTTGATATTAATCATTACTAGGGAAGCACCACTACATTTGTGCCTCGGGCGACTGCTGAGAGGCCTTGTATTCTGCGGACAGTCCTGGGGAGCGCTGCAGAAGGGTCTGTAATTGAAGACTCAGTGGTGCCAATTATGTATGGCTTGTGCGTTCAAAGTGAAAGAATTGGACATCAGGGGCATGTGGATTTCAGTCTCATATTCTTATAGTAATACTAATGTTCAGAATTCTGTAAAGGTTCTTAAGACTTTTCTTATCTACTGATTGATTGCCTTATGCTAGTGTTAGCCACACTTAAAAATGACATCATAATATTTATCCTGAACTTATCCCTTACCCATGGAAGAACAGAGTAGCAGCGTATTAAGGTTGTAAACCTTCAAGTACTAAGCAATGAAGGTCAATGATTTCTTTCTCAATGAGGGCAATGATGATTCTAGTAGCTTATTCTTGCAAGATAATTTTGTTCTGCCACATACTAAAACAGTGAAAGACAGAGAATTGCTTCTTATTTTCTCTTTCCGTCTTGCAGGGGAAGATGGTGAAAGGAATGGGAGGTGCTATGGATCTCGTGTCTAGTGCCAAAACCAAAGTGGTGGTCACCATGGAGCATTCTGCAAAGGTAACGTGTTCTGCTTTTGGAAATCCACAATACACAAAACCCTGCACACCAGGTCCTGTGACCGTGGGTTTTCTTCGGCGTGTTCACATTGATAGTGTTTATATTTTGAGAAAAAGATCACAGGTAAAGGCAGTGATTTGTCATCTGTTAGTTACACGGTTGTTTAACTTTGAATGAAGCACAAATACCAGGGCATTCTTTGATTATTTGGCTTGCTTACACATTAAAAGTAAAAGCTATAATGTCTTCAAAGGCAGTGAAAAGATGTCAAGGCAGATGTGTTTATTCAGTTTTCAAAATGATTATAGGGGTTGCTGTCTGTGTGAAAAATGAGAAACAGCAGAATATAGGTTTTCTTCTAACAACAGTTATCTTCAAATGGACAACACAGCCTCTTGCCGAGGCTATGAGATGCTGTTTTGAGAAGGTGTTGGAAAATTGTGGACTTGGTGGTAGCAATGGTCCTGATTGTGAAAAGTATGAATCTTTTATTTTAACAAATTATCAAATATCTATTAAGTGCCTGTTAACAACTAGGCACTGCTAGGGCTTAGCAGTGACCAAAAATAAACAAAATCATTGACCTCATGGAGCGGACATTTGATGGTGATGGTGATGATGGTGATGATGATGGTGGTAGCTTCCATTTCCTGAGCTTACTGGGTGCCAGCAGCACACTAAGCGCTTGTGTTTGTGCGTACAAGCACATGAACCTGATCGTAGGTATCTTTCATGGTTCCAGAAACAGCTTCTGACAAGCTGTGTAGCTTGCCTGAGGTCACGTAACTGGTGGCACCGAGGTTAGACCTGGGGTCTCTGACTCTGCAGAGCTGGCTGACTGCAGAGCTACCCGTGTAACTTTCTTCCTGATTCCCAGCTCAGGGTCCTTGCACCAGCTGGGCTCAGCCACCTCCCCTACCTGAATCCATGGGCTTCTGATGATTTCAGACGTTGATACTGGCAAATTTTTCTTCACTTTCTATGCGCTTTATCCATTCTGCGTTATGATTCTTAGTTTTAAAGCAAAATCTACCTGTTCCCCACCTTGAGACCTGCTATTTTGAGTGGAAGCGGTAGTTGTTGGCCTTGTTTTCACTTAACGAGGCAGCCCAGTGGGAGATCACGGAGCTGGGAGATTAGCATCTGACACTCTTCCCACAGGGGAGTTCTGTCACAGAGTGCTGTGTGCCATGACGCGGTTCTTTTGCAAAAACTAATTAATATGGAATTATGGCGAATTGTTTAGTAAACAGTGGAAAGTGAGCAGTGGAACACAAATATGAAACATTGGAAATGAAACCAACAGAGGTTACTTCTGAGAGCCGCCTTACAAAAAAGCATGCAGAGTGGTTCATTTCAGAGGCAAAAGGATGCCAAGTATGCAAATGAAATCGAGCCCTTTTCTGCAACATTATGTCTGTTTGGACAACACTCTTTCTGACTTTCCTTCTGCTGTTACTTCAGTGTTCATGCATGGGCACTGAGGTTCGGCTCATTTCAGGTTATTTTTGTGCCTTCGTTTTCAAAACATTAAGCTTGTATTTAGCAAATTCTTTCTCTTTGTTTCCATTTTTCTCTCCCTTAGCTGGAATTTTTGGTAGAGGAAAAGAAAGGGTGCTTCAGATGTCTGATTAGAAATCCGGTATCAAAGCTTTCACAGAAGCGGGGTTTTTTTTTTTTTTTTTTTTACACCATTTCTTCTTTTTCTTCTCACAGTGGGGGAAGTGGCATAGAGTTTTAGACCAGAATTAAAGTTAGGTACATATTTTTCCTTAGATACTTCCACTTGAATAAACTAACAAAAAATATGTTTGTGATTATCCTGGTGACTTGTTCACACTTAATACTTGAAAACTAAACAAGCGAGGTTTCCCTTCAGGCCGGCTGCACTCTTTGCCTGCGCTGCTAGTACGTTTTGTGTGGCTGCCCTCGCTGTCACTGGCACAGCTCACGGTGGCGTGGAGATGCACCCGCATCTTTCCTGCATCGCAGAGGCTGTGAAGCGGAGTGCGAAGAGACAGGTGTTTCCCTCCAGGTAGCCGCTCCAGGTAATGATCTGTTCTGTTAGACATGCCAGGTAATTTATGCCTAACGATTAAGTGAACGACCTACAGGACAAATCCCTGGAGTTATATAAAACACGAGTGAAAAATTTTGCAGTGAAGGATTCAAACCTGAGAAAAGAAATATCTGAGGCTGCTGATTTTTTCTTTTTTTTTAGTAAGTGGGTGGAGCTGTCAGCTGGTTTTCAGGGACAACCTTCTCTGGACTCCATCTTAGGGAAACAGATACAGGCTGCTTATAAATATTACTGGGCCTTTAAAAACAGGCTTCTTTTTGTTGTCATTTTAATCAAAGAGTGCGTTTTAGTCACTCTCTCCTTGTAAGTCTGTGCAAGCAGCCCTCGGCTGCTGGTGTTGGAACCACGGCTGCTCTGGAGTAGCCCTCAGAAGGGCTCCCGGCCTTCCAGATGCCTCTGGAGACGGACGCGGGCCCTGGGGCCGCCCCGGCGCTGCAGCAGGCTTGTCCTGCACACTCACACATCGGGGTTGCAGGCGAAGTTGCAGAGCAGCAGAGGTGTTGGTATCCAGCCACCTTCTTTCTCGAGCTTCTCTTCATCTCTTGGCATGTCCTTCTTCTGCCCTCTAAACCTGGGAAGAAAACAAACGAAATGAGTACCAGTCTGAGTCCTAACTTGATTCCAGATCCTGTACTTGCCATCACACTTACTAAATCTCATTAGCCTCTCAGTGACCCTGTGGAGTTGGGACGAAGGCGGGTAAGAAACGTGCCTGGGTATGTGGCAGAGGTAGGGGTGTCACTCAGTGTGGACCAGCCTGTGTCCATCACCTCGTGTCTGCTGCATCTGCACCAAAGCTACCTCTGCACCAGCATCCCACCCACACCTGCCCTTTACTAGAAGCTTTAGGTTTCAGAATTACCTCTTTTTCTCTTTCCATTTTCCTGGCTAAAGCTCTCCTTGCCTTGGTGAGGTAGGTATCAGCAAGGTACTTAACCCAGTCTGCACATCTGATTGTGTTCATTAGTATCCATCTCCCCTTCTTCCCTTCTGTATCAGAGTCCTCCAAGTCTTGCCTGGGCACATACGTATGAGCCCAATGACAGACTGCAGCTCCCAGACTCCCTTGCATGTAGATGCATCCATGAGACCAAGCTTGGGCCAGTGGCATTTGAGCCTTTGCAAGTGTGTCAGTTTTGAGCCAGGCCCTTAAAGATAAAGCCGACTTCATTGGCCTTCCCTTGTTCCCCTCCCAGCTCTCAGCAGCAGCAGCGTTGGACCCAGCCTTACAAACCTCATTCCTAGACCCACAGAGCTGCCCCACCAGCCTGGCCCCGTGGGTGCCCTGTCCCCTGCTTTACAGGCTTCTGTTGGGATTCCTCGTAACCCCACCCTAGGCTGTCTGCTCCTCTCACCCTCTGCAACTTTTTGGCTGCTAAGTTTTTGGCCCCAACTGTTATTTTTCACTCTGGAATCCTTATTTTCACAATGCAATTCCACAGTGGAATTCTCTGATGCGCTCTAGAACTGTATGTGTTTCTTCCTTATTAGACAACTTCACAGCTGCACCTGGTTGTTCCACACCCATCTCCATGAGAGAGAGCGCGCGCACACACACACACACACACACACACACACTCTCTCTCTCTCTCTCACACAGGAAATCATTATCATTTCCCCCGAAACCTTCTTCCTTCTGCCTGGCCCAGCCACAGTGGGGAGGTCTCCCAGCCCCCATCCCGGGCACTGTGAGTACCGCGTCCACAGTCCTCCTGTAATCTGCACCCCCCTGTGTACTTCTGCTCTCTTTGTTTAGGTTCTTGTCACATCTGCAGGGATCCCTGTTGCCACGTCCCAAAGGTCCCCATGCTGTCAGACTGACTGTTCTTCCTGGCCATCAGGTGCCAGAGTGAGCAGCCACACACTGGAGCTGCCTGGAGGCCACACCATGCAGTTCATGCTGGCCTGCTGGCCTTTCACCCGCAGCTCCCCAGCAGGCTACCTGTGCCCCGATTCCAGGGCATCTGCTGGGCTGCGACCCCCACAAATGCATTGGAGTGTCTCCTTTACTCAGATTCCCTTTTCCTCTCGAACTGGCTCACTCCTGCCTCTACACAATCACACATAAGCGAGCCAGCATTTTCTGACGGTTGGCTTAGTGCCTTCCATCTCTAGATATTACAAATGACCAAAGGAATACACTTTGATGCTTTGTCTTGAAATTTGGTAGGATTGCCATCTGTGAGCATGTCCATTTGCTTGTTTGTGAAGAAGTCAGATCTTTATTGAGGGCCCAGCAGCAGGCGTCATAATCGGATCTGAGGAAATAAGAAATGGAAAGACCTGGTCCTTCCTTGAGGCAGCTCAGAGTCTCACAGGGACAGTCATTGAAATCAATGCTTAAAACAGAAGAGTGTGTGAAGCAGAGCATGAAGAGCCGAGTGCCGTTTCCTTTAGAAGGGAGCTTTGCGTGGGAGGCAGCACCTGCCTGGAGATCCAAAGGCCGGGCCGGCATTGGGTCCTGGTGTGCTGCTGGTTGGGTAACAGGCCCCGGGGTGCAGGAAGACACACGTGAGGAGGGGTGTACAATGAGGTCCCTGTAGTCAGAGAGCAAACGGAGAAAAGTTGCATGCAAACACACACACACACACACACACACACACACACACACAGCCTGCTTTCCATACAGTTGGCTGGAGTGATTTTTGAAAAACTACAAGTCAATCACGTCACTTCTTCCTCATCTCAGAAACTCTCCATGGCTTTCCATCTCACTTAAATTCAAGTTCAAAGTCCTTACCGTTGTCTCTAAGGACCTCCGTGGTCTGTTGACTCTATCTCTACTATCTGATTCTGTCTACTACCATTCTCCCTCTCATGCTCTGAGCTCCAGCCATACTCTTACGAGTTTCTGGAACATTCCAAACATCCTTCTTCCCCACCCCGGACCTTTGCACTTGTTCCCCTCTGTGCCTGGGGTGCTCCTCCTCAGACTCCTGCATGGCTCCATCTCAGTTCACACAGGTCTCTGCTCAGAACACCAGAGGAGCTTTTCCTGGCTGTCCTGTCATACAAAACAGAAGCCCCCCTTGTGGTGACCCTTCACCTCCCTTCTTCAATGGGATGTGAGTCGCACAGCGGCAGGGGCCCTCTCTGTCCTGAGGGCCGAAGAGAACCACGCCCGATGCACACAAGGACCCATCAGTTCTCCAAACAATATCGGTACTCAGAACATAAAGGCGCTTTTTACTTTTTCCAAGTAGTTACATGTTTACTGCCTTCCTTTTATCATCACAGTACTCATGCAAGATCGGTCTAATTGTGTCCCTTTCAAAGACAAACACCGAATTCCACAGATGCTCAAAGTCCAGTGCACAATTAAGGCATCAGCAAGCTGAGAATCCGTGCCTTCTGCCCCTCGGTCTGCTTTCTCCTCTGCCAAACTTCTCAGTCTGGCAAGTACCGTCCCCACGAACAATATAAAGGAAAGTGCTTTGTTCTTGGAATTGCAGGCTGGAAATGTGTCCCCAAGGGGTGCGACTGTCAGAGCACAGAAGCAAAGAGATTCAGTCACAGTTGTCATTTATTGGAAACAAGCAGCGCTTGAGAACCTCTTTTAAAGAACATAAATGAGAGCTCCATTTCTAAAACAGGCTTAGATTTTATTTTTATTACAGTGGGAGGTCTGGATCCTGAAGGGATAAAAAGGATCGTAATTATATTGTCATGAAAAGTTGAGAATAAACCTTCGTGAGTAATATTTTTGTTAAATTCAATCTGTGTCTGACAGAGAAGGAGTCGTGCGGAGATCTGGAATGCTGTTTTACCTTGCCTTCCCTTTTTGGGGACAAGAATCATAAAAAGTAAATGAGGTTTATTAGTCCTATTCATTTAAGACCAAATGTGTTACCAAAAGCCAATATAGATGAAAGGTTAAAAAAAAAATCTTTTCTGGGAAACATTTTTGAGATACTTTTCAGCAACCTTGAAAAGTATCTCCAATAAATAAAGTACTCCTTTGTTAGAATAATTGATAATTAATGTAGTTCCAGCTGATTGCATTTTTTCCATTCATAAAAGCTTGTCCATATTTTATAATTTTTAAATATTTCTTGGCTGAATCTGTTTGGAAAAAAATTCACCTTTAAAAAATACCAATACCTTTTTATTTCTCCCTTAATGATGGAAATACCTGCAAAATTATGTTCTCCTAGGGGGGAAAACCAAACACAGTCCAAGAACCAATAAGCCCCGTTAAAGTGTCCTATAGAATTCAATTAAACCAATAACTTTACATTTAAGACTGCGTGTGCACAGTTCTTAAAACCGATGCTAAGAGCAGCCCTCGAGGTCGCCAAGGCAGGTCCTGAGTGGAGAGAACGTGATTCCTGCTAGTCCCTGGGCTCCGCCCTCCTCCGGCTGCAGCTCGTCCCCATGGTCTGCAGAGGGAAGACAGGCCACGGCTCAGATCGTCGTATTACACAGAAGAGAGATGTCCTATTCGATGATGGCAAAGCCCTGGAGACTTTTCAGGGAGATGGCCTGCTGTGTGTGTCTTCTCATGCGGTGAGTCTTCCCCTGGAGACTGTGCCGGAATCACAAGCTGTTGTTACATCCACATTATAAAAGCCATTTATAACGGCAGCCGTTCATCCCGTCGGAACTAGCCAAGTCTTCCCGGTGAAGTCCTATGCGGGGTTTTGGAACCCCTATCGAGCAGGGGCAAAGGCCCATAGGGGTCGACTCAGTGTGAGTAACAGCACCCTCTCGTCCTCCGATTCCGTGGACCTTGAGTTTCTCTATTTCACACATCCCATTGTTCTTCACTGTGCGCCACGTCAGTCACCACAGTGGTCTGACAGTTATGTGCCTAGTAACACAGTGTCCTGAAACTTTCTACCTGGGGGGAGGTGTGCGGGGAGAAGCCCTTTCACAGGGGTTCAGCCTTGAGGCCGTGGGAGAGAGGAGGACTCAAGCGGCAGTAACGTTCGGCCTTCTCGCATGGGACTTGGGCAGCGTCCGACGGAGACCTGTTGTAGGTTTTGCTGTGCCCCCAGACAAAGCCCTGGATATTCTGTTGCCAAGCTCAGCGTTAGTGGCCCTCTTCAGCAAATACAGGCAAGCCTTGAAGCTTGAGGAGGGAGCTGCACAAGCGGTGGAATAACCATCGTTCACTGTCTGTCTCTTTACTTACAAATCTGCACCTTTCAGACTGCAGCCTGGAGAGGCCTTTGCTCCTCCCTTTCTTTGCTCAGGCCTTTGTCTGTCTCTCCAAAGCCTCGTAAGCCCCTCCGCACACTGTGCTCCTCCTAGCGAGGTCAGGTGCTAGGAACACACAGGTACAGTCTTAGAGCGAGAAGGCAGCCTCTGGTGAGCCCTATACTCAGTCATGTGGCATTTCACAGCTCCAGGTCTCTAGTTCCGCCAGTCAAAATTACAGTGTTCAGGCAGCATTTTGGACCACTGTGGTGGTTGGCACAGGGCTGCACGCACTGCGGTCGGTGCCGACGTGACTGGTCTCAGCAGCAGGCGAGCCCGGAGACTAGCAAGGAAGGGGGTGAAGGGAGGGTAAACAGTCATGGCATGTGTGGGGGTAAAGGGAGCGCCGGAGTGTCCCTGGGACATTGGAGAGGGGATGCTGGAGACAGTGTCTCCAGGGGCCAAGTCCTGAAGAACAGGCAGCGTGTTGCCATTTGGATGTGGGGCGACGGGGTGCATGGTGAATTCATGAAAAAAGGTTTAAAGACTTGGTCTCTTAAGGAGAACCAGCTTCTAGAACTTGCCTTCTCATTAGTTCATCATTAGGGCATTCCCAAAGAAGGTGCCTCAAGGAAGAAATACATCGCAGCCACCTTGAAGAAGCACCTAACAGGAAAGATGGGCACAAAGTGGGGTTTCACTTGAAGCAGCGTCTGAAGGGCATGCTGTGTTGCTGAAGTGAGTGAAATGTTCAGTGCAGGCATCGTCCTGTCGTGAGCGAGACAGCTCGCTCTTCGGGGTTAAGTTTTTGTGAGAGCAGGAAGCTTGTTGTAATGGTAACAAAGGTGTTCGTTTTCATTTAACCAGAGTTGTATTTTTCTGAAGAATTTAGGCCCTGGACTTCATGCAGATATCTGAAGAATAAAATCAAGGTCGGCATGAAGCAAATAATAGAGTCCTGAGTCCCTGAGTCACTTACACAGAAGAGGGTGAATTTTTAGGGCTGGCATCTGGCCTGTCAGCCCTGAAGGGGGCGAAGGAGAAACGAGCTGGAGGAGCAGGTGGAGGGAAGAGATGTGGCTCGTTACCAAGGTCGTGGTGAAGCTCGTAGACCCGGGCACACTGAAGCCAGGAGCCCTCGCAGCTGTAACGCTGCACTTCACAGACGTTTCTCTGTGGGGCGAGCAGCCCAGTGATAAAATGAGCAAGAATCCACTCGCCCTAGATATTTGCACGTGGCTTTGACCCCTCTTTGTGTGCTCTGCCGCCCCAACAGTTCATTCCCTTCCTGCGGTGACCTAAGTCTGGAACACAAGGCAGTCGAAGAGAAAAGTACAGCACAGAGAATTTAAGGGACCAAATGACTGTGAAGTGGCAGAGTTAAGAAAAATTGGGTTTCTGGACTTCTCGTATATGGTGTTCTTTGCTACCACACTGCACTGTGTCTCTTTTTTTTAGGATTTATATTTAAATGCTACGATACCAGCATTTATCCCCCCTTTGTGAACCATTAATCTGTGCAGCCGCCCACCTGGCTGTGTGCAGGGCTCAGCCCGGTGTGGCCAGAGGAGCGTGCCGGAGTGGGGTGGGCCATCCCCCAGCTTCCTGGCTGACTGTTGTTGAATATTGAAGCTGCAACATTCTGGAGTCTTCTGCGTTTCATTTCTCCTTGGGCTCTGTATGTCTTGGAGCCAAACATGAGCGGAGTCATCTAGCTACATTGTTCTCACTGCAAGATGACATGCAGTGCTAGTTTCAAAGGCCTGGCTTGTGGTCTGCCCACGTGGGTGATGTGGTTTCACTGGTTCTGTGGGTCTCAGGGATTGTATTCAGGCCACCTTTACACAGGAACTTAAGAGCTGGTCGATTGCGGGTATGTTTGAGGTAAGTTGTAGAAACAGTTCGAGCCTACCTAAGTCTGAGCACTTGCTGAGTGCTGTGCACGTGCACCTGTCTCGTCGAGCCTCCCAAGAACCCAGTGTGGACGGGGCGGGGCAGCCTTGCACAGTTCGCGTGGGGCAGGGTCAGGTTCTGCTTGTAGGTCCTTCGGCTGCAGCCTGCAGTCTGGACCGGAGGCTCTGCCGTTTGCACGGAAAGTGGTCTTTGAAGACCCCTGTGGGTGGGGCCCAGTTAATTCTGACTGCTGAAATTCACGATGCCTCCAAAAGCAAAGTTGGTTTGTTTACTGACATCCAAGGGGCTGCTTCACACTAGATGTAGATCTTGCTCAAATCATGAGAAGAAAAGTAAGATCTCCCTGCAGAGAATGTCCTTCAAATGCTCATGGATCGTTCACTTTGTTCACGGACAGACCAGGAATTCATTGCGACGTGCTTTATTTTGGTTACATTAAACGTAAGGAGATCTGGCAACTGTAGAAGTTTCGGTAGTCATCATTCATTTCAGCTCTTTAATTAAACTTCTATGACCCATACACACTTCCTTTGAAATCTGGAAAGGAAAAGAGATAATTAAAAATGAAGTGAAAATGAGGTTTTATTTCTACAGCTATAAATTTTCTTATACGGCAAGATCCAGATGCATATAACTTGTTATTAAAGGTATAATGTCTAACCACTGAATATGTATTTAGCACTAGCTTTGACTAAATTAAAGTAAGAGAGTTTATCTGATTCCCAGTAGACTTCCCTTTTCCACCCCATTCATTCAGAAAATCGTGAATTCCTTTTGTGCCATGCCCTGGGTTTAGTGCACAAAAACCTTTTAATGGCTGGCGTGTTGGTGAGTTGGCAGGGTAGCACAAGGAGTAAACTGCTCTTTGTTAAGCCCAGTTATCTGAAATCCCTCGCTTCTGAGCGACACGTACATGGTCTGAGCGGTGTTGACAGCGACGTGAACCAGGTGGCAGGTGCATGTCACAGCCGGTGGATGCTGAGAAGGCTCAAGATGACGACGACGTCACGTGTGATGCTTTTAGACCCAGAAGGGAAACAATCAAAGCATTTTGCCATTTTCAGTAGAACATCTAGAATGTGGTAGGTTGCCCTCAGCCTCAAGGGAAATACTAATTTGGGCTCCTGGTGCTTGCCACTTAGAAAGGAGCTTAATGCCACCAGGAGATGTTCTGAAGATCAGATCATCAGAGCTCGTGTCTCCACTGCGCCTCGGGGGTGGGAGTGGGGCTGGGGGCTACAAAGCCTGCTTTCCACTCTGAGTCTCTCCTGTATTTTATGGTTGAAAAAAGGGCACTGTGGCTAAAGGAAATTTGGAAAGCATGTAGATTTAGGCCAGTGAACAAAAAGAGGCTCCGATCCCAGGGAAAGCCAAGAGCTGCATGAGGAGGTGACTACAGCCGTGCTGCACTGCCTGGCCTGGCCCGGCCGTGAACGGCCGATGCAGTCACTCCGTCAGCGTGGTAGGAGCTCTGACCATGGAGTTGCGTGTGTGTTGCGACAGCTCTGCTAACCCACGAAAAATCCACGTGGATGGCCAACTTCGTATTTGAAAATACAGAGGGAGGAAGAAAATGTATCAATAATGTATACCTATATATAAAAGAAAACGCTAAAAAAATTAAAATTGATTCCTATTGAGAGCAGGTCTAAGGGTACTGAAGCGGGTAAGGACTGCTATATTCTGTAGATATATTAGTTTTTCAACAAATAAATTTTTTAAGGGGATATAATGCGTTAGTATTTCGTGTGTGCTTCCTGCCTACCCTGGGTAAGTAACAGTTCATGCTTGTCAAGAAGCCCATTCCCAGGAAGAGAAAAGTAAGCAAGATACAAAAAGTGAAACTTCTCATTCCCCGATACAAGGAGCGAGGCTTGAGAGACCACGCTTATGGCAGGGCATGTCCCACGCACATCGTTACGCCTTCGGCTACTCGCTTGGCATTCTCCCTAAGTCATTGTGGGGACAGAAGCCCCCTCCAGAGAAAGTGGAAGCATGATTGTGTGAAGCCTGTGAACCAGCCTAGACCTGGGAGACAGTTTCTCTGATAGCTCCTGTCTGTCCTGCAGTTACATCAAGCCTAAGTAAAAATTGGCCCATAACCTCTCTTTTTAATGTTTCTTTTTTAAAACAGGGAAATGCACATAAAATCATGGAGAAATGTACATTGCCATTAACTGGAAAACAATGTGTCAACCGCATCATCACTGAAAAGGTACAGTGCCTTTCTCTTTTCATTTCCTCTAATGTCTGCCACCACCTTTTTTATTTATAAGCATTTTTAGGATTTTTTTTGTTACCTTCTGAAAATGCATTACATTGGTAGTCATAGGATTAGTTTAATAGTATGATCCGTGGATAGACTGAATAGGAAAATTCATCAATTTAATGTTTAGAAATGTAGAATTTGTAATGCGCAACTCCCTGGAACTATACATAGGCACACAGAATTGAATTAGTGTCTTTAGTCATTTTGACAGTGTGATGCTGTCAGTAGTTTTATTGGTCATTATGCTTGGACTGTAAAGACAGATGATATATACAAAGTCAAGCATACGTTTATTATTTCTACCTTTCTTCTTTGTTTTCCCAAACCACAAGTACAGATTGTTGGGTTTTAGTTCAGGAAACTCAGAAAAGATTATTAGGCTTCACTCATTTGGGTGCAAATCGCGGAGCAGAGCCCACAGCGAACCAAGGACTGTGGCTCTCGCCTGTCTCCAGCCCTCCTGCATGGAGAGTGGGCCTCAGGGCCTCTGCACATTTATTTCTTCTCAGACAGAAAGCCTTGGCCAGTGGCTCAGCGGAAGCTGTTCCAATTGGAGAGAGGCCTCGCGCAGCCGCCTGTCACCTTCTTTCCTGCCCAGGGTTGAAGGGAGGGCGTAGGAAAGACATAGTTCTCCCAAGTGAGCGAGGAGGGTGTCAGCTTCTTGATTCAGTGTTTTGGTGAAACCACCAAACAGAAATCTCTGTATCAGGCTTTGTTGGCTGGTTGCTTTTTCTGTTAATGTTGCTGCTCCCTTGCTGGGAGCCCAGCAGAGTGTCTGCGTTAATCTGGTCACTCATCCTCATGGAAGTGGTAACCAGTGCCCCAAAGTAGGCCTCAGAAGGGTAGCCTAGGAGGTCATCATGCCCTGCAGAAGCCACATTTTTAGGGCTGTTCTATTCTAAATGCTGCCTTTCCCCATGACTTTCTATGTGGAATTCCACAAAGAAGACTCAGTGAGAAGAGCAAGTGGATGAAAGGGTAGAATGTGTGATCTCGGGTTTGCTTCCCCGAGTCTCACCGTTCCTGGAAACACTCCGAAACTGTGGGCAGTGCTTGCTCACAGGGACCCATTACAGTTGACCCTTGGACAGCGTGGGTCCGAAATGTGCAGGTCCATTCATGCGCAGATTTTTTCAATAAATACTGTAAATATATTTTGTCTTCCTTGTGATTTTCTTAACATTTTAATCTAGCTTACTTTATTACAAGAATACGGTATATGATACATATAACATACCAAATATGTGTTCATCAACTGTTTATGCTATTGGTCAGCTTCTGGTCAAGGATAGGCTAAGTTTTGGGAAGTCAAAAGCCACATGCAGATTGTTAGCTGTGCGGAGGTCAGTGCCTCAAATGCCTGTGTTCAAGGGTCAGCTGTGCTTTGAAAATAGAGGCAAAGCTGTCCTTGCTCCTGTTTCTTTAACGGCGTAGTCTGGTCGAGCTTTACTGATAATTCCAGCCACACTTTCGCCCATCTTCCTCTTCTCCCGATAGGCCCTCTCCCTGCTCCCCGTCCATGTGCGCCCTGCACCTGTTCCCCTCAGTTCGGGGCTCCTGCCTGCAGTACCTCCCACTGCACTCCCTCCGCCTCCCCCAGCCCTCCACACCCTTTAAGCCCAGTGCCATTTCTGGCTTGATCACAAAGAGATTTCTGACCATCTCTGCTCTCACCATTTCATCCCCAGAGTGATCCACCATTCATTTGGGCACTTATCGAATAACCTGTGTTTTCTTATGATATGACTTATTGTTATTTAACGTTCATGCCATTTAAAAAACTTTTATACCCTCTTTCTCCATCCACACTGTTGTTTTATTTGTTCCTTCATTACTGAGCATTTTGTGAGAACCTTCTCTGAACTAGACTGTTCCCAACACTGGCTGCAAAGGGCGGAGGGCGGCCCCGCCCCTGAGGAGCACCCAGCAGCAGCAGTTAGAGTGACAGACACGATAAAGGCCACGGGAGCGGTGCGAGCTGAAGCCGAGTGTGGAGCAGGAACATGGGAGAAGGTGGCCTGGGGGGCGTGTTGGAGGAGGCTAGGTGCGCTCCAAGAGCAGCTTTTCCTGTGTCTCCCAAGGCATTTTACAGTGGGCACCCCTTCTCCGGTTTTACTGTCTCACTTCCCGCTGTAACGCGGCCCCACTTCAGCCACACTGCGTGCTCCCACCACCTCCTTCTTCGCACACCCTGGCCCTCTCCTCCGAATGCTGTCCCTGCCCCGTCCATCTGGCTGATTGTTGCTCATCCTGATGTCTCAGCTATAGATTTCTTTCTCCTGCAAGTCTTCCTTGCGCCCCCAATCTCAAGTCTTCTGGGTGCTTCGCTGAACCCCAGGACTCACTGTAACTTAGCACAGACCTCTGAGCTCTGCCACAGGATGACTGTTCATTCAGCACTCCGCATGGTGCTTGCTGAAGAAACGCAGGAGGCTTTTCATGATGAGGACTGGTAGAGTGAGTGATGGGTCTCAAAAGATAAGTAGCAGTTTTGTAAGTGAGAATAAGACCAAAGAAGCACTTCCAGGCAAAGGGGCACGAAAGAGGCAGAGCCATGCAGGCATTAAGAAAACACAACACACTCGGGGATAGGAGATCGGAAGAGCGGGGAGGGAAGGCGTGGCCAGGTTCGGAAGGCTGGCACTGAGGGGACTTCAAAAGACACCCAACTGGGACAGAATGGAAATGCCTTGCTTGGAAATTTGGGTTGTATCTGGGAGCCTTTCTGTGATTCTTAGTGGCTGGGGACACAGTTAATTAGGTCTACAATTTAGAAACAGCACTGTAGCTTTCATGTCGAGTGAGAAGAGATGAGACAGAGTCCAGTGACAAGGCCCCTTCTGTGACCCGGGCCAGAAAGGTCAAGGTCCTGAAGCCTGGGACAGAAACAGCTTCAAAAAGGATTTACTAGGAACTACACCAAAGTCAATGAGGGATGGGGCGTGGATGCAACCGCAGAGGTGATTTCTGCGTTTTCTGGCTGGAGGCGCGGCGGCCTGCTGTGTTCATAGGGAAGCTGGGACTGTAGGAGGAGAAGGTTGCAACCCCAGGCAGCAGAAAAAGATGAGGCTCTGTTCGGACATTCTCAAGTGGATATTCCTGAACAACTTCACGTCCTGAACATCCAGGCAGATAGGCCTGGCCAGGAGCAGTAGACATGGATCTGGAGCTCAGAAGAGAAGTCGCTTTCAGAACAAAGTTGGGGAAGTCATCAGCACGTGGGGATAAGCGGAGCCTTAACTGTAGATGATATTGTGGCAAAACTGAGTTACGTGAAAGGCAGGCCGGTGTGGAACTTTGGGAACCTCAAAGAAAGCGGGCACGTTTCCCCCTGTGCTCTGTACAGCAGGTGCTCAATAAATGTTTGCTGAGGGAGTAAGTGACAGCGCACTGCCACTAAGACAGCGAATGGGGACAGTCCTGCCATAGCAGCTGTGGGACTAGAACGCCACGTTCAGCCTCGAGGAGCATTCCATCAGTTTGCTGTTTGAAGGAGGCTTTGCAGGTGCTCTGACCCTGATACCCAAGTGGCCTGTTGCTGGGCTGAGGTGGCGAGAGGGGCCTTCTTCACTGCACCCAGGCTGTGGTTGACTGCCCTGTCGCCTTTTATGGTGGTAATAAAACAATTTATTCATATGCAAAGAAATAGAGCAGTTGCAGTACTATCCTTGGTAGTTGAACAATTTATAGTATAGCTTTTAGGATTTCATTTCCATTTTAATCAGGTTTTTGCTCCCACTTTATACCGCTAGATAAGAATCTTCCTAAATATTTCAGAAGTAAATAACAGATGCTTGGATTTCCAGTACATGACCTTGAGAGCTAGTTAGGGTTGGATAAAGATTTTAATAAAAGTTTCTTTAAAAGCCGTAATTCAGTTTACCATAAAGTTCATCCCCCTCATGACCGAAACCACGTGTTCCCAACGCCACCGATATCTCCTCCCCACATCTTTCCCCTGCCTGTTCGGAATAACACAGTCTGGAGGCTTTATTTCTCCGATTTGTTCCATTCTGATAACTTTACAGTTGTTCATGACACAGAGAAAAGCATATCTGTAGGAACAGCGCTCCAAACACTCTTCCTGCGAAGAAAAAGGATTCGTTTAAACAAAGTTTTAATTGTCAATTTGGAATTAAATAACCTAACGCAGCCTGCAGACATTCCTAAGTGACCATTTTTTCCTTCTCCAAATGAAAATTTCTGCTGATAAAAAGGTTCTGTTAGAAACATAAAAATGTGTAAACAAAGAGCAAGGTTGTGAAAATATTTCCTCCTAATTTGAAATATCTCTTCCAGCAAAATCAGCTAAGTTATCTGTGAATCCATCAAATAGAGAATGTAGTGTGTGTCACTGGGGAGAAACAGCAATTAACTGGAGACAGATAAGCATCTGGGGGCTTGGATCTGGCTCACATGCAGGTGACAATATGTTAAGCTACTCAGGGGAAAGAACATTCCTGGAAGGGGCCCCTGCTCTGTCCCAGGCAGATGCCAGGTGCAGAGAATGTGACGGTCATTATATTTGTCCTGGATAACACCTTGGGAAGCAGAGGGCTTTCCTTTGTTTATTTTTGCTTTTTTGATATCCTTCTTCAGATGCGAAGGTATTTTCACCAAAGATAGCAAAGCTCGAAGCCAGGGTTCTTCCCTCTATAAGTGTGTCCCCGTTAGCCTGCTAACCAGGAGCATGTTTAAAAATGACAGTCCAGGGTTTGACTGCCAAGCCTAGCTGAAAATAAAGATTTTATGCCTCCAATGATGTTGCTGTTGAATGCAAGGTCAGTCCTGTTCTGGCGGAGAGGAAGGGTCTGGGCAGTCTCTCACCTCAACGTCTAAGGAGGCAGAAACTAACCCTGAAAACTGAGAGAGGAAATGCCTGTTAAACGGGGGTAGGGGCTGGGGACCAGCATTTAGGGTCCCAGGGGAGCAGTCTGGGCTCAGACGCCTAGAGCTTCCCATCAACAGTCTGCCTTGGGACAGGTGAGCCTCCTGCCTCTGGAAGTTTCTAAGCAGAGCCCCAGTGACCATTTCAGAAGGAAGCTTTGAAGACTTCTTAAGTGAGAAGTTACACTCAGTGACTTTGTGGGTCTCTTCTGTTCCAGTTGTCACATAACTAAGTGTGACAGCATGTGCTCCAAATCAGGTACGACAGCCCGAGTCCACCTGCAGAGGTCAGGTCGGACCAACCAGCACCACCGCCACCTTGTGTTGCCAACTAGCGTGTTGTGAGGGAGTGTTTAGGGGAGGTTAGCCACCTCTCGCCCTGGACGGAGCCACCTTCACTGATTTGCATTCTAGAGGGTGTGCCCCTGGCCATGCTACCCTCTTGGACCTATGTGTTTTTACAGGACTTGGGGGGGAAGTTTCAATATTTACAGTGTACCTGGGGGAGGGTCTCTCAGGGCCAAGACAGCTCGTTAGTTATGCGTAGCCACTTCAGAGCACCTGCTTTTCTCTCCCCAGCAGCGCTGACCAGCTTTCCTCGGCCACCCTTGTGCTTTCCACGTTCCAAATGTCTCCTCCCTCCTTTCCTTTATTCTTTCCTTCCTTCAGATCACTTGCTAACCTTCTAATTGAAGTGTTGACCGGAACGATTAGACCTAACCAGAGTAAAGTGAGGTTAAAAAAACTGGTTAGCCTGACCCTTGTGGCTTGGTTGGAGCATCATCCCGCAAACTGAAAGGTTACCAGTAGATTCCTAGTTGGGGCACATGCTTGGGTTGTGGGTTCGGTCCCCAGTCGGGGCATGTACAAGAGGTAAGCAGCTGATATTTTTCTTCCACATTGGCATTTCCTTCCCTTCCCCTCTGAATCTTAAAAACAAAAACAAAAACAAAACACTGGTTGTAACAGTAGCGAGTGCCAAGCAGAGCCACCACCTGTTCCCCTCTGGCGCCAACAGTGCCCCCAGCCGATTGCCAGTGAAGTCGCTGGCATTTGTTTCTCACCCAAATGGACTAATTACGGTTGACATTTCTTTCATGGCTGAGTTTCAGAGTCTTTTGTCCTGGGTCTGATCCTTCCTGTAAGAACTTGAGAGCTTGTTTCTGTTTCACGCTATAAAATGATGACTGTGATGGCCATCATCGTCGTCCTGTTCTTGCCTCCGACAGGCCGTGTTCGACGTGGACAGCAAGAAAGGGCTGACTCTGATCGAACTCTGGGAAGGCCTGACGGTGGACGACATAAAGAAGAGCACGGGGTGTGACTTTGCGGTGAGTGCTCCTGTGCACAAATCCCGCCGCTCGGCCTGCGTCACCAGCTTGGTGAATGGGTGTTTTCAGGAGGCGAGCCGCTCATTTGGTATCATTTTCGGAGTTGACCCCTGCAGAGACCAGCCGTAGAAGGGCGAGGCCTCCGGATGAGAGCAGGGGTCGGGGGCAGGAACAGGCTCACACTCACAGGCCAGGGTTTGCCTCGGGAGTCAGGAGCAGGAAGGGGCAGAACCACAGGAGGGGCTGGAAATGGAAGGTCAAGCAAGCTTGAACTCACAGCTGCTCTCTGTCAAGCCCCTTGCAACGCTCTGTTCTTGGGTCACATGTCAGCCATAGCTACACTTGATGCAACTATAAAATGTGAGCTGCACACAGAGACTGACACTTCCTTATTTTTAAACCTGTCTGTGGCTTATGGATTTCTCTTCAGTTAGCTTCTATGCCTCATTGTCCCATCTGTTGATGTTGTTAGAATGTTGGGCTTCTGACACTACCAGGTGACAGTCACAAAATAGGCGTAGCCCACATCTAAGAAAAGCTTAGTGCACAGAAACTCTGACTTACTAAACTAGATAGCTACGTCCATTTAAGAAATCTCCAAATCCCGTTTTAAAACAAAGAGAATAATACTGTAATATGCAGGGTCTGGCAGGCAACACCTGCTTGAGTGTGGTTGGTAGGGTAATGATATGGGTGTCATAATTTATAGTTTTAATTTGAACATTTTACCTAAAATGTCATATGGTGTGCTTGAGTGTGATATTGTTATGTTATAGAATTACATGCTTGTGATTTTGTAATGAAAGATTTTGTAGTAAAAAGGGGCGTTATTTGTGCTGGAATTGCCCTTTGGTATAAGCTCCTATTTATAAACCACCAGTCACCTGCCTAATGGGGGTTTGAGAGGATGGCTCAGTCCATTTGAAGTTAATCAAAAGTAAAGGTGAAATGTCCCTGAAGAAAATGAAGGAAAAGAATTTGCTTTTCACATACCTTTTTTAAGAGCAGATCTACCAGCTAAAGTGAAATAGATTTATAATAATGGGGACTATTGCAGCTGCACATCCTGGAGAAAGTAATTTGACAAACTGACTTAATAAAGCATGAATGTATTTCATACATTTCTTCCTTAGGTGCTGCATGCTTGGCCGGTACCTATCAGTGCATGACAAATTTCTGTAAAAACAATTTTGCTGCATAATTAATTATCCACATACAGCTGCTTCTGGTACTGTATGAAGGTCTTTGTCTATTAACCTTTTCTGAATTTCTCTTTGGAGAAAAGAAGTCTGCCAGCAATACCTCACACAAAGTGCACATCTTTAATTACTTTTTGCATAACTTCAGGGGGTAAAAACCGGATTTGTCTTTACTTTGACTATTTGGAATTCCTTACTCTTGTGATAAAAGAAAGCAATTCTTACTTAATCGACTTTTCTTCCTTTGTTTCCCGTATGGGTGAGTTAACCTCTTCTTCAGCGGGCAGCGTCTTTGAGATCCGCAGACTGTTCAATGTTCTGCTGCCAGAGAGAATGTACGAGGGAGACCCTCATTGTTTCTACTTCTTTTTTAGTCATGTTGGTAATCAGGAAGGAAAAAGATAGATTTTCACTGTTTTAATTTGTCATCATTTTTAAGTGCCTGTTTCCGTGTTTTGATACATTGAAAACTATCTGGAGGGTCCCTCCTATTACAGTGTCACCTCCCCTGGCCTGGCGTCGACATGCAATGTCGTTTCCTGCAGATGAGGCCATTGAGGTGAGATGTGGGTCTGTACGCCAGTGTTGTCCTGGAAACGAAAAGGTGTAGTGCTGGTTGAACCACGATCCTCAAAAGACCTAGCTCGGGAGGGTCCAGTGATCCGGGGCATCTGTGTGGACCCGACAGACGGCGTGGCTGCAGCGGGTGGTCCCCTGTGCGGCAGGGACAGGAGTGCTCTGACTAATGCAGTGTTCTGCTCCACGCTGGGTCATCAGCGAGATACATGTAATACGAGAAGTACATTGAGCACAGCATTTCTTTATCTGATCGTTCAGAAGGTGTTCCGTGTTGTAATTCACAAGCTACTCCGTGTGACTGTGACAGTATAGGTAGCCTTTATTCCACGTGTGACCATAGAAAAGTTACTCAAGACTTCTGCGTGAGAAAAAGCCTGCTTAGCCTTCACTGTATAACTGAGAGTGACTGTTCCAGAAGGGAATACCCAGGTTGTTGCGTAATAAAGAAAAAAGGCAAAAACCTGGGTCAAAGCAGTTGTGAAAATGTGTTGATGAAAGTCCCTTACACCTGTGCACATGGGCAAGCGAATGGCCATATGTACAGAATGTGGCTGTAAGCTGATTGAGAAAATGCTGCGAATTTCAAAGAAAAAGAAAAATATGACAGCATCAGATAATAGGACATGACAAAATTGTGGTTTCTGGGTATTAAAAAATAATTGTTATAATTACTATCTGGGCATTTAACAAAAAAAGTTGCTATGGCTTTGCTGTGTACCACCATGCGGTTAGCAGCAACAGAGAATGTGGGAGGAAGCTGAGTCCTTTCCTTGTCGCTGGAAACAGCTTCTTAAAAATTTTGTTAAAGACAAATAAATGTGTGGTGAGTCATATTTATGATACTGTATCGGTTGAAAGGGAGATTTTTCTTTTTCAATGGGTAGGAAAGTCTCTCGAGGGTCATACACTGAATATGTCTGGAGCTCCAAAGGAGGCTGTGGAAATTTTGTCATAGAAATGCAAATATCGGCTATATTTCTGGAGCCTTCACCACACTCCCAAAATACTGTTCTGGGCGAGTAGCTCACAGCAAGAGAAGCCAGCTTGTAATGGACAGAGAGCTTGTTCCGTGTGATCACTCTCCTTCGAAATGCAGTCGTTACAAAGAAAGGGACTCCTGTGTTTCTTGGTGGCTGAGTTCCGAGTCTATGGAGGGATGAAGGGGGAGCTGGGCAGGGAGAGGTAAAAATATCGCTGTTGTGATAAAGGCTGGGATGGAGGGTGTGGCTTAGGTGGACGGCCGCAGCAGGCTGTCCGGATGCAGGTGGATGAGACCTCAGTCCCCATTCTGGGCAGTCTTGGAAAACCACAGGCTTTCCTCACAGAGGGGAGCCTTTACTTCTGAGCTTCTTACCCCGTGGCTGAGAACAAAACAGTCCATGCTCCCTATGGGAGGCCATGAAAGGTCAAGAAAACAGAACAAATTGGCACAGTTATGATTCCCAAGGGTCTTGGTCTTATTCTCCAGGCAGAAATACACCTGAAACCACCAGTGGCAAAACATTAAGAACACTACTTATTTTTATGTTTGCAATGGAATCTGAAAGAAGCCAGCTGCAGACTTTCTCTGCCAAGTTGAACAAATTTATACTCTCAATAACTATTTAGGAACTGGCATTATACCAGAATTAAATAGTATGCTCTTGGGATCTCAGTGGACGACTGGGAAGACAAATCATTGGCTTATCTTCTACAATAAACCCCATAGTCTTATGCTTAGCCTGTAGATCACATTGGCAGGGTAATCTGCCTCAGCTTGCATGAGTTCTCAATGTTGATGAGACTGTAAGAGAACAGAATGAAAAATGGTGGTTTAGTAGGTGTTTTTCACTAAAAAACACAGGGGCCAAATCAGTCTATGTCAAGCTTCATCTTCTGATAAAACTCAGTTTCCACATTGAGGATATAAATGATATTAAGAGCTCAAAGTAGGGTCAACAGGACAAGAAAAAAGGATCAGATGTTTAATTTAGAAAAGTAAGGTGTCATTTCCTTTTACATTTTCTTTCTTTTTTAAAAAAAGATTTTACTTATTTACTTTTTGAGAGAGGGAACAGGAGGGAGAGAGGGAGAGAAACATTGATCGGCTGCCTCTCATGCGCCCCCTACTGGGAACCTGGCCTGCAACCCAAGCACGTGCCCTGACTGGGAATCCAACCCGAGACCTTCCAGTTCATAGGCGGGCACTCAGTCCACTGAGTCACACCAGCCAGGCCAGGTGTCATTTCCTTTTAAAGGAAATTCTATAAAGACTCCATTAGAAATTATCTATTTTCAAAAAAGCAGAATTTATTTCATTAAATTATTTCCACAGATGCTCTGTTGTTTAAAAAAGAAAATGGATTGTTTATGAGACACAGTTTCTAAATACTGAGTCCATATGTCTTTTATTCTTTTTGAGAGAGTTCAAGTTCAGAGCTGAGACTTTTGTCTGTTTATTATGCGTCTACTGTTTTGTCTATTATTACACAGCTATTCTTGGCATTAGCAAGTCTGAATGCACTCTCATTTATTTTCAGTTCTATACCAAGGCACACTGGTCCTTTTTATTCGGCCATGTCATTCTTTTAGTAGGAACATAGAAAAGGGGATATTAACTCTTGACATTGTGAAGTGTTAATACAGAAAAAAATTTATAAATGACCGAAAAATATTTTTAACACTGACCACCTCTGTTAGAAACCTTTCTTCTAGTTCTTTGAAGCTTATCTAATCCACTTCATCATTTGTTCATTTGTTCATTCATTCATTTAACAAACTATTAACTGTTTATTCTGGAAGGCAAAATGCTAGTGTATGTGGATGGCTGATGGCTGTTGGCCCCAATTCGATGCCAACAGGAATCCCCAGCTGGCGGTGTGGTGGAGAAGAACGGTGATACTGCAGGGCGCTGAGGCAGCCCTGGAGCCAGGCCCCTCTCCAGCTGGATGTCTCTGCTCTGCTCTTCCCCTTGCTGGTCTGCTTTGTGCTGTGCTGGTCTGCTCTGCTCTGCTCGGTCTGCTCCACTCTGTGCCGTCTGCTCTGGCCTGCGCTGGTCTGCTCCTCTCTGCGCTGGTCTGCTCCGCTCTGCCCAGGCCTGCTCCGCTCTGCCCTGGCAAGCCATCTCCAGCATTTCAGCTCAGCCACTGAAACCCAGTCTTCAGTGGAAAAGGAAAGTGTGCTCCCAAGAGCCAGAGGGGAGCCAGCTTATGTGGGCAGAAGACCCTATTCCTGGTCCCTGATTCGTCTGTCCTCATTCAGATGAAGACTCCAGATCTTCATTTGGCAGTTTCACTGGTCTGAAAGACGTTGTCTGATTGGCCAGAATAGAGCCACTCTGGTTGGTTGAAGCTGCACAGCTTGGATTGGGTGGAGAAAGCCTCGGTCCTGCTGGCTGAAATGGGACTCCAGGAGCTCCTTTAGAAAGGCTGGCTCGGATGGCAGAATCACAGAGCTGCGTGGGCAGTTCAGGGCAGAGGTGGGCAGTTCAGGGCAGACTTTGCCCTGAAGTGCAGTTTCTGTGAGAGGTCGCTGCATAGAAATGGCTGCCAGGCTCTGGGGTTTTTTTGTTTGGCTGTTTTTGTTTTTGCTTTGAGCCCAGTGAGCCACCAGGAGCCCTTCCTGGTGGGCTTCTTTCTCAGGTCTGTGCTAGTTAGGCCCACTTGAATTGCCACGTCTTTGAAGGGCTCAAAAAAGTCACCTACATTTAAATATTTTTTAGTGTGCATTCCATGGGGACTGTTACTTAGTAGGACTCAGCGGGTATTTGCCAGATTGAATGAAGAAATCTGTATCTGGCATTACACCTTGAAAGATCTGTGAAAAGGAAGACAGACCACTCACATTTAGGTTTCTTCTCCACCATTAACTGTGGGCCCGTGCTTCTGTTTCTCTGCTCCAAGACTCCTAGGAACGCATTCGAACATAAATATAGTCAACATTTAATACCTTTAATGCTGTTACCTCCTTTTTGTAATAACTTGGAATCTTTTTACTGTCTTTATATCATTTCCATTCTGATTATGAAATTTATAAAACTTTGTAATTGACCATACATCTCTTCATTAATATAGTGGGGGCAAAGCAAGTTTGCAGTTGTGAATACATAAAATACAGAATTTCTTCTTGTATTACTATTTATTATTTTCCATATGAACAACTGTAAACCTCCCTTGGCCCCACTTGGTGCATACTAGTGAATCTAAAGACTGCATTAAGTGTCTCTTAACAAGACTGAATTCTCTGGGCCTCTTTTGAGGAATTTGAGGCATGTGCCTTCATGTCGGTCTTGAGTAAGGTCCCAGAGGCACTGGCCTCAGAGCTCAGTGACCGTTCATCAGAGAGCTTGGTTACGTGGCCCCTCTGTCTCCCTCTGCTCCTTCTCCACCCCCTTGTTTCCATTTTAAGGATCCTTGACTTAGGAACTATCGTGGAAGGATGTTAAGGGCCCCTAAATACAGGAAATATAAGCAGAAAAAACGTTCTCCGTCTCAGTTCAGAATAGAAGAAAATGCCAGGTGATGTTCGTGGGAAGGCTGTTTGTTGCCTGCATCCTTCCTGTTTGGAAATTGAAAGGAAAGAGGTTTTTACCATGAGGCTTTTCATAATTTTTTTTTTTTTTTTTTTTGCCAGGTTTCACCAAAGCTCCAGCCAATGCAGCAGATCACAACCTGAACTGTGGAGAAAACATTTGTCCCAAGCTGTGTGTTTTTCATTTTAACCAGATAGGATTTCATGGAAAGGCCATCAGTAATCATATTTGTATATGGAACAAACAGTTTTTGACTAGATTTTTTAGCCTTTTACACTTTATGCAGCCTGTTCTCTCAAGCGTGCTATGACATTTTACTGAAAAACAAAAAGAAAAAAATAAGATTATCTTATTTGTTTTATAAGTGCTGAGAAGGATGTCTTTACAATTGGTGCTCACGTTGGATTTTTCTCCATCTTCTGTGGTACCTACACTGCGTTGCGTGCAGTTGGTATCAAGATGGGCCCGTGGGGAGAGTTTCGTTGGTGTACTTTCCCTCCAAACAAAGTGGTGAAGAAAAGAGTGAGGAGAAAAGGGACTCCCTCCAGGGATTCCCAGGGCAGCGCCGTGCTGGTCCTGAAAGACAGCTGTGTGGGAATTTTGATTAGGAGAAGTCCTGTTCTTCCTTCAGCCTCCTCTGACTTTTCTTTGGGAGCCTCTGGTTGCCTGATCGCATCGTTGCCCTAGAGCACCTCTCTTCCTCCCACCCTTTCTGTCACTAAACAGACGCCTGCGCAGGAAAATGGGAACATCGTTGTGTGGGAGAAGGTAACGCATTCGCGGGAAAGACTAACGGTGCCAGGCCCGTTGGTGCTGACATCCTACCACAGGTTGCCTTTACTAACCAACCCACCCACCCACCAGCCATCTGTGCTTCGCCCAGTCCCCGCAGATCTGGCCGGTGTCCTCATTTTGAATCAGCACAGTATTCGTGTACACCCAGACGGTCCTGCAGAGGCTTTCTCTGTGTTCTCGAGGACCAGTGGGCTACTTGAACAATGCCTGCTCTTAAAACCAAGAGGGCTGTGGGAGAATTTATCATGAATCCATAGTCACAGTGAACACACAAGGGTTTTTTTCTTTCTTTTTGAAAAAATTCTTTTCAAGCCTCTTACTTGTGGTCAGAAAAGTTTCTAAATATTGAAACTTATTTCAATATAAGTTTCTAAATATTGAACCTTCTCCTACAGAACTATGTCCTTTCTTCTGACCAGGCTACTTCCTTGAACAAAGTACTTTTAATTCAGCTCTGCCCAAATGTGCCACATAAGGATGAGCAAACCCAGGATTTGAAGAGTGGCGAGCACATTTTCATTGGTAGAAAGGAAACATTGTGGATTCGGTTTTGTAAGGAACTTCTTCTCAGAGGTGGCCTCCGTACCCAACATTCCCCGGGGGTGACCAAGCGTCCTGGCCACCAAACGGGTGACAAGCCCAGGCACCCTGCAGACAGGCCAGGCCCCTACTCGGGGCGTGGCAGGCCCAGCAGAGTGCAGCCTGCCCCCAAACCAGGCGCAGGAACGTCTGCACGTCTTCCGGTGACGGTGACGGTTGTCCTCGCAGCGCACGTTCTCTTCAAATATCGCCCCTGTGGGTCACACAAGGTACTACAGGGAGGAGAGGCTTTTTTTTTTTTTTTTTTTTTGAGAAGCACACTCCATATATGAAATAGTCTGTTCCACTGGCTTCATGGTTGAAAGCATACTCTTCCCAGTACAGTAAAATGGGCTCTTTTTGGACGTGGTGGGGCTAGAGAATGATATATGTCTATGCCAGAGTTATAACTGGGGAACACATGTCACTGATGGTTGCTGTATTTGTAAGCTTGCGTATTATTGCAGCCTGTTACTTTAAGATAATGTGTTTCTAAGAATGTTCCCAGCTTTGGCAAAAGCTAAGTAGATGCCTTTATGTTCTTGATTAAAGAGTACCATGGATAAGTAAGAAATGCAATAAATATTCCAAACTGCTGTCGATTGGTGTGCTCATCCCTTTCCACGTGGGGCGTGGTGTGGCCGCATGTGGGGGTGATGCCACAGTGATCAGGACAGCGGCGAACGACAGAAGTCAGCACACTTTCCTGCTGCTCGTCAAGTTGCTGCTTTTCTTCAAAAAAAAGATACTGTCCTTCATGCAAGTCAAGTGAAATGTTTATCTAAGTGAATTCTGCAATTCACTCCCTATCAGAGCCTGTCGTTTGTCTATAAATTGAGTATCTCAGGCTTCAGGTGTTAATGCACTTTTTGCTTTTATCTAACATTTCTTTGGGGTACACATCCAAGTGAGTTTCACCTGGTGGTGTGTTGAGTCTGCTTGCATTTGGAGCTGGCTCTGGTGCGAGTCAGCTCAGCACCTGGTTTACCACCCTGGTAAGAGACTCTTCCCCCAGCCGAGGATTGCGTGTGCCCCGGATGTGCCGTTTTTGGTAGCACTCCTCTGTCTGCAGTGCTCATCCCCACGGGTCTGTGCCCCGGGGTGTGCTGGTCAGGTTGTTTCTCCCAGGTATAAAAACTGAAAATGAGAGAGGAGCCAGTTTTCCTATTCCTTTCTGGTTACTAAGCCATAAGCCTATGACTCTGATCCCGACACCCCTGCCCCTGCCCCTGTCCCTGCCCCCAGTTCCAGCACAGGCCAGGGAAAGAGGCTGAAACACAAAGTCCCTGAGCTGCAAGGAGGGAGCATCCTGGTTCTGGATGTGCCTATGACCCACCTCCCTCCAGCCATGCTGCACATGAGCCCACACACGTCCCTGAGCTGGGTCTTGGTCACTTACAACCAGAGTGTGAACTCAACTTTTATAATTCTTGAGTCCCAGGAAGGATCTGATCTCTCATAGAAGTCAGGCAGGATATGGGCAAAGCTGCTAATACCTGGGTCCAGAGAACACAGCAAGACTGTGGGAGTGTAGTGAGGTTGCGGGTGGAGGCTTTCTTCCAATTTCAGTATAGTAGGCACAACTCTGAAAATCATCCCCATGGGAGTATAGGCAGAGATTTATTCAATGGATGGGTTTCTTTCCACTCACCCCCCTTTCCTTACAGGGTATGGTTTTAAGTTTCTTACATTTATTTTCAGATTCTCCATCTTTAAAATGGGGAGTGTATACTGTTTTCTGCAATGGTTTTCTACGATGTAGTTAATACATCTGGTTACAAAATGCTGGTAGATCTTTTTAAAGATACTGTACCGTAGTATTGCCTTGGGCCAGAATTGTCCATCATTGCTGTCTTTTTATTTTGCAATGTCTCCACTGCCTTCCTGCCTAAGACCATGCTGAGTATCAAAGTGAGTTTGAGCATAAATATCAGTAAATGTGATGTATTCTGAATGCACGTCTGTGTGACGTACATCTGAGGTCTCCTGGTTCCATAAATGTCATCTGCATCTGACTAAAGAAATTCGAAGGTACCGCCTTCTGTGGGCCACACAGCAAGTCCTGTGAGAGTGGGAACAACACTGATCCAGGGAACTAATTCATAAAACAATTCACTTCCTCAAAGCCACGGTCAAACAGAAAAGATGCTTGGTGGTAGAAGTTAAATATGTTTGATGATCATGGTCATTATTACCTTTGATGGTGCTACTCTGCACTGTTTGCTTGGAGACGACCTCAGGCAACTGTCCTGACCGTTTTGTAGCATGACACACAGTAGGTCCATAGGAACCGCTCCTCTCCCCGTGGAAACATGGTGTGCCGACTGGCCAATGTAGTCATTTTTGTGTACTTCGCTCATTTGTAGGCATTCCATTTCTTACCCTCAAAATTTCAAGGGAAAGTTTGGGAATGAGAGATAGCATCTTCCACTTCGCGTTCCTGGAGTTAAAGTGCCAAGTAGCTCTCTAAATCTCAGGAATTCTCCTTTCCTGTTTTTTTAATTATTATTTTTATAAACTCTTTCCTTTATTGTTGACACTATTACACATGTGCCCAGTGCCCCCCTTTGCTCCTCTGCACCCAGCCCCCACCCCTTGGCCTTCACCACGTTCCCAGCACTTCTGTGTGCTCAGCGTAAGATGTGACGAGTTGTCTAACTCGTTCTCAAC
This sequence comes from Tonatia bakeri, assembly GCA_004024845.1. Lineage (NCBI taxonomy): Eukaryota > Metazoa > Chordata > Mammalia > Chiroptera > Phyllostomidae > Tonatia > Tonatia bakeri. The sequence goes on along the minus strand of PVIA01000355.1, from coordinate 344,963 downwards.
AGATATTTCAGAAGGCATGCAGAGTGGCCTCACTTTAGAATGCAGGGTTCAGTGTGTGTGTGCTGTAGCATCTTGTATTAGTATAACAACTCCACGATTTGCTCATGGTAGGTTTCCAAATATTTTTGTTGAATCAGTTTACTAGTTGAAACATGCTATTGGCCGGGTCTGAGGATTTCCCTCAGCTACACAAGGAGGCGAGACCTCTGAGGAGGAGCAAGGAAAGCAAAGAGAAAGAAGCAAGAGGTGGAGTCTGGAGGCTGCAGCTAAGGAATAGGGGGATCTGCACTGGCTGTTTAGTCTTTTATGATTTACAGAACCTCTCAAACGTGCTATCTTATTTCCTTCTCACAATAACCTGCCAGGGAGACATTATTATCGCCATTAAAATTGACTTCATTAGTCTTAGAGAAGTAATGTCCATCAATCTTTTAATCAAATTAGCCTTTCAGGGGTAACATTGAATTTTGTCAGGGAAGTTGAGGATAGAGCTGGATTTGTTGCTCTCTGGTGAGCTATAATACAGAGTCCAAAACCTGTAAAACTTAATGGGACATGTCTTGAAGTTTGGCTCCTGTCCGCATAGCTCTTGTGCACAGCCTAGTTTATAAGGACATGGGTATTTGTTAGAATTAAAAGGCTGATAGTGCTCACCAGGTGAAATGCCCCCATGGAAGAGTTGCAGTTACTGGCTTTGCTCAGAGGCAAGGCCCGTGTCCACACACGGAAGGACCACAGGGAAGCACACTCAGCTGACAAGCAGGAGAGGCTGATGGACACTGTGCCGACTTTGTGAATGAACACCTTTCTGCAATTTAGTTTCACTGGCATAAACTTGACCTATGTTCAAAGTCAGAGTGGGGCTCAGACTCATTCTTTTGACCCTGGAGGTAAGGTAGGTACTGACAGCCTACAGATGCATGTCGTTGGTGGCACGCAGAGAGGACCACTCAGTGAAGTCTAGTGCCCTCCCTTCGCCAGAGACGCTGGGTCCGAAGAAAGAAGAAAACTGGTTGGAGCCTGTGGGGGTGGGTGTAGGGGTGGGAAGACATTATGGCCAAGACATAATGGATGAGGACATTTAGGTGTTACTTTTATATTTCTTTGCGTATAAGACCACTGATAAGAATTTATTTATTATACTAAGAACATTTAAAATGAAATTTATGCTCTTAATAAATACAGTATTGTGACCTATAGGTGCAATGTAATATAGCAGATTTCTACAACCTACTCTTGTATAATTGGAATGGAACAGCAACTCCATATTTCCCCCTCCCCCCAGCCCCTAGGAACAACCTTTTGACTCTCTGTCTCCATGAGTTTGGCTGTTTTCAGTAGCTCATGTCAGTGGAACCACGCTGTCTGTCGTTCTGTGACAGGCTTCTTTCACTTAGTGGAATGTCCTCTGGGTCCATCCTTGTTGGCACATATGGCAGGATTTGCTTCTTTTTCATGGCTGAAAATGTGCTTATATGTGTGTACCAAATTTGCTTTATCCATTTATCCGTTGATAGACATGTAGGTTGTGTCTATAGCTTGGATATTGTGAATATTATTTCTTTTCAATGGGGTCTGCACCATTTTTCATTTCCACCAACAGTGTACAAGGGTGCCAATTTCTTCCTGTCCTTGTCAACAATTATTACTTTTTAAAGATTTTATTTATTTCTAGAGAGGGGAAGGGAGGGAGAAAGAGGGGGAGGGAGACATTAATGTGTGGTTGTCTCTCATGCGCCCCCAGCTGGGGATTTACCTGCAACCCAGGCATGTGCCCTGACTGGGAATAGAACTGGTGACCCTTTGGTTCACAGGCCGGCTCTCAATCCACTGAGCCACACCAGCTGGGGCTTATTTTTTAAAATAGTATCTCTCCTAATAGGTGTGAGGTGATAATTCATTGTGAATTTGATTTGCATTTTCTTGATGGTTAGTGATGATGAACACCCTTTCATGTACCTCTTGGCCATTTGTATGTTTTCTTCAAGAACTGTTCTATTCAAGTTCTTTGCCTACTTTTAAATTGGGTTATTTAAGTTTTTGCTGTTGAGTTGCAGGAGTTCCATATATATATACATATATATAAATCGGCTTTTGTTGCCTGTACTTTTGGTGCCATATCCACAGATTTATTGTTGAGAAGACCAATGTTCAGAAGCTTTTTCTCCTTGTTTTCTTCTAGGAGTTTTATAGATTTAGGCTGTATGTTTAGATCATTAATCCATTTATGTTATTTTTATGTATGGTGTGAGATAAGGGTCTAATTTCATTCTTGGCACACAGACACCCAGTTTTCCTGTCATTTGTTAAAGAGACTTTTCTCCATTGCGTATTCTCGGCAGCCCTGTTGAAGATCCGTTGACCACGTATGTACGGGTTTATTTCTGGGCTCTCTGTTCTATTTCATTGGTCTGTATGTACAGAAACACCATCAATTTTAAAATGCAGTTTTCTTTGCTTTTTTATCACTTACAAAAACATCAATAATAGATGTCTTAATTCAGCTGACAGACATCAAAAGCAGTTAATAGCCCAAGCAAGGAAATCTACCTGTCTTAAAGTTGGTACATTTACAATCCAGGGGCTTCCCAATGACAAGAGGATTTAAGCTGTCCAAGGGACAGGTTGGAGGATAGGGGCCAGGTCAGATGAGTTGGTGGGAACAGAGATGCCTGCATCTCCTGGAGCAGCAGGGCAGCCAGAGTGGAAGGAGCCAGGGCCATTGTATGTGGGCTGCACGCTCCTTCAGAGCTGAGGACATGGAGGAAATTGTTCACTGTAGAATCAATGAACAGGAGGAGGTCCTCCAAGGCCTCCCTGAATTAGCATGATGTCTGAATGAAGGATGTTCTAAAGAAACACATTGTTAAGAATTTCAAGTATATACAGAAATGGTTGCATAGAAAAAGACCCTTAGGACCCTGCAGTATGGATAGGACAGAGTTGATAATTGTATTAGTGTTTATGTAAACTGTTCTTTAAAACTGTTTGTCCAAGTGCTTATCATATAATCTTTCCATCAACATTTGCCTTCCAGTGCTGTCTCAACATCCTATCTTTCTTCCCCTAACTCCTATCCTCTGTATATACACAATTTCTATCTTTGGTATACATAAGTTTACCTCAAAGGTGAAAATTTACATAAACAAATTTTTTAGAAGACCAAAGGATTTGCAAAGGCATTTCTATTATGTTAGTAGTATTGAACTCAATGTGAGATTGTTAGACCCAAAGCCATTTAGGATGGATGTTGTTCTGGAGTCAGTGTTTGTGTCCCTCCCCCGTTTGTTGAAACCAGAATCCCTGTTGTCATGGAATTTAGAGGTGGGGCTTTTTTGGATGAGGCCAGGAGGGTGGAGCTGCCATGGTGAAATTAGTATCAGTACAAGAGCCTTCTCTCTCTCTCTGCCATGTGAGGATATAGCAAGAAGGAGGACATCTACAAACAAAGGAAGGGACCTTCACCAGATACTGAATTTGTCTACACCTTGATCTTGGACTTCCCAGACTCCAGAACTGTGAGAAATAAATGGTTCATATTTAAACCACCCAGTCTATTGTATTTGTTACAGCAGCTTGAACTAAGGCAAATGTGACCAACTTGGAGAAACCCCAAGAAGACAAAAAACAAAAAGAATAAAACTGTGGGGAAAGAATAAAATACATGGAATATGTAACTTGCAGGGGAGATGTTAAAGAAATGATTTAATAAGAACTTAAAAAACTATATACAAAGGTCTTATCCATAAAATATTCAGCCACATAATATGAAAAGTAGAGACATTTATTGAAGAAGATACAAAAAATATTGCACATAGGACAATGACACCTCAGTCCCCTTTAAAGTAGGTACCTTGGGGACTCTACACAGTTCTCCCATGATTCATCTATGCTTATGACCTTCCTGAGGAAATCTGGTTCATTGGTAGTGGTTTGAATCAAGTCATTAGCAACTGCAGCCCAATGTTCCTTCTGCTCTGGCAGAGAAGCTGCAGAACTCATTTTGCTATGACACACTTCAAGCCATCCTGTATCAAAGTCTCGGACACAGTAGATTTTGGGATACCTGGACTAAGCCTCTAGTTCTCACACTGCCAGTTGCCAATCTTTGTTGGTTGCAGCCCATACACCTTCAACATTCTCAGGTGTTCTGCTTGTTGCAGGCCTTCCAGAATGTGGAACACTTTCAACAGACTCTCAACCATCTTTGAAGTGTTTGTGCCACACTTTTATTTGTGCCCACTCATTGCACCGTCCCCAAAAGACTTTTGAATCATCCGCATAGTTTTTGCAGAGGACTGTTCAAGCTTAACAGAAAATCTGATGCAGATTCATTGCTCTACTTGCTCAGTCATTTGAATGTGACAGCCACACAGTACACAGGTACACTCAATGGCGTCTACTGCCCCCACTGACTAGTGCAGTGAAGTCAGCATTGTTCACGCTGCACACTCCAGGCCACTCTCCAGGTTGGCTTTTGGATTACACCAATGTCACGCAAACCACTCTCATTATATTAACAATAGCTGGCCTTTTTCTGGACAGACCTCGTATATCTAATAAAGAGTACCTTAGGTTTAGAAGCAAAGAAGAAGAAAATAAGGGTAAGATATCATAATTTAGACAGCATTAACTGAAAATGAGATTGTAAAGAACAGGAATTGACCGGCCTACCTAGTCATTCATTCATTCATCCATTCATTGGTAGGAGCTGAATAAAGGAGAGGGACTGGAGGAGTATTGTGGAATCGATTTTCGGGCACTCTTGAAGTCTGGTATTCCCGAAAGCTGATATTCAAGGAAATTGCTACTGGCTTGATCATCTGCATTCTCTGCAGATTTATCAACTTTCTCATTATCCCACGAAGTCTATTAGTGTATGCTTGGTAAACTAGGTGCTCAATAAATTTTTAGTAAAGGAGTGAATGAATTAAAGTGTGGATGAATTAATGAACTACAATGCAGTGGCCCAAGACCATATTCATACAAAATTCAGTTTTTCCTTTCAAAGTTGTAACTACAAATGAGAACATTGAACACAAAACTGGTTTGGTGATATGCCAGTAATCATGTAGGTTCTCTCTCTCTCTCTCTCTCTCTCTCTCTCCAGTCAGGCTCCAATTAGGAGACAGAAACTACAGATAAGTCAAACAGGAAAAGCTTGATATAAAAGGTTATTATAATGGGGTTGGAGTAATGAGGAATTGAAAAGTAAGAAAACAAGAGAACTTGAAATAACATGGGTAGTGGATACAAGGACCAGCTGTACCCTTAGTGCGGAGAGAGAGAGCATCCAAGGAAGAGGCCCCCAAGCCTGGGATGCAGACTGTGGAGAGCAAGCACCCAGCTGGGGCTGCCTGATCCCAGAGAAGTCACTGCGGTTCCAGCAAAACTTGCTGAAAATCCGCCTCTGAAGTGCCAGAGGACACTGTTCCCAGGGAGAAGAACCATGCTTCAGTAGCTGTTACAAAGCCACCTGAAGAGAAGCCAGGGAGGCCGTCACAGGGTGGTGTCTCAGGTGCCGTGCGCACTGCCGGGCCATCCAAGGGGTGACAGGGGAGCTTCTGGCGCTGGGCCCCCGGCCGCCACCACACACTGCAGGAGCCAGGACCTGCAGAAGCTGACTCTGCCGTGGTTTCTGGAAGCTGCAGAAGCCGTGTGTGCTGCTGGGGCCAGACGGTTTAGAGACCTGCAGCACCCTTACCAGAGAGCAACCCCAGACCAGGAGAAATGTCCTCCTCCACTGTCTCTCCAGCGCCTTCTTCTGATAAAGCTTAGCATCGTGCCGGGGCCACTGCCCATTTGCAGGGCCCATCTCTGTTATAATGGAGCAAGCAGGGAGGTGTGAGCTTGGAGCTGAAAGGACTAAATTAATAGCTGGCATGAGCACCCGCTATGAGCCATCTTCATGCTTGGTGCTGAGAATGCACAGTGGAGACAAATAGCTCTTAACCAAATAACACACTGAAGAATAAACTCATAATTGTGCTGAGATTTTTTTATGTGAAGGAAAGTATGTACCATGAGGGACTGTCCAGAGGTTCTTCACATTAGATATCATATTCGCCTTTGTGCACATTTTTAAAATAGACCACAGGTTGTTCGATAAAATGGGTAACTTGTTTGGAAAAAAGAGGTTTATATGACTCAACAGTCAAAAACCAACAAAAAAGCAAAACACAAAACAATGGAGAAATCCAGTAATTTATGATTGATTATGATCTGTACAAAATCAAAAGGAATTCTGCTGTAAACAATGCCATACTCCTTGCAAGGACTGGGTGGAGGATGAAAATCAACCATTTCTTGGGCTTGGTTTGAGAAAATCCGAAGTTTCAGTGAGATCGAGTTATCGAAAGGCTGTGAAATAGAGCTGTCCTGGTCGGGAGCAAGGGGCACACCACTCAGTGGCCACTGCCATTCGATCATAGAAGTTTCACTGTGGAAAGATGTTACACAGATGCACCCAGTCCTGACGGGTTGATGGACATACTGCGGTGACTCAGGACATCCAGCAGGGAGACTTGCTGACCCTACTGCTGTGTTTGGAGAAAAAGAAGCCCTTGTGACATGACCTCCTTGTCATCTGTAGAATCATGGAGAAGCAGAATGGCTTCAAGGCCATCCGAGCTGATGGCAGAACTGGACGTGTTTACGGAAGTTAACTCAGGCGTAGACATAAAAGTCATTTCTTATGGTGGAAGGAAAAAATTGAAGCCTTCAAGTCAGAAAAACAACTGTCCCATAGAGTTGATCCATGCGTTGATTTTATATGACTTTTTTTTTAAATCATGGAATATTGCTCATTGTATCAAGACCATAACACTAAAGGTCATTCTGTCCATGTGTACAGTGGCATCTAGACCAGAAAAAGAGTAATTCTGTTAAAAAATAAGTCAGCAAACATTCTAAGAAGTACACCTGACTAATAGATCGTGTTACTCAAGCACTAATTTTTTTTCAGTAATGTAAAGAGAAGCATTTTTGAACCTTTGCTCCACAATGAATTTATGTCTTCTAGCTTCGACAACTCGTGACTTGGCCTTGTCAGAGAGGTGTTAATTCCACCCGGGCTCGTGTGGCTCAGTGGACTGAGGGCCAGCCTGCAAACAGAGTTGTCAGTGTGATTCCAGTCAGGGCACAGGCCTGGGCTGCAGGCCAGGTCCCCACTTGGGGGCACATGAGAGGCAACCACACATTGATGTTTCTCTCCCTCTCTTTCTCCCTCCCTGACCCTCTCTCTAAAAACAAATACATAAAAAATCTTTAAAAAAAAGGTATTCATCCATGCATAGAGTTATATGATATAGGGCTTTCTTAAAAATATTCTGGCCAATAGTAATAACAAAAGTTGAGAAAGATTGATGAAAATTTTGGCAAAACTTTGGTAATCGTTGAAGCTGACGGCAGTGGTTACATGAAGGTTCACTACACTATTCACTTTAGCGTATGTTTGAAATTTCCATATTAAAAAGTTGTCAGAGGAATTTTATAAATGCAATATCCATTTCAGCATCTTTACAATAATACAGTTCTGACTCGGGAGTTGTAGTGATGGTCTGCTAGATTTTGGATGAGAAATTCAGTCAAGAAGAACTGGAGTCTCAAAGGACGAAGAACATGAGGACGGACTTTAAAAATCAAGTTGTTTTTTAATTCTTCCAATCAATAACAATGCAAATCTCAGTGCTAAATAGAAGAATTAAAACAGGGGCAAAAAGTATGAAAAAACAGGCAGTGTCATTAGCCACGAGGGAATGCAAGTGAAAACCACAATGAAACATCGCTGCACGCCCACCTGAGGGACTGCAGTAAGGTACAGCGAGGACACCAAGTTCTGGGTGTGGAGACAGATGCTGAACAGATCCTTCCTGGCTGCTGGGAATGGAAAACGGCAGAGCCACTCTGGGGAACAGTTGGGCAGTTCTGTTTTATTTTTAAAAAGTAAACATGCAGTTAACCATATGGCCTAGCACATACACTATTGGGCATATATCCCAGAGAAATTAAAACTTATATTTATACAGAACCTGTACACAAATGTCTGTGGTAGTTTTATTGAAGAAGCCCAAACCTGGAAGCTGGCCTTGGTGTTCGTCAGTGGGCGAAGGGTAAACCCCACTGGTACGTCCAAGACGCTGGAGACTGCTCAGCGTTTAAAAGGAATGGACTGCTGTTACATGTGACAGCTAAGATGAATCTCTAGGAAATTATGCTGCATGGGAAAAGCCAATGCCAAGAGATGATACACTATGTGATTTCACTTGTGTCAGTTTCAAAATGACAAGATCTGACGCACGGAGAACGGACCAGTGGTTCCCAGGGGCTGAGGACCTGGGAGGGAGGGTGGAAGGCAGGTGGGTGTGGTCATAACAGAATCACACGTGGGACTCTTGGGGTGCTGGCACCCTCTGCACCTTTACTGGTGGTTGTGGGTATATGTACTTACATGTGTGACAAAAGTGTACAGAAGTAAATACACACACACACACAAATGAGTACAAGTAAAGCTGGAGAAATAAGAACAAGATTGTTGGATTGTATGGATACCATTAACCTGGTTGGGATGTACTATAATTTAAAATGTTTTCTATTTTTCAATTACAGTTGGCATACAATATTATATCAGTTTCAGGTGTACAATATAGCTCAGGAAGTGATCACTCGGATAAGTCTAGTATCCACCTGAAAGGTTACACTGTGAGATAGTTTTGCAAGACAATACCATTGGAGGAAAACAGGTCCTGGGAAATCAGACATCTTCTCACTATTACAGATTTACTTCTGACTGAATTTATTATAGATTTCTGACTGAATGAGAACACCAAATTATCTCCATAAAAATGTTGGTGAAAATAATATGTGCAAAAATAACTAAACGTCCAAAGACTGACCTTTTTACTTTCTCCAAACCATGGTGGGTATTCTTGGTGACTTCTTCTTTTCACCTGGAATTTTAAAACAAGTTGTAATCTGTCCACTAATAATAGGACGTAGTTGTTTGCTTTGTTTTACCCAGGAATGCCATCCACTAGTTGGATGTCTCTGAACACGTTTCTTAATCACAGTGGCTCTGTTTTCTGATAGGCAGAGGGATATAATATCTTCCTCACAGGGCTGTTGTTACATTAAAAATATACCTTAAGTACCTGACACACAGTACCACTTAAAAAGTCTCCTCTGCACTGGGGATATTTTTTCATTTGTAGATGTTTTAGGATCCCTGCCTTTACACTTTCACTCTCTCTTTCATCTTTGGGACTTTTGTTCGAGTGTCCCCTTGAACATAAAAAAATATTTATATAAAGTAAGATCTCTGGTTAAAAAAGTAATAATTCAGAGAGAAAGCTTAAAAGTAATGGCCAAAATGAGGTACTGGATTAGTTGTGGTTTTCAATGATCTATCCTCTTCCTGGCCGAGTGCCGCGCATGAGATCAAGAATTACTGGCATTGAAATTAATGGCAGTTTAAAAATGCTGAACAATCAGGCCATTAAAGATAAATACAAATTCTCCTGGTGGTCTTTCATCCCTTCTCATTCCTCACCAAGGACACCTGTTGATTTAATAATGTAAAGTACTCAGAGATTGTTTGAGTCTTGTAATGAGAAATTTGGCAAAAGCAGCATTGTGCCATCAGCAATTATGTGCATTCCAGACCCTTCTACTTCTATGCAGCAGACAGTGAGTGTTTTTAAGGGAAAAGGAGAACAATTACTCTTAAAATGCAAGCAGGGAATTTTCCACTTCCAGTAATGGTGGCGTAGGCTGCTAAAGATAAAACTAGCCACAGAGAGCAACCAGGAAAATTAGATTAAAAACCCACCCCACCCCACCTTCACCTCCACCGCCACCACACAAAAAATCGTCCTCGTCTGTGTGGTCGTTTTTATCATCATCCTGTTAATTGTGCTCTTTGTCTCTGGGTGTCATCCACTAAGTGATGCAAGGAGCCCCTCCCACCCTGCCCTCCTCTTCTTGGCATCCCTCCATGGGGGGCATCCAGAGGGGACCTCTGTCCCATCAAACTCCACAGGGAATGCTGCTCAGTCCTCTGGCCCCTCCCTCTGAGGCCCGTCAGCCACACTGTCTGCCCCAGGAAGGGACCTTGGTCCCCCACAAGGAGAGAGCTGGAGTGTGGCCACATTTCATACATCCTCAGAGTTGGTTGGAGCAACCCAGAGAGCCGAGCATGTAGCTGGGACATTGGTGGAGGCTAGTAGGCAGTAAGACCCTCCAGTATCCCTACACAGAAAAAAAAGTGCAAAAAACCCCACCAAAAAACAAAAACACAGCTGCAACTTTTGGAGGCAAAAAAAAAAAAAAGAAGGTCCGTCTTATATTCTTAAGCTTGACAGTCCGTGGCAGTTTTCCCCTTGAGGTATTTGCTAATTTATAATATTTGTGGAGGCAAATGCTGGGAGAGTAAATATAGTGACAGCTGAGAGTCTGAGAGGCTTAGAAGAGCTTTATCTGCCGTATGAATTGAGAGAGACAAAAATTAGAAATCAGGGCTTTCTGAGGAGGAAGGGTCCTAGTAAACACCCTAGAAATCCAGTTTGCCCCCAGGAGGGCTACACCTGAAAAGTAAGGCAGGCCAGAAACAGACAAGTCTTTGTCAAAATGAAAAGCAATTCCAAAACATGCCAGTCCCTGAGTGCAATGAGATGATCTATCCAAAATCTGACTGCTCAACGGAGAGAAAACAGTAACTCCTCCCAAGAGGACCTCAGCAAGAGTCTCAAATTATCGCCCCAGCTTTTAACAGGTGATCCAGATGTGGGAATCATCAAACACAGACTTAAAAAAAAGGCTCATATAGTCAAGAAAATAGATGAGATGATGAGACAGAATTTAAGAAGAGATATCCCAACATATACTGAAATTAAGAACTCATAGGTAAATTTAAGATCAGATGAGACGATGACAGAAACAATGAGTAAACCGGAAGCTAAGACGATGTCACATACCCAGGCTAAAGCACAGAAAGAATAGACGGATAAAAAATACTGAGAAGTGTGTCCGAGGCCCATGGAGCCTGGTACAAAGGTCTCAGGTCTGTGTAAACATGTTAAAGAAGAGAGAGAATGGGGCTAATGCTCTGATGAGTGGGATAGTGGCTGAGAGTTTCTGCCAGACTGCAAAGAATTTAAGACAGATTTAAATTGGCTCCGCCAAACCTAAGCAGGATTAAAAACCAAAACCAGAACCGAGGCACAGCGGCAGCCAATAGCTAAAAGGCAAAGACAAAGAGAAATCCTAAAAGTAAATGACATTACTTTTAAAGGAGGAAAAATAAACTGGAGAGTTACTTTAAAAAATGGAGTGAATAGAATGGTATTTTTAAGTGCTGAAAGAAAGCAACCACCAACACAGAATTAATTTTCCAACCACTAGAAATGCCCCTTAAAACAAAGGCAATAAAACTCATCTCAGACTAACAAAAATATTAGAGAATTCATCACTATCAGATCTATATTAGAAAAAGAGTAAAAGGGTTTTTTTAAGGCAGAAGGAAAATACAAAAATATAGGTAGAAATGGAAAACAATAGAAAGTGTAACTACTTGGCATAATTTAAATAGGTAATAATGTTTTGTGGGATTTAAAGTGTTCATGGAAATACCCATGACAACAGCATAAATAGTGGGACAGTGGGGAGTGAAATTGATATGCTGAGGTTCTTTTTAAAAAATTGATTTTATTGATTATGCTGTTACAATTTTTCCATTTTTTCTCCCCTTTATTCCCCTCCACCCTACACACCCCCTCCCACCAGCGTTCCCTCACCTTAGTTCATGTCCATGGGTTGTACCTATAAGTTCTTTAGTTTCTCCATTTCCCATACTCTTCTTAACTTCCTCCTGTGTATTTTGTACCTACCATTTATGCTTCTTATTCCCTGTATCTTTTCCTCCATGGAACCCCTGCCCTGCTGATAACCCTCCATGTGATCTCCATTTCTGTGATTCTGTTCCTGTTCTAGTTGTTCGCTTAGTTTTTGTTTTTGTTTTAGGTTCAGTTGTTGATAGTTGTGAGTTTGTTGTCATTTTACTGTTCATATTTTTGATCTTCTTTTTCTTAGACAAGTCCCTTTAACATTTCACATAATAAGGGCTTGGCAATGATGAACTCCTTTAACTTGACCTTATCTGGGAAGCACATTGTCTGACCTTCCATTCTAAATGATAGCTTTGCTGGATAGAGTCATCTTGGATGTAGGTCCTTGCCTTTCATGACTTGTAATACTTCTTTCCAGCCCCTTCTTGCCTGTAAGTTTTCTTTTGAGAAATCAGCTGATAGTCTTATGGGAATTCCTTTGTAGGTAACTGTCTCTTTTCTTGCTGCTTCAAAGATTCTCTCCTTATCTTTACTCTTGGATGATGTTATTATAATGTGCCTTGGTGTGTGCTTCCTTGGGTCCAACTTCTTTGGGACTCTCTGAGCTTCCTGGATTTCTTGGAAGTCTAGGAAGTCTTTCCTTTGCCAGGGGAAGTCTAGGAAGTCTTTCCTTTGCCAGGGGAAGTCTAGGAAGTCTTTCCTTTGCCTTTGACAATTGGGGAAATTCTCCTTCATTATGTTTTCAAATAAGTTTTCAATTTCTTGCTATTCCTCTTCTCCTTCTGGCACCCCTACGATTCTGATCTTGGAACCTTTAAAGTTGTCCCAGAGGTTCCTAAGCCTCTTCTCACTTTTTTGAATTCTTGTTTCTTCATTCTGTTCTGGTTGAATGCTTATTTCTTCCTTCTGGTTCAAATCATTGATTTGAGTCCCAGTTTCCTTCCCATCATTGTTGGTTCCTTATACATTTTCCTTTATTTCACTTTTCATAGCCTTCACTTTTTTCTCTATTTTGCAACTATACTCAATCATTTCTGTGAACATCCTGATTACCAGTGTTTTGAACTCTGTATCTGGTAGGTTGGCTATCTCCTTGTCACTTAGTTGTAATTTTTCTGGAGCTGTGATCTTTCTTGTATTTGGGTCATGTTTTTTTTGTTTTTGTCTTCGCAAGGCTGTTACATAGTAAGGGGCGGAGCCTAAGATATTCACCAGGGTGGGTCAATCACATCCCTGTGTTGTGACACCATATGTGGGGGAGGAGTCCTAGAGGGAACAGTGCCACTTGCTCTGCTCTTGGCTGACTTTCAGTCACTTCTGCTTCCCACAAGCAAATTCGTCCCTTCTGGTGCTGATTCCCAGGTGGGTGGGCTTGTGTATGTTCTAGGACACTGTGAGTCTCTCCAACGAGCTCTGCTGTGAGGCTGAGAGTTTCTCTCACCACCGCAATCCCCACAGGTTTTTTCAGTCAGAGGTTTTGAGGCCTTATTTCTGTGCACTGGAACCCTGGTTTGTGCAGTCTGTCTTGCCCCCCAGTTGTTCCTCCCAGTTTATCTGCATGCAAATGTGGGACCACCTGTTCCACCAGCCACCATCTCACCCACCCTAGTCCTCCAGCCGCTGCCTTGCCGTGAGTCCTCTCCACCTGGCTGCCCATCTCCACCCCTCCTACCGGTCTGGATGAATGTTTGTTCTTTAACTTCTTGGTTGTCAAACTTCTATACAGTTTGATTTTCTGGCAGTTCTGGTTATTTTTTGTGTTTAAATTTGTTGTTATCCTTCTTTTGGTTTTGCAAGGATGCAAGGTGTATCTACCTACACCGCCATCTTGGCCAGAAGTCCTGTGCTAAAGGTTCTTGAATTGTTGGAAAATTTATATGATACTCAAAGAAACCATGGATGCATGTTGTAATCTGTAGGGCATGAAAGAAGAGGGAAACAAAGAATAAGCCAAGAAAGGGGGAAAGAGAATAAGAAAATTATTTGATTAATCTAAATGAAAATGAAAGAAAAGAAGTTACACAAAATATTAGAACAAATGAGAATTAAATAATAAATTAGCACATTCAAACTGAAATACATTAGTAGCCACAGGAAATGTGAATATATTTATTTCATTAAACTGGAGTATTAAAGATTCATGAGTGCAATCACTAAAAAAATAGTGAAAGAAAGTAAAACTAACAACAAACATACTTGATTAATTTAAAAGAAGGAAAAAGGGAAGTAAAAGAAATGTAGAACATGTGGAACAAATAGAAAAAATTAAAGTGGCATACTTAAATAACACAAATGTATCAAACATAATATTAAACACAGAACAAATATTCCGATTAAAAGACAGATTGACTGTTATGAATACATAAAACCCCACTGAGACTTATGAGAGACCTACTCTAAATAGAAGGACATGGAAAGTTTGAAGATAAACTGATGGGTTGTTGATTCCTGGCAATTGCCATCGGTTTGGCTCAAATAAACTCACAGAAATTCTTATAGGTTTGGATGTTTTTTACATTGACAATATAACGGAAAAGGAGTCCAACTAGAAGTTACGGGAGACAGTTTCTTTTTTCAGTTCTTGCACTTTGCTCTGAGGGTTTATTCAATGAAGCAGAACAACTTGAAGCAGTAAGGGATAAAGGATTCTCACTGGACTCAGAGTTTACACAGTATGGTGGGCGTTGGGGCACAATTCCATGGCGGGATGTTGCCTCCGTGTCTGTGGGACGCCTGACATCTCTGCAGGCTGAGCAGGGCAGGCGGCTGGGAGGAAAAGCTGAAAGTGAGCCTGAGGTCAGTGAGGACAAAATGGAACCTGCAGGCACATTGGAATCGTCCCTGTGTCTCTGCCGTCAACCTGGAGCGCAGGCACAGAGTGCAGGCGTGGCCTGCAGAAGGAGCTGGAGAAGCTGGAGGGGGACACATGACAGAAACTGCAGGAACCATGGCCCTGGCTAGTGGCGCAGGCCAACGGGAGAGCCCACAGATCAGCCAGAGCCTGCACACGGAGCCTCTTCACGTGCCTGCAATCCACGTTGACCTGAAGGCGCGGGCGGAGTCCGTGTCTTCCAAACCTTGTGCTCACGTTCATCCACATTAGTCTCTTAGTATCTTCACTGAATTCCTGCTGCACTTTCCACTGGTCTCACCCAGACTCGAAAATAATTGTCTTCTAGGCCCTGTTTTTGTTTTAAGGACTATAATGGTCTTGACCCCATACAATGAGGGGTCCATCATTGGGTGATTAATCTTAATTAACTGGTTAATAGATTGATAGCAGAATTATTATTTTCCCAGGGGATTTGACCATTAGCCATGGCCAACATGAAAGCAGTAGTATTTTCCAGTAGAATTCTTTCTTTAACCAGTATTTTCGAGGTGTGATAGTTTAAGTTTTAGATAGGATTCTAGAGAAATTAGCAAAAAGCCATGCAAACTGTGGAATCCCGAGGTTCGGTGGCATCTCCGCATTGGGGAGAGTGGGCCCTGCTTGAACTTACACCACCATGCTCTGGAGAGACACAGTTCTCCCTGCAGCCTTGACCAAGGGGAGGGTGGAGTGGGGAGCAGCAGGGTCAGCACGATAGTGCGGACCAAATGGAGCCACACACTCCACCTGATGATCTCGAGGGGGGCCTGGGTGGTGGCCTTAAGGCTCAGACCTAAAGCGTCCTCACAGGACAGTCTGAAATTAAAACTTCTAAACTGAAGGCAGGTCATGGCAGGCAGTCCATGGCAGGCAGTCATGCCCCAGGCTAGAATCTTCCCTGACAAAAGTTCGTCTTTACCTTAACTAAGCCTGTCTGTTTTCTTTTTGCATCTACAATAACACAGCTTTGGAATGTCAAATTTCCCTTTTTCAGACTCCTCAAAGTGTAGGCACTGCACCAGGGGGAGACCAGAAATCTCCTCAGTTGTTACTATCCTGTTAATTGTTGACAGTTAACTGTCCTCTCTACCCACCAACATAAAAGAAGTGTGTGTTTATCACGGCACTTTTTATCCAGTCTCAGGTTTGCCCTCACCCCTCCTCTTTGCTTTCTCCCGCTTCCCTAATCTGTCACCAATGGATTTCAGTCCACTGCGCCACACCAGCTGGGGCTTCTGATGGATTTCATGTAACCCACTTATGTCTCCTCTTTTGACTGTAATGTATAAAATACGGTGCAAAACTGCCATTCTCAGGAGCATTGTCTCCGTCCAATGGGGTGTTACTTCCTGGCAATTGCCATCAGGTTGGCTCAAGTCAACTCACGACAATTCTTGTAGGTTTGGATGTTGCTTATGTTGACAATATAACGGAAAAGGAGTCCAACCAGAAGTTCTGGGACACAGGTTCTCTCTTCAGTTCTTGCACTTTGGTCCGTGACCATGAGTAAGAACCCAGATCTTGGGGGCCTGCTCTCCTCTTCTGTGGATGGAAACGCAGACAACCCCCGCCTGTGAGAGCAGCCTCTCTGTGGACAACAGCAAATGGCTTTGGAGATAGACTAGAAGGCCTCTCAGACCCTTGGCAGTGGTCATTCCAAACAATTCAAGAAACAATATTCTACAGGGCCAGGGAGAGGGAAAGGGTCTACTTCAATAGTGCGAGTAAGTGCGGCAAATGTTTCATGGAAAATTAATCTTTTTAAAATCATGGATTCAAAATTAAATATAGATGCTGCTACAGTTTCTACTAAAACTACTTGATGATTGTATAGCGCTTTACATTTTTCTTTTCAAATGAGGCTAGAGAAGGCTTTCGAAATTTTTTATTGTTGTTTAATTACAGTTGTCCTTATTTCCCCCATTACTCCCTCTGCCCTGCCCACCTTCCCTCCCACATTCAATCCTCCCCATTGTCCTTGCCTGTGGGTCCTTTATCTGTGTTCTTTGACTTGACCCTCCCCCTTCTTTCCCCTGTTACCCCCTCTCACTTCCCCTCTTGTCACTGTCAGTTTGTTCTTTACATGAGAGACAGCGAAGCCTTGGCAGTAAGAAAAATTCAAAGTTAGGAGGATACAATGGTTTGGATGCGACAGGTTTCAGCATATTTGGCTTCCATTTGCAGGTCTTTATACTCAATGAGAATGTGGATGTAATCAAGGAAAAGTGTTTTGTGTCCATGTTCCCATGTAGTAAACGGGAAGGGCATTCTGTTTAGTGAAAGGGGGGATCACCAAGTCAAATGCCCTTAACCAGAGACTTAAAGGAAATGAATGAAAGGAGCTGTGGCAATAATAGGGGATGGTGGGGAGTATAGCATGCTGGACAGACCAGAGCTCCTTTAAATCAGCTGACTAGCCTGGCAAGCAAATTATACACTGGACAAATCAGGCCCCATTTAAGCCAACTCGCTGGCATCAGGTAAGCAAATTGCTTGGCACAATGTTGTCTGGTCTTTTGATTGTTCAGGTGTGTTGATTCATACACATCCAGTGAATCTTGAGTTAGGTGGTAGGCTCAGTATTCTTTTGCTTCTAGATGTTTTTGAATCATTATTTTACCTCACTCTTATAAAAATCTGTTAGTTTCTACACAAACAGAGCTAAGTTTTGTACTAGGTCCTACTCTAGATAAGCAGAATATTTGGGGGCAAGTGAAAGCATATTACTCCGCCATACCTACCTGTTTCACCACATGGCAACTCATTCGCAATAGCAGAACAGTGTTGCCTGGTGCAAGCACACAGTCGAGAGCACGGGCAGAAGGGGACTGCTGGCAGGAGCTGCTGGGAGAGCACAGAAGATGAGAGGACATACAGTCAGCCATATGAATTATGGAACATAGTTCATGGTTCTGTTTCTCCTAGGGAAATTCCATTTTTAAAACATTTAGGCAAAACTAAGATCAAGAAAAAATTATGAGGGCAATCTTGCAGAGAGACCTACTATTCCCAAAAGTGGTTATGCCTCCTCCTGTTCATTCCCTTAAGGCTGAATTAGTTCTTGGGCTAAATTGATTCAAGGGATAGAGTCCCAGCGTCAGTATGTAACTTCACAGGTGTGTGAGGGAATAAAAGACTAATGTAAAACCAAAAATGAGGAATTTCGAGAAGCTGAGGGAGGTATGGCCTCAGGAACTTCACTTCGGGAGGACTTTGTGGTCCTCTGGGCAGCGGTGGCCATGGAGTGCTGCTGGCATCAGAAGGATGAGTAGGCTTGAAACCGGAGCCCATGGAGCCCTCATGGGGGCAGGGGGGTGGCTCTCTCCGTTCCCAGATGCCAGCGGCAGCTGCAGGCTGGGACTCAGGTAAAACACAGCCCATTTCTTCAAGAGGCTCCACAATACAGCTGGGTCTCCTCAGAGCCACTGAACCTGATTTGAAGACTGTCATCCTGACTGTCCCTTGAGAACCCCACACTGCTGTCTTGGCTTCTGTGTGCAGGTGATCACAGATAGGTCACTGTCACCTCCAAAAACTGACTAATGATCTACATCCTACCCAGTGATTCTATTTTTCCTTCGAGACTCTTCTTCTTACTCCCATTTCATATTCTTCCCCTCCGGATCAGCCAAAGGTACGCTAGTATAATAATTACTTCCATTTAGTGAATATCTGTTACGTATCAGATCCTGGTGAGAGGTATCTGACCTGTTTCATTTCATATAGTTTCATTTCCTCTGCAAGGCTGAAGAAACAGAGGCTCAGAGAAGTTAATGGAATTGCTTCAGGCTATCCAGTTAGTAAATGGCTTTGACTGTAAACAAGTTTTCTTCCAAAGCCTGTCATAAGCTTGAAGGAAAACTAGGGGTTAAATGCAATCTAAACAATTAAAACGATCACCTTAGCTGGCTAGTCCTCAACTGTTTGAACAACACGCCACACAGGCAGCTGGCTTCCAACAACGTTTCAATGAAACACATTTGTTATGCCGGTTGCCTGGTTTAGGAACAAAACACAAACAAAATACAAAGCTTTGGCTAGGACTTTGAAGATAAAAAGCTTTTTTAAAAAATAGGAAATTTTTGTTTAGAAGTGCTGTTGAGTTTCCAGGAATGGCTACTGTTATTTTTTGAAAGAAAAGCTGTGTGTGTGTGTGTGTGTGTGTGTGTGTGTGTGTGTGTGTGTTTTAAGCATAGGACTGCTAGCAATTTCGAGAGGGATGGTAGAAGTCTCATTCAATTCACTTTTTCAAAATGTGAGCAGCAATGATATATGAAGTCCAAGGTAAGATTCCTTCTGGAGAAGGCATTAACCAATTACAGCCAGTGTTCATTGGTTCATTCATTCATTCAATATTTCTTATTTTTAGTGTTGAAATTATAGGTAGGTATGCATAAATGATATGTAATGATTTTAAAGAATGGTTACAAATCAAACACCCAAGTAGCATAAGGAATAGAACACTACAGTTCATTAGAAGATGCACTCACCACCCCCTGCCCAGTGCCTTTTCCCATTCAGGTCTCATTGGAAAGGTGCCTTTTGAGTAATGACTGAAGGAGGTGGGGGAGAGAGCCATGTGTTTCTGAGGGAAACATGTTTGAGGCCAAGGGAGCAGAACTTCCAACGGCTCTGAGAGAAGCTCAGCTCCGGTGAGTCAGGGGCAGTAGCAATCCAGTTCAACTGGAATAAAGATAATGGGGAAGAATATTAAGAAGTGAGGCCAGAGACAAAAGGGGACCTGATCTCATGGGCCTTGTAGGTCTTTGTGGACTTTGTTCTTTGCTCTGATGGAAATGAAAGCTGTCCATGAGTTTTGAGCAGGAGTTTTCAGGGCTGATTTGCATGTGTAAAGGATCCTTCTGGCTGAGGGCAGGAGCAGACAGGTTACAAAGATGGTTGCAACAATCCAGGCAAAAGATGATGTTGGTTTAGCCTCAGGTGGTTGCAGTGGAAGTAGGGAGAAGAGGTCAAATTATCTACATAATTCAGACAGGATTTGCATACCTTTCTATTACAGCTTATGTATGCTTCAATATTATGTTCACTAATGTGTGCTTATACTTACCACTTGCTGTGCTTTTTGTTCCTTTTTGCGTCAGAGATCAATCTGTGATGATCGCGTTCCTTCTTCCTACAGGGGTGTGATGATCACGTTCCTTCTTCCTACAGGGGTGCCCCACCTGCAGCCCACAGGCCTCATGCGGCTCAGGATGGCTATGAATGCAGCCCAACACAACATCACAAATTTTCTTAAAATATTATGAGATTTTGGGGGGGATTACATGTTGCAATGTATTTAATGTGTGGCCCACGACAATTATTCTTCTTCCACTGTGGCCCAGAGATGCCCAAAGGTTGGACATCCCTGTGGGAGTTTCCTTTTGTGAGGGTCTGCTGGTAGCACGGTTTTTTTTCCTCTGAAAATGAATTTATTTTTCCTTACCTTGGTTGACAAGTATTTCCTCTGAGCAAATGAGAGACATCATTCCACTCTTCTCCAGCTTTCCAAGGCTGCTGCAGGTCTCAATGTGGCCCCTTTGACGGTAATCACTTTCTTTCTCTGACTGTCTTCAGTTCCCCAGCGGTCTTTGTCGGGCAATTTCTCTGTGGTATGTCCAGGTAGGAATTTCCTCATATTTCCCCTGCTTGGCACTCTTTAAGATTCCTGAGTGTATGAATCAGTGTCTATTACCAGTTGTGGAAGTCACCAGCCATTCTCTCTTCAAATATCACCTCAGCCCCTTCCTCTCCTTCTCCACCTCCACCCCCTCACTCTGTCTGTGCTGTCTCTTAGGTGATCATTCAGGCTTTTCATTTCTCTGGTCTGTGCTGCATTTTGAAGTGTTTCTTCGGCCTAGTTTCCCAGCACTTACAATGTCTTTATTCAGAGCTATCGAATCTGCTGATAAATCCATTTATTGAGTTTTCTATTGCAAGTGTATTTATCATTTCTGAAAGCACTCTCTCCTTGTCATTCAGATCTCTTATACTGTATTTTACATTTCATATTTCCTGAAAATATTGTCAGGTTTGCTCTTGATTTATTTTGTATTGTGGGTCTTATTATTTCAATATTTGAAAGTTGAAGAGCTCCATTTCTGTTCAATTTCACACATGAAGACTTGTTTCCTTGGGTATTTTCGGGTTTTGATTATGTGCATTCTCCTTACAAAAGTATTTTTTAATCAATAGACTGTATCTTAGAGCAGTCTGAGGTTCACAGTGCAACTGAATGGAAGCAGAGTTGTCAACATGGCCCGTCTCCCGCCATATACAGTATCCCCTACATCCTTGTCTCGTGCTGGCATGGTACCCTCGTTATAGCTCCCTGGTGCATTTAAATTTAGTTGGCAAATCTGCGTCAGGGACATCTCTCCCTTTCTTGTTCCCCACCAAAGGAGCTTTCCTGGAGGTACCCTCCCGTTGAGAGAAGTGGTTCAGGTCTGGTTCAGACTCGCACTTGAAAATGTGCTTTGAGGGGAAGGTCTATTAAACTCCCCACTTGACAGGTTTCTGTACCAGTGAGGCCACGAAAACTGGAGTTCTAATCTGCACAGGTTAGCAAATATTCTCAGGGCAAAGGTGTTTTTCCTCCTATGAGAAAATAAACTTCTCCTTGTTTTCCACGACAGGTAGAATTTGGGTGAAAATTCCCTACAATCTTACAATGTGTTCAGTGCAATTAATGAGGCCTAGAAATACTTCCCTCAGTCTTTTCAGTTGTTTCCCGTTGGATACCTGACCAAGCATTTTATCTGAAAGAGAAGTCCATTCATTTACTCTCTCAAGCAGCAAGCAGTATTCGAGCACCCACTGTGGTGGTGGGTGCCTGGGAGACGCAGCGGTGCATGGGTACCATTCCCGTCCTGGAGGAGCTTACGGTCAAGTACAGGGGGAAGTGCAGAAAAGCTACTCGGTGCAAAATTTTGCTGAACTGTTGAGAAGTTCAGCATTATTTATAACGCAGTGTTTCTGTATTCTTTTCCCAAATGCAACTGAAGTAACAGAACTCAGCTCCATGTCAAGGGACCCACCAATCGTCACCCTATATAAGCACCCCAGTTTCTCCTGGCTTGTAAGAGATGACAAAGCTCAAGTGGAAAGGGGCTGAGGAACAGAACTGGAGTGGAGGTGGGGGTCCCAACGATGTCACTGCCAGCATAAGCCTCATTCTCCTGGAGCCATACAACGCTAATACACAGGGGCAGGCACAAATAACGCCCCTGTTTAATTAATTACAAAATCTTTTATTACAAAATCATAAGCACATAATTCTGTAACATAACAATACCACACTCAAGCACACCCTATGACCTTTTAGGTGAAATGTTCAAATTAAAACTATAAATGACGCCCAAATTATTACCCTACTGACCACACTCACGCAGGTATCACTTGGCCGGACACTCTAGTCTGCTTTCTACTGTTGTATGAACCTGCTTCATGCTCGTGAACAGTGAGTGCGACCTTCCCCGGGAGTCAACAATTGCCGACATTGTCAAGGAGATTTTATAGGTGGCAGTTCCTGTACTCATCATAACCATGGATGTCACTTTTTTTTTTGTCAATTATTTTAAATAAAGGTTCATGTGAATTCTGTGGACTTTGAAAAATCTGAGTAGTACCTGTACTTGTAGCCACAAGTCTTAGAGTTCATTTGACACCTTTGGTATACTTTTCTAATCCCAGGAACCTCCTTAATATATTTTTCATGGTTAGAACATTCAATTTTGTTGATACAGCGTAGATAAAAATCTAGCAACCCAACTTTAAATGGTGACATATTTAATACCATATCTATTTATACTCCATTCTGGGGACAGGAGATCTGAAAGGCAAACCAAGGCTAATGTTCTGGCAATCAGCTAAAGTTAATTGATGGAGATATTTCAGAATAAAATAAACTTATTCTGACAGGTTTTCATTACGCTAGCAACGTGACAGTCAAAGGGCTGCCTAATTTCCCCCCTAAACATGGCAAATTATTATCAGTCGACGCTTACACATGCATTCCACATCTGGAGGGAGAAGCCCTGCAGACCTGACGGCACAGATGCTGAAACAGCCTCCTCCCTACCAGCCAGGTCTTGGCATTCCCAAAATAGTGACGCAACAGTGATCTATTTCAAATCAAGTTCAAAGGGATGTTTAACATCTTAATTTTAGACCATAAAGCAAAGGTCTAAAAATATCAGGAGTGTTAAAAAGTAATGTTCCAGAAACTTTCACCAACTAATTGTAGCCCACATGAGTAATTTTTCTTTTTCTTTTTTTTTTTTTAAAGAATGGCTCACTGATCAGAAAATTTTGCCTTGCTCACAGAATATGCATTACATAGTTGGTGCAGATAAATCTTCTATAGCTTTAGGGTAATGGGGTATAAAGTCATGAGACGGAGGGCAAGCAGGAAACTTCTCATTTGCATGCGTGTCTTAGATTGACTTGGGAGAGGTTCCCCAGCATTCTGGTATTTGATAGCTTTCACTTCCCAAGCCTTGAGATCATGTGTCATGTGTGAGTGCTGGAAGAAAGAAAAAATCATGGAAGATAAAATCTTGGGTGGAGGCCTGAGAAGCTGTATAACTGTGGTCCATTTTTATGCCCTTCTAGGAATCCAAGAAAACTCTAGAAAAGTGATACGGAAGTGAGGAGGCTGGTGAGCCCAGTGAGAGGTTATCTAGATGAAGTAGAGCTGACTGCAAAATTGGGAATTCTCTTCTTTGTTGCTCTTTATTTTTTTGAGTTTTTAAAAATGTTATTTCTAAATTATAGTTTACATTCAATGTTATTTTGTATTAGTTTCAAGTATGCAGTGTAGTGACTAGACAATCACATACTTTCCAAAGCACTCCCCTGACATTTCCAGTACCCAGAGGGCACCACGGAGCTATGACAATACCATTGACTACATTCCCTGTGCTGTACTTTACATCCCCAGGATTATCTTGTAACTACCAATTGTACTTCTTACAATTCTTACTCCTTTCACCTTTTTCACTGGGTCCTGTCCCCCCGGTGCTGCCCCTCTGGCAATGATCAGTCTGTTCTGTGTATCACTGAGTCTGTTTCAATATAGTTTGTCCATTTTTTGTTTCATTTTTTAGATTCTACATATAAGTAAAATCATATGTTAATTGTCTTTTTCTGACTGATTTATTTCACTTAGCATAATACCCTCTAAGTCTACCCATGCTGTCACAATTGGTAAGACTTCATTCTTTAACAGCCAAGTCATATTCCATTGTATATATGTACCACTACACTTTTTTATCCGCTCATCTACTGATGGGCACTTGGGTTGCTTCCATATCTTGGCTATTGTAAGTAGCACTGCAGTGACCCTAGGGGTACATATATTCTTTCAAAATTAGTCTCTTCAAATATGTACCCAGAAGTGGAATTTTGGGGTCATAAGGCAAAATTGGCCCCTGACAGGTGTGGTTCAGTGGATTGAGTGCTAGCCTGTGAACCAAAGGGTCACTGGTTTCTCAGTCAGGGCACACGCCTGGGTTGTGGGCCAGATCCCCAGTAGGGGGTGCATGAGAGGCAATCACACATTGATGTTTCCATCTCTTTCTCCCTCCCTTTCCCTCTATCTAAAAATAAATAAATAAAATCTTAAAAAAAGAGCAAAATTAGGAATTGCTGACTAAAGGCAAAAAACAAGCCTGCTCCTAACATTTGTGTATGCCCAGTATTCAAGTTGAATAAATATGTTCTACCTTCCTACCTTGAAATTTACTTTCATAAGAAACAAGTGAAAAATTTTGTGTAAAGCTCTTGTTCTTATAAAACAATATTCATAATTATCAAGTACATTTAAAGGCAAAACATAAACTGGAATTAATGAATATTAAATAAAAATAATTTAAATAAGCTGATATTTAAATATATTTTTGAATGTTATTCAGTTTTAGTAATTATTCTTATAGAAGTATTTGGAGTTACATGACTCACCTTCCAACTAGTTGCCAATATAAAGAAATGGTATCAGGCTTCTTGGTGCTATATCCATATGTACACATTTAGGGGAAGAATGATTTGTTTGTTTAATATCACAAAATATTCCTCTGCCAAGTCCAACTATTGTGAATATTGCACCAAATCATGAGTATCTCCAGAGTCATGAACTAGAATGCACAGAGGAGAAGATAAGGATGCTCAATGCTACTGGGGAGGATCTTCTGTTCTGCATGAATCTTTGCATCCATGGTGAGTGGGAAGGTTTCACAAATTAGTTTGTCTTAACAAATTATATATATATAATAAATATATATATATATTAAATATATATATTATATGTATGTATTATATAAACATATATACATTATATATAACTTTAGAACATCTGCTGCTTAAATCCTCCTTTGACTTCTAGCTGTGTCCATATTCAAAGTCAACAGGGACAGAACCCAAACCTTCCTGATGTTTGTGTGTAGCAGCTTTTGTTTCTAGAATATAGGGCAATGGACAAGAAGAAACACTTCCCTGGGGTCTGAATGGTGTCAGTGAGAAGCATGGGTATTTAAAATTAGCGGTTAGACAATCGTGTGCCTTACAAAGTATCCCCCCAATATTTCCAGTACCTAACGAGCACCATACATAGCTATATTATTATTGTAGTAATATTGCACGTTACCACCATTGAATACCAGATTCCAAGTGATGGAGGCACCTATGTATTTCTTATAACTTATTTATGTGTTTGCTTGTGATGTGTTGGGCTTTCTTAAGCATGGAGGCCTGGGCAGGAAACCTTCTTGCTCAGGTCTAGGAGAGGCAATGACAAAAGAGCTTTGTGAATTCCAGAGGCATTGTGTCTGTTTTGTACAAGCCCTGGCGAGCCTCTTCCTCCCACCCCCCATGCTGCATAAGGACCTTCCACAGGGGACCTATGGAGGCAGGCACAAGAGTAACACCAGAGTGCCTGGGCCGGGGGTGGGGAGCTTCAGGAGGGCTTGTTCTCAGATGATTTGGGTGAAGGAAGAGGCAGAGATGTAGAATAGGTTGGGGTTGGGGGTGGAAGAGTAGGGGGAAGAGTCATTTAGAGGTATGACTCTTGTGAGGAAGTTTCCAGAACAAACTGGGAACTGGAGTGGTGATTGTTTGCATGGATGTCTCTAGATTCCAAGAGTTCAGGATGTTTCCGGAGAGTTTTTTCTTCATCAGTATCTGTCAGTGATTCATCCAATAACCCGGTTACTCTCTCGAAATCGGTTAGGAATCGTTTCAGGAATGTAAGGCTCTCCAGAGTCCCACTCCAGCTGTCACAGCAAGGCGAGACAGAAGGAACGGAAACGGACTACCTCGATGGTAGGCTTAGCTCTTGATTATTTCTGGCTCTTTTTTTTTTTTTTTTTGGCAAGGATACACAGGTGAAAGTTGTGAGAAAGAATAGCACAAAGCTGCATGATAATGAGACACTGGGCTTTTATTGAACATTCTTTCATTTCTAGAAATATCAGACCACTATGGTATGCACATTTTGAATCCATTCCATTTTGGGAGGACTTCGGTTTATGCAACCAAACAACTAGATATGTCACATTTTAAAATGACAATACTATAAAATTAAATAGAAGGAGAGTTGCTATGGAAATTATTCCATGTTCTTATGATAGGGGAGAGTTTCCATTGAAATGTGTGGCAGTCTCAGAAGAAATACAAATTTACACTGTAATAGCAATGTAAAAATGGCCACTAACCTAAGTAAGAAGAACATCGTTTGTGTCAGAGAAATTCCCTTATACCCGTATGTTTACCAGACAATTGGAACGGAATCCTTTATGTTAAGAGTGTGGTCAGAAACTGAATTGAAATGCTGACAGTTCCCATCCTATTTGTGGGAACTTACAAGCCTCCAGTTTGGGAGCAAATGGACACACGTGCCCTTTCAGGACAGGCACGGAGCTGGCTCACTGATAAATATTCAAACACTACAGCGATGGTGTGGATATGCCCAACTATCACGGTCTAAAACAAGTTCACTATAGTGAGCAAATGCACAGTCTCTAAAGGGGGTTTCTGAAATTGAAAAGCTATCTGCTGCGTTTAAAGGACTGGGCATAACGAAAAACACTTTGAACACATATGTCCCAGGGTATAAGCTGGGTTCATGTTGATGCTGGAATTCACACTGCACTGTGAAAGAGGTCGGGCTGATCCTGTTGGAAAGACAGGGATGCTGTTCTGAGTCTTTGTTTAGTAATTTCTCACTCAGGAGAAGCTGTTCCCAGACCCACAACATAAAATCTTTCTATAGTCCCGACATAGTCTTCAAAGTCTAAATGATTTACCTGCCCTGTCAGGCTTTGGGAAGGTCTTGGAGTTCTTTCAAATGTGTTCATTGCAGTTATCAGAGCAAGAGGCTATGAGTTATAAGGGCCAGGACTTCATTATATTTAGTGAGAACCGTGGTCTTAAGTACAAAGATGAATGTGACTGTACTGCAACCTCTTCAAGAAAAACGAAAGTCTCCGTAGGAAAGTCCATGGATACCAGGACCACCGTTCATTGTAACTCAAGGTACAGATTAGGATGGCCATCTATGTCACTGTCTTATGTGACAGGGTTTGTACGTTGTCACTCACACTGAACTCATAGTTTTACTCCAAACACTGAATAGAAGAGGTAGATCAATTTCCTCCAGAGAGTTAAGGGTCATTTAGAACACTACCGTTGCTCTGCTCTCAATGGCAGCCTAGAGACTTGAACGAGTTAATGTTCCCCCTCTTGGCATCAGGAAGTAACTTAAGGCTCCATGAAAATTCAGACTCTCATTCTTATAATTAGAGATAATGAGGATAAATGTGCAGAGGTAATTGGTGCGCGGTGACTGCCAAAGGGCGACAAGCAGGGACGACACTCTCTGGCAGGACTGCATGTTCATACATGGAGAGAAGCTGATCAGCCCTGGACACTTTAATTCCTAAATCTGTTCCGTTTCAGGTTTCTATGGTGCTCACCACCTATTCTTTATGGCTCTCTGATGAACGTTGACTGAGTCAAAATTGTTTTGTAAGGAGCTGTTCATATTACCTTTGGGAGGCTGGCTAATAATTTTTCTATAAGCCACTAAACATGAAACTATCTCAGAGTTAATTAGTTTCTAAGAGGGAAGCATGACACCCTGGTGCTCATTCTTCTGTAAGCGCTTTGCGGGGAAGGCATTTTTAATCTTTCACTCCCATGTTTGCACTCCCCCAAGGGAAGGACCCTTGCCATGGACCCCCAGTTGGAAGAGGGCTGATGTGACGAGTGTGGGGTCCGACCAGGGCGGGTTCTGACCAGACCTTGCTGCTAAAAAGACAATGAACTGGAAAGGCAGTTGGCTTGAGAGAAAAAAGGAGGCAGCTGTGTGCGCTGGGGCTGAAAAGGAAGACCTAGGGATGACCTGGTGCCAACTGCCCAAGAGCCCTCAGGACGCCGTCATGGAAATCGCTTCCTTCTCCAGCTGCATGATGTAGCTTCTCGTCTCTTGTTACGAGTTTTCTTTTAACTGTGGGGCTACCCTGGGTGTTCACATTGCTCTGATTTAACTTGAGTGAATTTGTGGAGGAAGAGGAAGAGGAGCACGTACGTGTGGTATGCGCAGAGCCCGCATCTCCTTGAAACGGGACCCGACCACGGGCACTGTGGTTCTAAAGAATATGCACCGCCAGGCATCTTTCCTCCCCAAAGAGCCAGGCTGGCATGTCCCACTGCAGCTTGCTACCTTTAAATATTTCACCCCCCACCTCTCAGACACAAACATCTAAACTTATGGCATTGTATAGTTTCAGCAAACAGTATGTCTCTTTTATATTCCAATACGTGCAAGAGGTTAAAGCAATTTTTAAGTGAAAGCCAGAGGAGCAGTTTTTAATCTTCTAAGGGCATGATTTCCCTTCCCAGATGACCTTGAGAAAGAAAGTCTGGTTTCAGTTTCCTCAGTTGCCAAGTACGGGTAGTTGTAAGGGTTACTTGAGATGCTCCTCGGGGAAGGGCTAAGTACTGTATGGAAGAGTGTTATAAAAAATGTGTGCTCTTGCTGTTATTAACAGGCAGTGTTATTCCCTGTTGTTAGGAGAATTAATATCTGAGGAGCATCCTATAGGCAAGTAAGAAGGGGACCCTTTCCGTTGGAGAAATATGTTTTGAACTTCATAAAGAATGAAGTAGAATTTTAGAAAAGGGCCTTTTTTTGGTTTGTTTTAGTGAAAGTGTTTTTAACCCATTTTCTGAATAATGGTAAAAGGATGACTTCTAGATTATGATGAAAGGAACACCAGTGATTTAGGGTCCAGGCCAAATTTTTTGTCAAGTACAGTAGAATTTAAACCTCAGGTTGAAATACGCCATGAGCAACTCTGAGTGAGTATGTGTGTGTGTATGAACAAGAGTGGGTACAAAATCAATGCCAATTTTTCAAACTAACATATTTCTTGATTTAAAGCGTGAAGTGCTTTTTCACATGCCGGCTTACAATATGATTTGCCTGTGTGGACTTCCTGTCCTGAGTGTCATAACATTTATAGCCCACATCCTTCATGGGCTTGTGGGAAGCCCATCTCACTGCCTGCTGACACGCTTGTCCAGGAGACGTAACTGAAGTCTGAGCTGTTACCACCAGTCATCTGGCTGAACAATACTCTGCTTTTGTTGTTGTTGATGGGACAGTGAGAAATGCAGGTTGCCAGTTCTTGATCTGCTCTGACTTAAGTTTGCTGGGAGGACCACAAGATTCGTACCTCAAGACCTTGGACAGTTTAATCCAGCTCATAAACTGGTGTATTTATCTCTATTGTGACTGTGAGGAAAAGGACTTTAATAATAACAGGTCCACAAATCTCTTATGTCCAAGAATTTGGTCTCATCAGTAGTTCTATCACCAGCACGAGAAAACGATGGGGATTCCTTCTTTGTAACTGAGACAGTGACCATAGGTCATGCCAGCAGGTTGCAATTGGTTGAAAATGGACATGTGGCTTGTCATTGGGGAACCCTGAAAATCTTTTCACCAAAACTATTAATGGAGTTTGGAGTCCCTCAGTCAGGGACAATTTATCCCTCCTACCCAAGGGACACTGAAGATGTCTGCAGGCATTTTTCATTGTCTCGCCTGGGGAGGTATTGCAGACGTCTAGTAGGTCGAGACCAGGAATTCTGCTAAACCTCCTACTGTGCACAGGACCTCCCCATGCCTGACAGCAAAGAACTATCAGGTGGAAGAGGCCAACAGTGCTGGAGTGAGAAAGGCCATCTTGGAGAGTGTCAGAGTACAGGGCTTCACAGACGGTTACCTGGCAGGGGAAGGGTAAAGGAACCCCAAGCCTGAGTCAGATGCACTCAGTCCCCATTGGCTATGAAAAAGAAACAGCTTTGGTGGTGACAAAGTAGAAGTTAGAGCATAATTGTTATGAGAAAGGCAGAAGGCCCCCATTCTCCTCTTGGGACCACATTAATTTTGCTCACACCTTCCTGCTGATTCTCTAATGTAAAGCACTCGGTGTTTACTTCTCCACTTCTTGGTAATCCTGCAGGGACGAAAGCGATCCAGAGCAATTAATGACATGCCGTATTCCTGTTCACCTCCGATCCAAATATATGAGGGCTCATAGGTTGTACACATGTGGCCATTTGTATGCCAGTCTTTGATGAGGAGGTTTTTAGGCACCACACATTACCTGCACACAAACTATGCAGATGGTGTGGCCGAGCAGCTGCAGCATAACTAATCAAGTCTCCAAGTTTCAAGGATTATGTCAAGATTCATTCATATTAAGGCAGCCTGGGACCTGCAATCCATTGTAAACGAAGCTAATTTAATGATGGCATCTGCTGCGTTCTTTTGCACACTGCGTCCAGAAGGCAGGCATTCCTTCTTACCAGGGGTGAGGTTTGTGTATGTGTGTGCGGGCAGGTTCTCATGACAGCGACTTTTTCCATGGAGCCCTGAGCCTTTGCCAACTTTCCAGACACCCTGGGCATAAATCAGCTCTGCTCCATCCGGTGGCGGAGAGGGCATTCTGAATTCTCTGTGGCAGATGGTTCGACACACCTAATTGAAGTGATATGTCTTTCAGGTAGTCTTGATGTGCTATAAGGACATGTACAGCATGTCACCTTGTGACAAATCTCTACTGGCTGAAATGGGAAATTTGGAGTAAATGTGTCACACTCAGCATAGACATGTCATTTTTCAAGGGAACAACCCCAGCTGGATTGCCATAGTAGCAATCATTAGCACCTCTATAACATTACATAATTATCCTTTCTTTTTTGTGGTTGCAACAATGACGTTCTAGTCTCTTCTGCACATCCTTGCCAACACTTATGTCTTCTAGATGGTGGCCATGGTGGCAGGTGTGGGGTGGTGTCTCTCTGTGGCTTTGATTTGCATTTTCCTGGTGTTTGGTGACGTTGAACATCCTTTCTTGTATCTATTGGCAAAACAGAACAAAACCCATCGCTCGACATTCAGCTTTATTGAGGCAGGCTTTCGTGCCAGTCACATCTAAGAAGGGCATCATGGGCTCTCTGAGCCAATTTGGGACTAATATTAATTATAATGCACTGAATAAAAAAGGCCACCTTCTCGAAATTAGGCGTAATGCAGAAAAGGAATGGCTTTCAAAAAGCCCAAATAGAGGTACATAATTTAGAAAATCAAACTCCCTTACTGGCTTTCAAGGTCCACAAAATGGGAATCCATTTTCTTCTAATCAAGTCTCCCTGGGGCAGGATGGGGTGGATACACACAGCTGCCTTGGGAGCGGACCTCTGCGGGAGCCTGCACGTACACCCCAAATGACCAGTGGCAACGATGGTTCCCTGAAGAAAATCCAGCTCCACCCAGTGGGGGCTTTTCTATATGCAGGTCAGGTCTCCAGGTGGAAGGGACTTGTGCAGAGGAGCATGGAGGTGTGAGAAGACCCTTCCTTTCACAGCAGCTGGGTCCCGACTTTCATCAGCATCATTGGGTTCTCCTGCGGGTTGCCGGTGCAGTGAGGAAGCCATTGCTGAGAGCACTGTTCTCACAGAACTGCAGCAGGGCTGTGGCCCTGAGATCACCCCTCCCCCGCCCCCTGCCCAGAGAAAATGGTATACTACTACCTTGGAGAGGAAGGAGAGAGAAGAGGTTTGTGAGAGTAGCAGCGGTCAGAAGCCCGCAGACTCCCTGCACCCCACAACTCAGCACTGTCTAGAGGAGTGTCCGACCTTTTGGCGTCTCTGGGCCACACTGGAAGAAGAGTTGCCTTGGGCCACCCATTAAATACAGAAACACTAACGAAAACCAAAACATCTCATAATGTTTTAAGTCCATTTATGATTTCGTGTTGGCCGGCATTCATAGCCATCCTAGGCCATTTGCGGTCCACGCGCAGCGGGTTGGATTCCCTGAGCTGCTCGGTGGCCCCGCCCTTCACCCTGCCTGGGCCAATCACACTCCCTGGCCCTGCCCAGCCCCAGTTGTGCTTGGAGAGACAGGACCCGTCCCATGGGCTTGCTGTAATTTCTTGGGGGCCTGGTCCTTCTTATTTATTATAAATAATTATCCATTTGGAAGGTCCTTCCCCACTCAAAGGCTTGCTGATCGATTGTTTTAAAGCCTGCAAGAAAGTCAGTTGCTTTAAGCCCCTCCTGTCTGCACTTCCGGACACCTCCCTCCCTGCCTCGTCCAGGCTTCAAAAATACCAGCTCTGATTCCGGGCTGTTGTCCGTAGGCCTACAGTGCACGTGTGTGTCGTGCACCATTTCAAGCACTTTGTACACACTCACCCTTTCAATCCTTGCAGCCGCTCTGTGAGGGAGATGTCGTGATCACTCTCCTGTTGTAGACGAGGACGCTGAGGCATGGGTGGTAATGTGATAGCATCAGGTGTGAACTCAGGCAAGCGGGCTTCAGGGTTCGTGTCCTGATCACCAGGCCAACTGCCTCTCCGAATCTCAGCATCGGCCTCTTTATTTGGGAACTGCCAGGTCATGAAATTATAGTGCACAGGAAAAAAAAAAAGGCTTGTCTAAGACAGGTAGGGAGGAAGCCTGCTCTGCATACTGTTAATGCATTATATTGATGATAAACATGGTTATTTATTTGCAACATCTTGGTTAACAAGCAGATCAACGATGGATGAGGTTAGGTCAGACAGAGAGCTCAGCCCTGCCCTGAAGAGCTGGTGACCTAAGGCATCAAATGCACTGTGCAGGCTGTGAAGGTGCAACTGGTGGGCTCATTTATGGATGACAAGGAACTTCACCCCTCTGTGCCAGCGGATGCTGGTCTCAGAGTGGAAAAGAAAACAGCCTATAACCACCGGGGAATTTTATGTCATAAAAATCCCACATCAAAAGGCTCTTTCATAGCCCTCTTTTCCAGATTGTGTGTGGGGGGTTTTGCCAGTTGCTCTTGATGGGGCTCAGGTTCCTCCAGAGTCCTTGCACATTGCTACAAGCCTCCCACCAACCAGCAAAGGCCAAAGCCCCTGCTGGTTTTGTGTGACCTGTGAACAAGGGAGCCGTGTGAATACATGTTAAGAGGATGCGTTTGGAGCCAGACACTTCAGACACCACTTAGTAGTCCTAACTGACCTGGTTAATTAACCTCCGAGAACCTCTGTTCCCGCAGCTGTGAACAGTGCATCTCCCGGGCCGGTCCTCCACCACGCAGCCCATTCCCAGCTCTCCGTGAGCATACTGCGTGTTATGTGTGTGCGTAAACTCCGAGAGGTCAAGGAACTTGCTACTGGTAGGTCAGTGGGTGGCAGCCCCTCGACCCAGCCTTTGCACTGTCTTCTCACCTGCACAGTAATACCCACTTTGCAATACTGAGCCATCACCCTGGCTCAGGTGACATCAGCCCTCTACCACTCAGTCCCCAGCCAGACAGAGATGGCAAGCTCAGTTAGACTAAATCACAGAGGGTCTAGGAACACGGCATCCACAAAGGTGTGGGCAGAGTATAGGGAACCCACACAAATAGAATGGTACCCCTGGGTTAGTGGCCAGGGGGCTGGTCCTACCCTTGCGTGAAAAGGGAGAGGAGCAGATCTCCAATCCGGCAGGAGTCAGTTCTCCAGAGAGGCTGTTTGGATGGAGCCTGACCTTAGCTGGAGGGATGGGGCCACCCTGTGGGGTGACCTCAAGGGAGGGGCTCCGGAAATACATTCCATGGTCTCACTCTCCTCTCTTCAGCCCTTGTGCTGGGACTCTGCAGTGACAGAACCTGAGGCCAGAGGACAAGCGAGACCCTTGCTGTAACCTACACAGGCCAAGGTGGAGAAGGATGAGTGTACATACAGAAAGGTAAGTGGAGCCCTTGCCTTTGTTACTTAGTTAATCCTTGCAACATCCTTGCACGATGATTGCTATTCCAGTTTTTCAGAAGAGGAAACTGACTCCTAAGCAGTTAAACAATTATACACGTATATGGGTGTATATCTCTTTCTATATGCACACACATTGCATATTATAATACAGTTTTATTCTTGTTTTCACTCCAAAAATATATGTTTATTATATTTGGAAATATAGACCACTTCATCCTCAAAGAAAGTATTAATCAAATAACCTTATCATCAGAGATCACCTCTATCAATATATTTGCATATCTCTTCATGGTCTTTAATACATTTGTATTTTATTCTGCTTTGTTTCAGTTTATTTCATTTCATGTTATGTATGAAAGCACGTGTGAAGATTTCAATGTGTCCCGCACTGTTTTTGCATGCCTTGTGAATATTAACTCAGCACTCCTCATAACATTCTTACTGTTGAGTAAGAATGTTATGAGTGCTATTATTATGCCCATCACAGGAATGAAGGAGATTAAGTAATTTGTCTAGAGACACATATCTAGTGAATGGTGGCTCTTGGATTCAAATTCAGGCACTCTGGTTTGAGTGCATTTTTAATTATTCTGCCCCACTGACCCTCATCTATACACAGATTGCGGAATTGGAATCGTGTTGTCTTTGGCATAAATGAAAGCAGCGGTTTTTTTATTGTTCTAATCCTAACTAGGTATGGAAATAAATATTTCAGCAAGGAGTAAAACATCCAGTAACAAGCTAAAAACTCAGGTAGAAAAAAAATGTACTCCCCAATACATGCACATGCAGGCACATACATGAAACTCCCCCAAAAAAGGTTTATATTTCCAGTCCAATATTGAATCATTTGACATGTAAAGTTACCTTCACATGGCCGCTTAAATAAGACTTGATATATTTAATTGACCCTGTGTATTTGATTAACTGCAGAAGGGCAGAACAATTCACTGGCAGTCAGTTAACTACTAGGGACATTTGATACGTACAAGATGCTTTGGGGACTCAGGGATATGTAGGACAAGTGCACAAAACTCTCCTGCTGAGTGTGTAGCGATGGAGGCGAGATATATATGCATAGAGGAACGCTGCGGACTAAACGCGTGTGTCCCCACCTCCCAAATTCCTATGTTGAAGTCTCTAACCCCCAGGTGATATGTTTTGAGATGGGGCCTGAGGGTTTTCATTAGGTTGGGATGAAGTCACGGAGGTATGACCGTCTTGGGGGCATCAGTGCCCTTACACGAAGAGCTTCCTCTCTCTCTCTTTCTCCCCTGTGGCCTTGAAGAAGAAGGCCAGTGAGCACACAGAGTGGGGGACCACCTACAAGCCGAGGGAAGAGCCCTTGGAACGAGATCTACCTTGTCGGCACCTTGATCTTGGACTTTCCTGGCTCCAGAATCATGAGAAATAAATTTCCTTTGTTTAGGCCACCCAGTCTGTGGTGCAGCGGGAGCATACTGACACAGGGAAGACCATTTTTTAAAAAGCGGTTTAAGTCAGCGCTCAGCACTAAGTGAAGGATGTAATAAATGTTTTAGAGGGGCCGCTGCAGGGGTGCTGGTAAGGGGGGAGGCTGCAGACTCAGGAGGGAGAGACTTAACCACGTGCAGATTCTAAGCGTGCTTGCTCCCGGTTCAGGCTTCAGGGGGCTCCTCTCAGGGCTCGGTGTTTGCCCTTCTCTTCGGCTCCTACACGCTTCTCCCCCTCTTTACCTGGGTACCGGTCCTCCTGCTTGGACTCAGGACGGCTTAAAAGTCTCCCTCTCAGGAAGTTCATTGTCCACTCCCAGGCTTGGGGGTGGTTCCAAGCTCCAGAATCCCCTGCCCTTGTCCTTCAGGCCACTTTCCATAGTGATATTTAAAGTCTGGATTTGTGTAATTTTTTGTTAAAGCTTGCCTTCCCCATTGCACTGCAAACTCTTTATGTGCCCGGTTTGGGCTAGTGTTGCTCCCCGATATAATCCCCAATCCTGGCACAGTGTCCGTAGGTGTCAGGTGTTCCATAAAAGTGTGTCGATTGACTAAGTGGATGAATGGCTCTGACCCTCCCACAGGAGAGCCCTTCCTTGCTGTAGCAGTGACACCCTTTAAAGACTGCACCTTTTCTTAGGTCTGAAGTAAGGCCCGTGAACGTGATGGAAAGAAATACATTGTGGTCTCTGAGGCCATGTTTTAAAAATAAGCTGGTTGGCTCTGATCTGTCACAGCCCTCTTTAGAGCTTCAGTTTGCTGCTGATTTATAGAAACAGAGGAAGGAAGTTCATGGTCAGAGCACAAAATAGACTGGGAGGGACTGAGAGCCCCAGAATCACTAAAATAGAGCTGGGACGTGGTTCAGATATCCCTTCACACTTTTTAACTTGTCGACTTACCAGGACAGACTGAGAAGAGGGTTTTGAAAATTGTTTTCTTTTTTTAGTGTCTGCTTAAAAAATACAAAGTGAAGGGGCTAAACTGCAGAAATTGGCACTAGAAGCTTTTTTGGGCACTAAAGGTAAAACAAGTTTAACTATGATTTCTACTTGGGGACTGAGTTCCTTAAGTATCTAGGAAGAGGAGAGCTAAGCCAAGGATGGTTTTTCCTTTTCTGTTGGATTCTCTGTGAAAGTCCTTTAACTATACTCAGCTGCCCCAATTTCCCACTTCCTGTGCTATCAGATGTTTGGGACTGTTTTTAGAGGCATCTGTTTAACAGAGAGTTCAGAAACTCCCAGTCTACTGGCTTTGAAATCAGCTGTTTCTGACCTATTTCAGGGCAAGTGTCCCTCTTTCTAGGGTGACCCTGGTGGTGACAATCCTAGGGGTCCTCAGACACTCAGGACTCCCATTTCATCCTCCCTCCTGCCTCCGCACAAGGTGGCCATTCCCCGCCTTTGTGTTCAGGTCACAGAGACGAGAAGGCATGACGTGGTCAAAGCCGCTTTCTCCTTTGGTCTTTGGTGGAAGCATGAACCCCACGGCATTAACGAGCCTTCCATTACCAAGGACTTCTGTCCAAGAGCTAAAAATGGCCAAGCTAAATGGTTAAATGATCAGAAACCAGACTCAGTAGATGGATAGGTCACTAATGTTTGGGAGATTTTTTCTAATACAGAAATCCCTTCCAGCAGCTGCCTCACACTTAATGATCACAAGATGGTTGGTGAACTCTGTTTCTACAAAACAAAAATGCCGGGAACAACATGACCCAAAGCCGGCACACATGTCTGAGTGTTGGAGCGCTTCCCTTTCCCGTCAACCACTTACTATGTTTGAAATGCAGCTAAGAGATAGCCAAAAAGGAATATTTTAAAAAATCTATAAGGGACCAAATGGATTTCTCAATACCTATATATTATGTCTACCTGCTTTATTCACACAGGCCCAGAGATCTTTACTTTCTGCCCATATGTTCTTGCTGTGTACGAAGTTTTAACAAGCCTAGGCATATGGTTTCCCAGCCCATAATATATTAGAAATGATGTATTAGAAAAGGCAAATCCATTAGAATGAGCAAGAAGTCCCAAATGATGGCCAAATTGTGATGGACGATGCAGAGAAATGAGAAAATGCAGATTCGAGAACTACAAATGAACACATGTGGCAGCAGCCTGGAGCCATTTTGCACAGGCAAGTGGTCCTCCCCACTCCCACCAAAAAACATTTCTGCATCGCAATCCTGCAGGGCAATAGGATGTTCACAATGTTGACCCTGAGTTGTCAAGCAAAATAAAGGCAAAATCATAACAGGCAACCTCTGTTTAAGGGGCAAAGAAGCATTCAATGTGTTTTAGAAATATTTTCAAAAAAATTATTGAAATAAAAAACATTCAAGGGCTCTCATGGATAAGTTACAGTTACCTACAATATTCATTTTTGTGAATTACCATACTTTAGGATAATGTCAAATAAATTGGGTATATTACATGGTGGGAGCTGAGGAGAGTGAGACAAATAAAAATAGGACTCTATCTTATATACGAAATGTTTGCACCTACAGTTGAAGCTCTGGAGAAGATAAATTCTCCAACCTGTGTAAAGCTCAGACCGTCTGATCAACAACAGATTGAAATAATTTAGTTAGCAAATATTTTCAGTAGATGAAAGCAATTGCATGTAAGCAACTGAAATCCAGGGAGAGCACCTTAGCGTCCTGAAAAACTTTGGCTCACCGTGTCTCTGTGTTGTATTTGGCAGACAGAAGGGCACTCAAATAATGAACATGCATGTTCACACCCACCTGGCTTCTTTCTAGGACACTGAGGGTATTTTCTCCTCTCTTGTTACTGGGGTGGTTTCTGTCTGGGTTTGGGTACTGTGGAGATAAGTGCTTGGAAATTACCCCGAGAGAAGTAGATTAGTGGTTTTGTTTTTCAAATATCTTAGGAAAGATTAGAAAATTATTATGTAAGGTTGTAAGGAGATACTTAATGAAGCATGGTGAATTGACTATCCCCTCCAGACATGCTGAATTGGTGGCCTGGACCAAAGACCCACAAAATAAAATCACTGTAAGCTAAAGGCAGAAACCCTCAGGGTCCCTCACTTACCTCTGCTTCTCAGATGTCACTCTTGGGAGTGAGCTGTGTTGTCTATTGAGCACCGTGTTTTGTGCTTGCTACCCATCTCACAGCCCCCAGGGGAGGCTGTGGGTGCCGGAGGGTTCATGCAGTGTCTTGCTTGTCCTCAGTTTGGGGACCTTCGCACAGGTTATTCAGAGTCCCAGGGTCCCAGCCATTACACACATTTTGTTATGAATCCCCGATCTATCCTGCGTGATAACCATCTACAGTGATGTGATAAATGAGAGCAATGATAGCTTCGGCTCCTCTAAGGATTCAAAGATTCCTTGTAAGTGCTGTGACAAAGATTTGCTCATGGAAGAATAATCTTCCCACTCAGAGACATCTGGTCCCACCATTGTCTGTACCAGGTCAGTATTTCCTTTACGTCTCTGTGCCACAAATGTAATGGGTGCCTCTTATTTTTAGGAACAAGCCCCTACTAGGAATAATGGCTTCTCTTTACATCAATTTCCCCCCTACCTCTGACTCCACTGATGAGAGCCCCCCCCTTTTTTCATATCTGGTTCACCTGTTTGGGAGGGAGTGGGTTCTTAGAATTCAGTTCCAGTATGACTGTGTATTACAAGAGTCAGTGATGGAATTGTCCTGGGGGTGAACTTGAATCGTTGTGTACTGCCTCCGACTGTGCCCAGCTGGTTTCTACCCATGACCACTGGAAGATTATAGCTCAACATGGTGAGTGGAAATAACCACTGAGTAATTTTTAAAGACATTATAATATTTAAATCACTTCCATATGTTTGTTTGATTCATTGTGAACTTCAAAACAGTCTTGTGTAGAAAGTAGCACAGACATTAATCTTATCACCTTATTTTACAGATGATGAAACTGAAGGGGAGTGACCATTCAAAGTTACATGCCTAGAAACTGACAGAAAGAAAAATGGACTGAGACCTGTGTATCCTTCCTATTTTCTACTTCCAGCTGCTGCCTCTCTTGGCCGTTCTTGGGCATATGTGATGTGATATGACAACCACCACCAACGCCACCACAAATCAGTGCTGCCCACTGAACGTGAAGGTGATGGTGTGGGCACCAGGAAAGGCAGGGATGAAACCATTCATCTTCTTGTCCTTCATGTGACAATGACAGACGTTTCCCAGCTGTTTGGGCTTCATGAGTGATGAAACCTTGAAATGAGGTAAAACGAATTGGTCCCTCTGGCAGGGAGGTCTTTGACCTCATTGGCATCAGGGTCCATCTAATCAAGAGGGCGATCATTGGGGTGATGAATGGATTGCTCAGCTGCTCTCATGAAAGGGTGGAGAAAACCAGAAAATGGCTGCAAATGTTTGCTATGCCAAATTAAAAATATGGGTGCCCTTCCTCATTTTATTTATTTATTTTCCTTTTTCACTATTTTTAATTTTGTTCAACTATAGTTTATGTTTAATATTGTTTCATATTAGTTCAGGTGTATAACACAGTGCTTAGATAATCATATACTTTACAGAGTGTTCCCCCTGTTGTTATTTCCAGTACCCACCTGGTGCCACACATAGTTGCTATAATATTATTGACTA
Organism: Tonatia bakeri; assembly: GCA_004024845.1. Taxonomy (NCBI): domain Eukaryota; kingdom Metazoa; phylum Chordata; class Mammalia; order Chiroptera; family Phyllostomidae; genus Tonatia; species Tonatia bakeri. The sequence continues at coordinate 304,850 of PVIA01000355.1, read as the reverse complement.
TATTCCCTATGCTATACTTTACATCCCCGTGACTGTTCTGTAACTACCAATCTGTGCTTCTCAATCCCTTCACCTCTTCCGCCCAATCCTCCTAATCCCTTCCCTCTGTCAACCCTCAGTCTGTTCCCTGTGCCTATGAGTCTGTTTCTGTTTTATGTGTTTACTTATGTTGTTCTTTAGACTCCATGTATTAGTGAAATCATATGGTGTTTGTCTTTCTCCCTTCCTTATTTTACTTTTTGTTTTTAAATTTTATTTTTGCCATTTCCTTTATTTAAAAATTTTTTTATTGTTTATTCTATTACAGTTGTTCCCCCCTTTTCTCCCTTTTCCACCTTCACCCAGTCCTACCCTCGCCACTCCCCAAGCCAGTCCCCATATTGTTGTTCATGTCCATGAGTTGTGAATAAATGCTCTTTGGTTAATCCCTTCACTGTCTTTCATTCCATCCCCCCACCTCCATTCTGGCAGCTGTCAGTCTTATGTATCTAAGTTGTATATATCTAAGCTTCTGTTACTATTTTGTTTGTTTATTATATTCATTAGATTCTACATGTAAGTGAGATTGTGAAGTATTTTTCTTTCACTGACTGGTTTAATTGACTTAGCATAATTTTCTTCAGATCCATCCATGCAGTTGCAAAATGTAAGAGTTTCTTCTTTTTCACTGCTGGGCAGTATTCCATTGTGTAAATGTAGTACTGCTTTGTCTATCCACTCATCTACTGATGGGCATTTAGGCTGTTTCCACATCTTAGCTATTATAAATAGCACTGCTGTAAACATAGGGGTGCATATATATATTTTTGTACTGGTGTTTCAGGATCTTTGGGATATATTCCAAAGGAGAATCTCTGGGTCAGAAGGGAGTTCCGTTTTTTATTTTTTAAGAATACTTAAAAAAGAATACTTTCCATAGTGGCTGCACCAGTATGCATTCCCACCAACAGTGTCCTAGGATTCCCTTTCTCTACATGCTCTCCAACTCTTGTTGTTTGTTGATTTATTTATGATGGCCATTCTGAAAGATGTTAGGTGATTTCTCATTGTGGTTTTAATATGCATTTCTCTGATGATTAGTGAAGTCAAGCATTTTTTTCATATGTCTATGGGCCCTCTGTATGTCCTCTTTGGAGAGCTGTCTATTCAGGTCTTTTGCCCATTTCTTAATGGGGTTGTTTGTCTTCCTGGCACTGAATTGTATTTGTTCTCTGCATATTTTGGAGATTAAACCCTTGTCAGATGCGTTCCCTGTTTGTCTTGCTGCTGTTTTCTTTAGCTGTACCAAAGCTTGTTAATCTGATGTAGTCCCATTTGTTTAGCCAATATATTTTCCTTCCTTATTTTAAAACCAATAAAATGAATGAGTTTATTTATATACCTTCCCTCTGGAGCGGAAATTCTGGAATGAAACTGGCAAAGGCAAGGACCAGGCGCCCGCGGTGCCCGCTCCCGCCTCCTCTGCCCACCCACAGGTCGCACGGCCGCTTCAGACAGTCTCCACTTCTGTACGCCTGTGCTCCCGCCGGCTCAATTAGAGGGCCGGCCTGGCCTCTCTCGTCAAGCCCTGTGGGAATACCCTTTGATATTGGTGGGGATCCCAGGGCTGAACAAGAGAGTACAATGAGAAACTGGCTGCAGCCGGACATTTGATCTCCGAGTTGGGTCACGGTGAGAGCAGACGCCACCTGCGAGGACAGTTTCATGCCCGCTGTGACAGTCAGTCTCCGCCAGGCCGGCCGTGGTCGAAGGCGAGGCAGGCGTTCGCCTTGGCTAAACCTTGGATGATACCCTATCCTGTGTGTCAGCGATGAGCACGCCTGGCAAGCCCGGAGTGCGGACACTGGAGCCAGGCCTCTTTTCTAACGCAGGAGGCTTGCTCAGTTTCTCCATGTGGGCTGCCTGCTGAGAGCACTACAGAGAGCGCGTGCTATGTGAAACAGACCCCAGAACTTGTCGGTGACTAAAACCTTCCGATGGCTTCAGGCCCACCCGTTCTTACCCGCAGTGCCGCTTCTCACTTAGATCCTGAGTGTGCCGACCTCTATCCTACTGTCGACTTTACCCGAAAGAGAAGAAATGAAGATGGAGAGAGATGGAGCAGTGAAGATGGGCACAAGGGCAGAAGGAAGGATGGAAAACAAGGCAGGCATCTGAGTGGCTTGTACCTGGGCAAATGCAAATCTTGAAACGAGGCCCCCTGCAAAACAAAAGACTCTTTTCTTTCCTTTGCGCTCTTGACCTTGGACATCCCAGTTTCCTTCAGGACAGCCTCTACCCTCACCCACCGATGTACACTCCAGACTGAGTCTACTCCCTCTAGTGCTCCGAGCACGATTACGGGGACAATCAGGAGTGCTCCGTGGAAAAGCAAGTGCCTACCCCTCAGAGAGTGTCAAAGCATGCTGTCCCCTCCTCCTGTGCTAATAAGGGACCATGACACTGTATACAGAGCCAGCCCCTCTATTTGAGGTACTTTAGTGAGGCACAATAATGGTACAGAATAAAGAAAAAGGAAGGAATCAGCTAAAGTAGATCAATCTCTTCATCTCTGTTTGGTCCAACTTTTCAGAAGCAAGAAGAGCAAAATATGAGAGAAGTAAAAAGATATTGTATTTGTCATAAAAACTAAGGAAACCATTACACTGGAATTAATGCTCAGTCCTTAGACATGAGCCGTGTGGTGCAATGACTGACACTAGGAGACCCCACGTAAGAAGATGTTAGAGGAAAGCAACTAATGAAGGTCAATTTTGACAGGTTTGTGAACAGGCAAGGTGCCTCACCTCCCAAAAAGGGAACTTCGGAAGTATTTTTGGCTCTCCTGGGCTGGGAGGATTTGAGCTTTGCCTAAATCTAGTGGCATTAGCAACAGTCAGGTTGCATCACTCGGAACTACCACCAGGTAGTTAACAAAGGCCATCTCCAGGGTGGTCTGCGAGGTTTTTTTGGCAGTGGCACGCTGCTCTGTGTGGTGCACGTGAGTTGTTTCTCTTTCAAAACGTAGCGCTGCTGGGACAGAGCTGAAGGAATAAACTGCTTTCTCTGGTAAATGCCTCAGGTCAGACACCTTCCCAAACCACGTGTTGTTGCTGGCAGGGTTGCCTCAGAGCATTAACTCACGACTCACGGCATTTAAAACAAGGCCTGGGTGTGGGGTTCCATTTTTACCTATTGTGCCGGCTGCACTTCTGAGGGCTTCACAAAGAGGATCGATTGGTGTGGGTGGTTCTAGCCCCGCCTAAGGGAGGAATGTGATGTCTATTAACAGGAAGTCACATCACTAGGTTACTTTTATGAAAATAGGTAGAAAAACAGTCTTAACTTTTTTAAAATACAGGAAAATATCATACCATTGTTTCCTGACTTGATTTTTTTTCCATACTGTGTTAGAACCGGGAGAGCTTGAGCACAAGCCAGGCGGGGATGTGAGCAAAGCCTGGGTTCAGAAAGGACCTGTGTGTGTGATCAGGCCCAGAATTCGTGGGGGAACATCAAGTCTCCTGGAGCTAGAGTAGGGGTGTCCCATTCAAGGAGAAGGCCCGGTAGTGGGGACATCTTAGGCTATGCTCGAACACTCAGAGATCAAGTGGACATCAGCATGGCTTTGGAGATGAGACCGTGCGGGGGTCGAGGGGGAAGACACTGTTCTCTGGTGAAGCCCATTAACAAGATCGGCTGTGGGGGGCAGGGGCGCTGAGAGCCTCCAGGAACTGTCGGTGTCCTTCTCCAGGTTCCACCCCCATGCCTCTGGCCTGCTCTCTCTGTGCTCCTGTCTTGCGGCCGCCCCATCCCGTGGCATCAGGGCAGGAGTGAACCTGAGCCAAAGACGCCTTTCCAATTGGATGTGATGCCAAGGCTGGAATTCAGATGAAATAAGTGCAGTGAGTCATGCAAGTGCAGGATCAGATTTTGCCTTTATTTAACTTTATATTTTATTCATCAGGGGCTTGGGGGGATTACTTTTCTAAAAATACTGCATGAAATATTTTATCTTAATTACTGAGTTTTATGGAACACCCTTAAAATTTGTGCCTGAGGTGAGGGCCTCCCTTGTGTCACCTTAGTTCCATGTTTTGACCCTTGCTTTGGCTTAAGGTGTGATTTAAATAACAATAGCCCAGACTGGTGTGTCTTCAGTGGGTGCTCACAGGGTTTAGGGAATGGTGTCTCCAGGTGGTGTGAGGCAGATGTTTCCTGTCCCGGGACCTAGATGAGATGGCAAGAAATGAACACAGTTCTGTGGCTGTGGTTTCTATTAATCATTGGACACCTCCTAAAGGGCATTGTTTTTTACGCCTGAAGTTTAATTAAGATCAGCTGAATTTCTTTAAAAGTAGAAATTAAGCCCAGTCATGTTTCAATTTAGCATTGAAAAAAAAAAAAAAAAAGAATGCATTGCACTTGGATTGGATTGCAAAGAAGCCAGCAAATGAATCCATTTGCTTGGTTTGGCAATGAAAAAGCCTTTTTTGAAACATAAACATGATAAATGGTTCAAAATTAATATAAGAACTCTTAAATGAGTTTGCAGCTAATAAAACAGAAACATAGCAGCAAGAATTTCTGTGGAGAAACAGAAATTCTATCCTATGAGGTGGGGGGGAAGGCAGGGTAGAATCGCTTCTTCCTGGGAAGCTGGTGTCCAGGCCCCACAGTGGTCGATCACCATCAGGCCTTCCCAGGACTGGGACAAGGGTGACTGGCACGCAGTCAGGATGTTTCTGTTTGGTAATAATCTGCTACCTTTTCTACGTTCCCTACCCCTTCTGCACCCTGTCCTTACGACCTTGTGCACTCCAGCCAGCTGCCTGTGTTCCCGGCACTTCCCTGCCCTTCCCTGCCCTTCCTGTCTCTCCCCAGGTCAGTCAGGACTGCCTTTGGCTGTGGGTAAGAGGACCCCAACTCTGTTGGTTTGATCAGATACGGTCGGCTTTCTCCTGTTCAGAGGCAGGGAGTTCATGGCTGGTAGGGATTATTTTAATTCTGGGCCTCTTGTCCCCCTGAGGGAACTTGGATGACTAAAAAAGGGGAGGAAATGACTACTGGTTAGGCAAATCTTATTGCTGCCCCATGCTCCATTGAATCTGACTGTTCAATGATCTGTTCCTAAAACAGTTAGTTTAGTCCTTAATAGGCATCATAAAGTCTGTTCTATGTGCTCTAAAATACATCATATCGTGTAATCCTTCCAGCACCCTTGTAGTAATATTGTTTTCATTTCACAGCTCGAGCATCAGAAACCTAGTGAAGTTAAGTGGCTTTCATAACGCATGGTAGAGCAAGAATTCAAAGCCCAGTGGTCGGCTTTAAGTCTGATACTCTTTCTATCTGTGGTAAACAGATCTGTGACATTACATGAATGATCTTTAGGGTAATGGACAGAGTTTTATGTTCTTTCTCAGTGGTCAATATTTGTATCAGAGGAATGACTCAATCACGGGGTTTGTGAACAGGAGAGTTTCTGAGTAGGCAGAATATAGCTCTCCGCTGATGGCAGAGGCCTTGGAAAGAATACTAAAATTGGTTTTGTGGGGATGCTGACACACACTTTTTTGTGGACCAGCATGAATCAAGATCAAGTGGAGTGTTTAAAAGCATTGATTACTTAATCCTTAGTTAAACCTGCAACTTCTGATTAAGTTATGAGGTCCAACTGATAGTAGAAAGAAAATGCTTTTATAATTAACTGTTCACAAACTCAGAAATTGGCAGGCATCATATGCTAGATGAAATAAGCCAGCCAGAGAAAAGCAAAATCACGTGGTTTCACTTATATGTGGAATCTTAAAAAAAAAGAAAGTCCAACTCATAGAAACAGAGTAGAAAAGTAGAAAAGTCAGGGGAGAATGAGGGGGATGTTTGTACGAGGCTACAGACTTTCAGTTACAAGGCGGGCAAGGCCTGGGGCCCTGGCGTGCAACACGGTAACTGCAGCGCACAGCACTGTGCCGCACAACCGAGGTCAGCCGGGAGAGCAGAGCGCGGGTGTTCTCACCGAGAAAACCCAAAACGTAAATATGTGAGATGATGGGTGTGTTACCTCAATGGGGTGACATGTACATGTAGCATATCAAACTGTCACGTTGCACACTTTAAATGTCTTACCATTTTATTTGTCAATGATACTTCAATGAAGCTGAATGATTTTTAAGAAAAAAAGAAAAGAACCTTTATTATGAGACCAATTGTGCAAACATTTTTTTAAAAGATCTTTATATGCTTTTCACTGTTACTTTGTAAATTACTTCAGTTTGTGGAATGCATGTCCTGATTTGTCCAAAATATGGGACCTGCAATTTTGGTACATGGCCACCAGATAGCATACCAAATCAGAGTCACATTCATGGGTAGACCATGAGCTAGCGCTTTCTCTCTCTCTCCACACACATACACATACATATACACAGATATACACACATGCATGCAGATATACCTGCATGTATATGTGTATGTATACATGTACATATACACACATATATGTCTACATATACATATATATGTATATATGTGTGTATGCATATATCCTTTTATTAAAGCAATTAAGCCAAAATAAATGTTACATGCCCATTATAGTGAGTACATTTTTAGAAAAATACGTGTTTTGGAAAGAATTATTGAGATGATTTTTATCTTACTGCTTATCAGAGGATATCAAGTTTGCCACACTAAGTCTCAGAGCACCTCATCCCCTTTCTGGGTTGACGTTGAATTTGGATGAAAGTCTTTCTAGCTGGGAAATAATATTTCACTTCCCTGCAACATGTTCTGTTGAAGGGACTTAGCTGTAAAATTTCAATGATGTTTAGATTTTATTTTTCCAAAGATGTTTAAGCATAGCATACATTCTTAAAACAGACATATTAAATGGTTTTTATCTTATGGTTTTTAGACTGATTTCAGTGACATTTTCAATTTGAATTTTATTGGTGATTTTTATAAAAATTTTTAGTGGATCAATATTATAAGGATAATACTTATCTCTGAAGAAGGAAAGAACTTTTAAAAACTACATTTTTGGTAAGAAACCAGAATCAGTTTCATATTTTGATTGATCTGAGCAAATATTAGATTTCTTGACTTGAAATTTTGAGTAAATTCTTATTATCAGAGGTGCTCAGGTAATAACTTTCACTGTACCGTTTCAAATCTCATTTTTCTCTACTTTGCCACTGTGTGTTTTCCTAATCATTGAAGTTATTGGGGTGACACTGGTTAACAAAGCCACACAGGTGTCAGGTGCACAAGTCCACAGCAGGTCACCTGTATACTGTGTTGCGTGTTCACCACCCCGAGTCAGGCTCCGTCCGTCACCATCCATCCCCCATCCCCTTCTGCACCCTGTCCCCCCTAGAATATTTGTTTTCCTTTTTCAGTTTTTCCAGCTAATTCTTCCTTCTTCCTGCCATAGCCTCTGCTCTATCCCTGCCTTCCCTGCCACACACCCTCTGCACAGCCTCGCTAGCTAATTCACCTGGCAGGGGCCCCTCTTTTCATGCCTCCCATACACCTTCACCTAACGCCTGCTCTCTGCGCTGTTCTGCAGACTGTGGTGGCTCCCATGTTCTTGCCTGATGACCAATAACAGAATTGCATTAAATGCATCTTGGCTTTCCCCCATCATGCTTTATTGAAGCAAAATTGTATGTATTTGAGGTATACAACATGGTTTGATAGACATGTACATCATGACATGATTATCACAATCAAGGTAATTAATACATCCACCATCTCACCTAGTTACCATCTGTGTGTGTGTGGTGAAAACACGTAAGATCTACTGTCTTACAATATTGCCAGGGTACAGTCCAGTATTATTAACTGTCATCATCATGCTGTGCATTAGGACTTATTTATCTTGTAACTGGAGGTTCGTACCCTTTGACGCATGTTTCCTCTTCACCCCCAGCCCCTGGCAGCCCTCCTTCTGCTCTTTCTCTGAATTTGACTCTTAGATTCCACATAGTAGTGACATCACGCGTATTTGTCTTTCTCTGTCTGGCTTACTTCACTTGGCATAATGTCCTCCTGGTTCCTCCATGTTGATGCAAATGGCAGTATTTTTTCTTTTTCTATGGATGAATAATATTCCATTGTATGTATTTTTTATCCATGTGTAAAATCAATTAATCCACAAGTACTTAGATTGTTTCCATATCTTGGCTACTGTGAAAAGTAGTGCAATAAAAATGATCATCTTCAAGATACTGATTTCATTTCCTTCAAATATATACCCAGAAGTGGGATTGCTGGATCATACGACAGTTCTGTTTTAATTTTCTGAGGAACCTCCACCTGCTTTCCACACTGGCCACCCCATTCACATTCTGCCACCAGCACACAAGGGTTCTCTTTTCTCCACATCCTTGAAAAGCATCTTGGTTTTTCATCCTTTATTTCTATAAGTTAAATTTGGAAATAAATAATTATGTATATCACTAAAGCATGGCTACATTTCCTTTAAAAAATGTTAAAAGAAGAAGGTGGGGGCAAGTAACTGGAAACAGTGGTCTACCTAAGCAATGACTCTTTTTCTTGCTCTCTGAGTAGCTAGGACTTGAATTGAGAGGGTGAGCTGCTCCTCCCAAATGTGGATGATTCTCAGAGTGGAACTGTGCGACCGAATGGAAGACCAGCTCCCCGTGTCCTCTGGCAGTAGGTTGAAGTACACGTGAGGATGAGCGTGGGGGCGTTACTATATCAGACAGCGGATGGTGTGGTTTCACTGACGGTTCAAGGAGACCACACACGTCCTCCTGAAGGGAATTTACTGCCATTCTTCTGGGTAATATTTTCTTAATTCAGAATATTCCTTATTTCCATGGAGGCAATATTTAAGTCAATGGTGCTACTTTGTTATGCAACCGTAACACAGTCTAGGCCTTCCTGTGTTCCTTGAGCTTAAGCCAAGTCTCAGAACTGGCTTTAAGCAATTTCACTGCCTTGCAAAGCTTCTTTTCAGGCTGATTGGGATAAATAAATGACATGGACCTTGGTGGGTGGGCTTGTCCTGGGAGCTGCAGGCTTTGTGGCTATGCCCTTCTGCCGCTGCTGACAGGGAGTCCTGCTTTTTCTCAGTGTACTGGCTTCCTCAATACACACTCAGGCAAAATCATCCAAGTGACCCAGATCTTTCCAGTCCACGTGGAGAAAGGCCAAGGAAGGACTCGAGTGGCTCCCTTTGCTCACCTTCCTTGAGTTTGAGATCCATGCACACTTTCTAGGTATTGAAAGTGGATGCTATTTTTTGCAGAGTTTGCATGGAAACTGGAAGATTTTTTTTTCCAGGCTTGACCTGGAAAAGGTAATGATCAGGGAAAAGAAGTACATTTGTCCTATTTCCATAGTGAAGATCGATTGACTTGGGATCCAGGGGTACAGACAAATTAAAAGCCATACATGTAGTATGAAGATCAGTCCCCCATAGGGGACTATTAATGAGAGAGTCCCAAGGACTTCCACGACGGAACAATGTGTGGGACCAATCATAGCCTGAACTGAGGTGCCTTCCCAGTCTATTAAACCAATTAGGACCTGTGGAATGTCAGAATTGAATGGAGAGACGGGCTGATCACCCCATTCCTTAACTCTGGAGGCGCCTGGGCTCTCTGGAGGTTAGAAAGATATTCTAACAGCACAATCCCTTGATTCTGAATATCTCTAAAAAGAAAATAGGCCCATCACTCTTATTTAAGTGACAGTTGGGAAACTTTTACCATTTAACCAAAAGTTCTCTCTCCTGAAGGGATGTCATTTGGATATAATCTCTGGATCAGTATTATGTCACACAACTATTTTTTCTTAATATTATAGTGCACAGCTCCTAAGTTATGATTTCATACTGATAAAGAGTAAGGTTGTTGCAATATTTCCTAATAGTACACTTATTATTATATTTATGAGTTAAATTTGTGAGAATCCAGCAGTTGGAACTGTGATGGTTAGTTTTATATGTCTACTTGGCTGGACCATAGGGTACCCAGATATTTGACCAAACATTATTCTGAGTGTGTCTCTGAGGGTGCTTCTGGATGAGATTAACATTTAAAGTTCAGAATGAGTGAAGCAGATTGCCCTCCCTTTTGTGGGTGGGCCTCGTCCAATCAGTTGAAGGCCTGAATAGAACAAAGAGACTGAGAATTCCTCCTGCCAAGTTGCCTTTAACTGGAATGTTGACTTTTTCCCACATTTGGACATGAACTGAGGCATTGGCTTTTCCTAGGTCTCCAATCTGCCAGCCTTCAGGTTGGAACTCTAGCAATGACTCACCGGAGTCTCCAGCTTGGCGACTTGCCCTGCAGACCTTGGCTCCGTAACTGCGTGAACCAATTCCTTATAATTTGCCCCTACCTGTGTCTCTCCCTCTCTCCCTCCATTCCTCTCTCCTATTGGTTCTGTTTCTCTGGAGAACCCTGACTGAGACAAGAACCAAGCTGCCAATTTCCATTGAAATATATTAAAATTTCCCATTTATACTTCAATGTTTCTGTTTAGATTCCTGGCTGTAGACAGATTCTCCATGGAGGTGTGGAAAATACCTAACATGTGCCAATCTCAGTTCTGATAGAGGTTGTTCCTTTAGCTTTCGGAAGTTCCCAAAAGGAGCTAGCTGCAGTTGAACAGACAGGGTGTAAAGTGTTTCAAAGGGCCCTAGAGTACTCTCTGCCCATTGCTCAAAGGCCTAGAGATAATTCTTGGCCCCCTGGGACCTGTGGAAGGACAGAGAAAAGAGGAGAGTAAGGACGAGGAGAGGGAGGAAGAAAAGGCTGGAAGAGAAAGGCATCCTGGGCCATGTGACCTTGTTAGCAGTAGGATCCCAAATGGGCTGAAGTCCCTCAGAAAGGTTCAGGGGCTCTTCCCCTAGCTTGCCTCCAAATCTCTTCCTGCTAACAGCTCCCCTATCCCTCTCCACCTTGGGGAGACAGAACAGGGCCTGGGAACCACAGTGAATATTCAATATCTCTCTAGGATGGAGGTATTAACTCAGGGTGAGGAAGAACCTCTGCAAGAGGGAAGAAAAGTCTCTCTGGGTCCTGACCTTTTTTCCTTGGGGAAGCAGGCTGTCATTTGTGCAGCGCATCCATGACCCTTAAGGCGCATGCTCACCCCCGACGGGAACAGGTCTGACTTGAACTGCTGCTCCCTCCCCCACTCCACAAGGGCCGCACTTCAGAACAAGGCAGCAGCTGTCAGTCCTGCTCACACAGTGCAGTGTGAACACCGAGGATCAAAACAGCACCCTCTTCCCCCCACCTTAAATGTATCTGCTTTATATCTTCGCTCTCTCAAACAGGGAGAAAAGAAATGAGTTACAAGGGAGTTTGTGTTCATCAGTTTCTGGGAACCACAGTCTGTGGGGGCTGCTGCTCCAGCCTCCCCTGACTGCCCAGAGGCAGGAAGCCTGCGGTGGTCTGAGGCAAGACGGCCAGGGGGTGGCGGTGTGGGGAGGGTGGTGATGGTGCACAAGAACAGCAGGAAAACTCATTTTAATTCTGGAGATTTAAGTAAAGAAGCATGTGTTAGTTGGCAATAAACAGTGGAGTCTCTGGTGGGGAAGACTTTATGTCCCCCTGTCATATTCCCACGCATGGTCACTTAGTGTGCCATCTGGAGATCCGAACATAGTGTCAACCAAGAATGAGTAAGGAGTGGTCCAGACTCGGCTGAAGGGCCAGCCTAGGGCCCGGGCATCCGCTGTCCTGTTGGCTATGGTCTTTTCTAGCCATTCTCCATCCAGACTCACCTGGGCATGGCCTCCCAATGGTTCCCAGGGCCAGTTAGCGCCTCCAACCTTGATCACCCCAACTGGGGTGCTCTGAACATAAAGGTCCCCCCTCCCCGACCAGCACCTGAGTCCACTCTTTCTGACATCCTGCTTCCAAAGAAGGGCCTCGAACTCCACACACCCGGTGGTCCACTGAGCAGAGATGGCCGTGTTCGAGATGGCAGAGTGTCCGAGAGCCATGCTCGTCCTGGACCCTGGTGCCCTTTTCCAAGCCAACCTGGCAGCCCTGTCCAAATGGGCTCCGGACAGCATCTCCCTGGATTTCGAAAAGGGACTTCATCTCATTTTTCTTTTGCCTGGTCACAGGAAATTTTCTCTCAATTCTTTTTTTTCGACAGCAGATCCTCACATGACATTATTTCATTGTAACTTTGATGAGATGCCTAGCAACTTCACTCTTGTCATGTCAAGGAGCCTTTAGTAAAGTTGGCTGCATCATAGTTGTTCTGCCTCCGTCCCAAAAACCTAAAGATGATACCCAGGGAGGACTTCCTGGGGCTCCCGCCGAGTTCCCGGCCTCCGCTCCGATTGGACTGTAGGAGTTCTCGAAATTCCCAGTGTGGAGAATCACACGGGGCGAAGAAAAATCAAAAGTCTTGACTCCTGGGACCTGTCCTCAGGAGACCTGGAGTAGGTGTAGGAACCAGGGTTTCTAGTGAGCACCCAGAGCCCGGGCTGCAGAAACCCTCAGCCCCGACTCTGGTAACACTATTGTAGCTTTTGCTGCTCAGATCTGAGGACTCATCAATGACGTGGCATACCCGAATCCACTTCCAGCTTTGTTGCTTTTATGTGCTTTATTTTTTCCATTTCAGATGTTAAAAACCAAACCAAACAAAGACGAGCTACATGCAGAATGGCAAAAAGCCTTGCCACGATTCTACCTTATCACTGCATTTGAGTGGATTTCTAAGACATAAAAACGTGTGTCTCAATATTCCTCCAGAAAGACAATTCCAAACCAGAACTTTCATTTCAACAAGATTGGATCTAAGCAAAACTTTAGGAAGAAAGAAAACGTTACCATGTTTACCCCTCTAATATTAAAATCCTACAGAATAAAATGTATTTGGTAGCAGTTAAGATATAAATGGGATTCTTGTGAACTAAGTCAGACTTTCTTTTCCAGCCTATGAGGTTGTCCCCGTCTCTCTGTGACTCTGTCTGTCTGTCTCTTTCCTAATTTAATTCAGTGAGAGAGCAAACTATTTGTTCCTGTCGTGTCAGATTTGTTGCCTTCAAGGATTAAAAGAGTCTCACGGTAAAGTTCATTTTAAAGGATACTTTGAATATCAAATTACTAGTTGCACCAGCATATCAAAGGAAAAGTTTTGCTTTTTAAAAATATTATTGATTCCTGGAAAATTCGATACTGATTAGACTTAACTTCACGTGTGTGTAGAAGTTTGCTAATCAAGCGACATTTTTAATACTCTGCAGTTGGGGGATACCTTGAGGAAGGTTGTAACCAGTTTAGTGGTAAAGTGAGCACCGGTTTGGAAACAGAAATACCGGGCGCTCATTCACCCTGTGTGGACATTTGGTCGACACCACTCCATGAAGGTGGGCGCATGTGCCCTTACGGGCGACTGTGGTCCTGGACGAATCAGACTGAGAAGAGCAGGACTTCTCTGGAGAGTGGGGAGGGCAGAGAGCGGGTGGGCAGGGAAGGAGGGTGGGAGATGTCATGGTCAGTGTCAAGCATGGAGCTGAGTCCTTGCACCTGCGATTTTACTGAATTATCAAACTCTTACCAAGCAAGTATTCTTTTTACCCTCACTCGATGGATCTAAAAATTTCAAGTTGCATTCAGTTGCCTGAAGTCACAGAGATGGTAGGTGGCAAACCCTGGATTTCAGTCCAGGTGCAGAGCTCCAGGGTCTGTCCATGACCCAGGGTCTGCCTCTGCTGTGATGGAGAATGATCTATAGGATTCAGAATCAGTCAGCTGAGAGTGGCCGCCCCGTTGTGTATTCACAGGCTCAGCCATTCCTTAAATAATGGACAAGTCTTTTTCAACAACATTCATCAGTAAATCTTGCCAGCTCTGGCAGTCACCCACGTTTATCCACTAGATCATTTAGGCAAGGAAATGGAAGTCCGCCCATTGCTCTGCGTAAAGTAGCTGCCTAACAAAGCTATCACTGGATCCATGGCAGCCCTCGTACCACTTATGGTCCCTGCACTTATTGTATAGTTTTTTTAGCTTTTGGAGGTGTAACGGGCATGATTCACTTATTTAAATTTGAAAATGTGATATTTTCTCTCTCACATACACTTGTGAAACCATAATCAAAATCAAGATAAGAACATATCCATCGCCCCTTTGTAATCACTTCCTCCTGCCCTCAGCCCCCTTAACATCCCCAGGCCACCATGGATCTTCTTTCTATCAGCACTGATTCATTCTGTATTCTCTAGAATTTTTTTATAAAGGAATCACATAGGAGCAAGTGCACATTCTTGTTCTGAGTTTCATCCATACTGTATTCACCACTCACCTGTATGTATAGTTCATTTCCCTTTTATTGTCCATGTTTGCAGACAAGTCTTTATATGGATGTATTATTTCATTTCATTATCACTGCATACCTAGATGTGGAATAGGTTGGTCATATAGTCAGTATACTTCATTTTTAAAGACACTTTCAAAGTTTTCCAAAGTGGTAGTACCATTTTACATTCCTGTTGACGGCATACAAGACTTCCAGTTGCCTCACAGTCTCACCAAGTCTTGGTGTTATCAGTCTTTTTAAATTTTAGACAGTTTAGCAGGGATGTAACAGTATCTCCTTGGGGTTTAAATTTGCATTTTTCTAGTAGCTAATGAGGTTCAACATTTTTCATATATTTGTGATTCAAATACCTTCCTTGGTGACAGAACTTTTGCCCTCTTTAAAAAAGTAGGTCATTTGTTTTCTTATTTTTACATTTTTTAACACATTCTTTACATGTTCTGTACATAAGGTGCTTAGATATGTGACTTGCAAATATTTTCTCCAATATGTGACTTGGCCTTTTATTCCCTTAACAGTGTCTTTTAATAAGCAGTTCTTAATTTTGATGACATTCAATTTATCATTATTTTTCTATTCTGAATTATGCTTTTAGTGTTGTATCAAAGCAATCTTTGGCAAGCTCTAAGTCACAGTGATTCCCTTCTATTCTCTAGAAGTTCTACAGATTTGGGTTTTACATTCAAGTCTATAATTTCTTTTGAGTGAGTTTTTGTATGTGGTATGAATATGGATCCGAGTTCTTTTTCTGTTGGCTCGCCTCTGTTATACAGTTGTGTCAACACCATTTGTTGAAAAGACTATTTCTCTCCATATTGTCTTGGCACATTTTTCAGAAATCTACTGACCATAAATATAAGGGTCTATTTCTGAACTCTCTATTTTCTTCTATTTATGTATTTGTCCTTTCTACTGCCGATGCCACACAGTCTCGATTGCTCTAGGTTTATAATGTCTTTAAATTAGTTTGTATCAGTCTTCCAAATTTCCCCTTTTTATGTCAAAGTTGTGGCTTTGGTAGGTTATTTATATTTCCATATGACTTTCAAAATCAGTATCTCAATTTCTACAAAGAGCCCATTAGGATTTTAAGTGTAATTGCATCGTGTTCATAGGTCATTTTAAGGAGAATTGGCATCTTCACATTATTGAGCCTTTGATGCATAATGGTATTTCTCTCTCCTTTTTAGAGTTTTAAAAATATTTTTCCAGCAATATTTCATACTTTTTAGTATAAAGGACTTGTACATCTTGTCAGTTATCTTCTTAAGTATTTCATCTCATGTTTTTCATGGTATTATAAATCATATTGTTTTGATATTTTAATATCAAGATGTTTATGATACAAAGAAATTTAGTTGACCTTAGTGTATTGGGCACCTTGCTAAACTCACTGATTAATTCTAGTAACTTCTTTTTTCTGTATTCCCTCGGCTTTTCTACAGAGATGATTATATTATCTATGAATAAAAACAACCTCATTTTATAAGCTGAGTAGCTATTTATTTTTATTGTCTCACTGATCTGGCCAGAACCTCCAGCACAATGTTGAACAGAAGTGGTGACAGCAGATACCCTCAAATTGTTCTTAATACTGGAGAGAAGACCTTTGGTCTTTGACAATTAAGTGTCACGTTAGAGCTAGTTTTTGTGTGTGTGAATGTCCTTTATTAGGTGGAGGAAGTTTGCTTTTATTGCTAGTATGCTGGGAATTTTTTATTAGTAATAGATGTTAGATTTTTGCCAAATACTATTCCTGTGTCTTTTGGGGTGATCATATGTTTCTTTGATTTCCTTTAGTGTATTAACATTGTGTTAAATTACACTGATTAATTTTCCATTCAAACATGCATCCCTAGGCTAAATTTCACTTGGCCAAAATATATCACCCTTTTACTACGGTATTGGATTCAATTTGGTAACATTTTGTTAAGAATTTTTGTGTCTGTGTTCATGGAGGATATTGCTTTGTCATTTCACTTACACTTAATGTGATTATAGATATGGTTGAGTTCAAATTTACTATCTTGTTACTTTGTTTTCTATTTGTCCCATCTTTATTTTTTCTCCATTTATGCCTTTTTTGGACTGAGAAATATGAAGATAAATATGAAAATAGTTAAATAATTAAAAAATATTGATTGCGAGATGGGGAAAGTAAAGCAGAAGCCTGCTATTTTTATTAATGTAATCTTTTAAATAATATTACTACTAATAATAACAATAGTAACAACAACAATAATAATATGAGTCCCCCACAAAGCACTTACTCTATACCAGATGTGGTTCTACATTAACTTGCTATAACAAAACCACAGACTGGGTGGCGTACACAACAGAAATTTATTTTCTCACAATCCTGGAGGCTAGAAGTCTACGATCAAGGTGTTGGCAGGGTGGG
Source organism: Tonatia bakeri (assembly GCA_004024845.1). Lineage (NCBI taxonomy): Eukaryota > Metazoa > Chordata > Mammalia > Chiroptera > Phyllostomidae > Tonatia > Tonatia bakeri. The sequence continues at coordinate 288,148 of PVIA01000355.1, read as the reverse complement.
ATTCTTCTGAGGGTCTCTCCCCTTGGCTCTAGGTGGCCATCCCCTTCACGTGTCCTCACTTGGTCTTCCCTCTGTGTGTGTGTGTCCTAAACTTCTCTTCTTACGAAGACACCATTTCGTTAGCATTAGGGCTCCCCTATTGGACCTCATTGGACCTTCATGATCCCTTTAAAATCCCTATCTCCAAATGCAGTCACTTTCTGAGGTGTTGGGGGTAAGGACTCCAACATGTGAATTTGGAGGGAGAGGAAGGTTGAGACAAAATTCGGCCTGTGCGTGAAATCTCACAACGCCCCGTGGAACAGGTGCTACTGTTATTCTTGTTTACAGATAAGAAACAGGGACATGAAGCAGTTCATGGGCAGGGTAACCTGCCCATGGTCACAGAGCTGGGAATGGCTCAACCACAGTTTGTACCAGGCAGCCTGGTTCCGTCTGTGCTCTTACCCCCAGAACTATACCGTGTCTACTATTTGATGTATGAATGCTATGCACACTGATTTGATAAAAATAGAAAGGAGTGACAGTATAGCAGGGTTTAAAAGATTTTGTTTACCCAGGGCCAGTCCAGAAATTGGAAAAATGCTTGCTGATCTGACTCTCTAAGGGTGGGAGGCTGCAAGCATCTGAGGTCATGCCTACCCTTGTCTTGTACCAACTTTTAAAAAGCTTTCTTTGGCTGTGACTTCTTTCCCCCCCAGGAGATGGTGTCACTAGAGTCTCTTTTTTCCTTTGCTACCTGGGAGCACTGGGCTTTTGGATGGTGCTTCTTCAGTGTGTACATCTAGTAGATGATGGGCCTCCAGTCTTCCTGTTGTTTTCACGGACAACCCTGAAGGGCGGTAACCATAGTTACCTTATATCCAAGCTGCTTGAAGTGACTCGCTCAATGGAAAACCTGAAGGGAAACTAGAAGCTTACATTTGTGAGAGAGTGGAAAAGGAAATTGAAAAGAAGGGAAGGAGTGGAGAAGCTGCAGGAGCTGGGGAGGGCTGGAAGAGAGTGGGGGATAAATTGGAAACAGGAGCACAGCCATAAACTGAGTGGGCTTGCCTTCAAGTGAGGAAAAAGTCACCGAGACTCTTCTAACTGAATTCCACTGTTGATGTGGGGGTTCTGTGCTGTGTGATTTTCATTAAGTTTCTATTTGTTTCCCTTCTCTTTCCTTTCAACCTTTTTCATTTTTTCTTACATTTTGACCTCCTGTACCCATTTGTCCCATACCTCACTCCTTGCCTCTGGCAACCACTAATCTGTTTTCTGCCTGTGTGAGCTTGGTTTTTGTTGGTGGTGGTTGTTTGTTTGTTTTTAAATCCCACAGAAAAGAAAGATAATAGGGTACTTGTCTTTTTGTGTCTGACTTTTTTCCACTAGCATAATGCCCTTGAGGTCCATCCATGTGGTCACAAATGACAAGGTTTCATTCTTTTTTTTTTTACCCATTCCTCCACTTATGGGCACTTAAGTTGCTTTCACATCTTGGCTATTGTAAATAATGTTGTGCTGGACGTGGGGGTGCGTGTAGCTTTTCAAGTTAGTGTTTTTGTTTACTTTGGATAAATACCCAGAAGGGAAACTGCTGGATGATATGGTAATTTATTTTTAATTTTCTGAGGGATCTCCATACTGTTTTCCATAGTGGCTGCACCAATTTACATTGCCACTAATGGTAAAACAGGGTTCTCTTGTCCTTGCCTCCCCATCAACACTTGCTATTTCTTGTGGGGTTTTTTTGGATATTCTAACAGGGGTAAGGTTTGTTGTAGTTTTTATTTGCATTTCTCTGATGATTAATGATGTTGAGCATCTTTTCATGTACTTGTTGGCCATCTGTATGTCTTCAGAAAAATGTCTGTTTAGATATGCCCATTTTAATTGGATTGTTTGTCTTATTTCTCTTGATTGTATGAGTTCTTTATATATTGAGTATATGATTTTCAAATATTTTGTCCCACGAAGGAGGTTGCCTTTGCATTCTGTTGATAGTTTTCTGTGCTGTATTTTTTATTTTGCTGTGCTTTTTAGAAGCTATTTAATTTGTTGTAGTTCTACTGGTTTATATCGGCTTGTGCTGCAGTTAGGATTTCTTATTTCAACATTTCTACTGACATGAACTGGTTACCATTCCCATTGCCCATGACTTTTGCAAAGGTAAAATCATGATTATCGCTCTGTATTGACTCACCCAGCATTTGACATGTGATTTGTGTCTTATTCTTTATTTCTTGTGCAAGGGACAGGAGAATAGGTAAAAAGCAGCAGCCCTCCTACCACCTCTGAATGACTCTGGTAATATCTCAGTGTAATCCTTTAAACCTAGGACATAAGTAATTATAGAAACAGACAAAGAACAAAACCACTGACAGGAACTCAAAGGAACAAGCACTGAAGTACAGAACAGCCTAAAATGCCTTTGGACCTCTCCTCCCCCAGCGAACGCCATCTGTCACCATGCATGGAAACCCAGAGGTCTCTGGGTCATAGCTGCAGTGATAGAGGTGGCAGGTGGAACTGCCTTTGCAGCTGTATTTCACAGCCTGAAGAGTTCTAAGGAGATGTAGCTAAAATAATCAAAGTGAGATGGTTCTAGGAAGATGCTACCCATGGTCCTAGACCCCTTTGCCTGTTCTCTGCGCTTTGGTTCCCTGTGCAACCCACACACCTCAGATCCACTTGATGACTCATGGAGACTGTACACTGGGGTGTAAAGTGCTTTATTGCAACATCACTGGTGCCTGAACTAGAGTGGGCCGCTCTGCACCCATGATACCTCATTCCAGAAACCATCATGAATTTATCACCTACCATCCAAAGAATGGTCTTTTTGAACTGCTCACATGTGCCCAAATCTAACTCTGGGCCATGTCTCTGACCCATGGATCACCTTTCTTGAATTATACAATTCTATAGAGTGCTTCTGCACTTTTTTCCTACTACTCTTTCTTTAGGTCTCAAGGGCTGTCATATATATATCTCCTAGGACTCTGAGCAGGCTTGTACTATCTGGACTTTCACAGCTTAGAGCTGGCCTGTCAATCAATGCATCTCCTAGTCATTCCTTATCTTGTTGGAGCAGGCAGCCATGAATGCCCTCAGACATGAGAGGATTTCTTATTTCAATGCCCTATTCGGATTCCACATCAAACACAATCATTCTAGTGGAATTAATCTTGTTGACCAGAAAGGTGATGCCTATAGTCATTATGTTCCAAACTTTAATTGTAATTTTCCCCATTCATAAGCTGCTTGACGATTAAGTGCTATGGGATAGGGAACATAATATAAAAGTTATGCATCCCAACAGCCATGTGAGAGTTAGGGGGAACTGGCTCATGAGAGCTGATTCTAAATATTTGAGAATTTGCAAGCCAGTTGCTAAAGCCCGTGATGGCTTGAAATCAGCCACTGTGGGAATATTTACACCACGGAAATTGGCAAGCACTACCAATCAGACCTTTCCCACTCCTGGACAGATGGTTTACCAGCACATCCTCTGAGGCTCAGATATAATGTCTGTGTGTGTATTTATGAGAGCCCGAGTGAAGGAAGGGGAAAGTCTGATGGGAGGCATGTTCTCCAATTTCCCAAAAGAAAAAGGTTTGTAAATATGGCTGTTAAAAGTACAAAAAAGATCAGTAATGCAAATTCAGAAACATAAGGCACAGTTCTATTTGTTCTCATAAGTGTAAACATTTTTAAAATTTTAATCAGATACAAATTTTTATAAATACGACTGCTACAATCCAGTGATCTGTGCTTCCTTAAACATAGGCAAAGATACATGGGGTCCCCAGACACAGTGTGCTTGCAGCTGAGTCTGGGTAGGACAGCTCCTGACCAGCTGGCAGCATGCTCTGAGAATGGAATGGCTATAATACAGATCTCCACTTTCTCTTGCCTCGTTATGAACCCCTTTGAGGTTCATATCACACAAAACAGGGCTTTGTTTTTCAAAGGATGGAGAAGGTTTCCTGACATCAAAGAAACATTGGTACCAATAACTTTCAATGCAAAAATGTAGTCTCCAAAGTTTCTTTCCTGGCTCTGGTCCCAGTGGTTTAACAAGTGCTGATATTTTAAGCCTGTTGCAGTGTGAACTTTAGCCTTTCCATTGCAATTTGTATTCCCGGTGAGATACCTTTCCTTTCAATTATCTTTCTCTGTCCCCTTTAGTACATCAGCCTCTCTGTAGAGCCTGTGCTCCGGCTTACAGAGTGCGTCACTGAGATTTCCTCCGTAGCAGGCACTAAAAACAAACATATGGTTCTAAGCTTGATGCACAAACACTGCAATGAACAATTCATTGGATGCTTTGGCAACTAGTTCCCAACGTGCCAAAAATTCTGTGGTTTTCTATGGACTCATAAGCTCCAGGAGCCACAGCTGCTTGTCCCACACCACTAATGGACTGTGAAGAATGAGAGTAAAAAAGTAAGTGTAACACTTACAAAATGCAAATCTCATGCCACCAGTTCAAACCATGGCCAGGATACAAAGTGCAAAGGAAGCGGAAAAGGTAAACAATGTGAAGTTAGTCTCCCTCTAAGCCTAAGTTTTTCTTTCTCTCCCTGCCCTTTGTAAAAACTAGTTGACCTAAAGATTTCATCAATTGTGTCCCTTATTCTTTTAAGAATTAGATCTTGAATTTATTAATTTGTACTATAATTTTCTCTTCCCTAATTGATTAATTTTGCTTCTACCTCTATTAAATTTTTTTTTGGTTTCTTTGGTTTATTTTATTGTTGCATACTTATTTCACCAACTGTCATCTTTTTTCTTAATTGGTATAAAGATTTAGAGATAGGAATATAACTTCAGTGGTATTCTTTAGTTCTATTTTCACTATCATTACGTTGTAGGTGTTCTGCAATTTCAGCTTTGATATTCTTTGATCTACAAATAAGCTTTAAATGAACAAAATAGATATTTTCCAATCCTTGGTAGGAATTTCCAGCTTTAACTTGAGAAAGTAATAACTGATGTGTATTCTATGTTTACTATGGAACAGGCACTATGCACAATGCTTTACATGCATTACGTTGCTTAACCTTCAGACCAAGCCTTTGAAATAGTTACTATTACATAGTTTGTTGTAAATTTACCCTTTCCTCAATATTAAAACTGGAGAGGCTTAGAAAACTTAAAGAACTTGACCAAGATCTCAACCTAGTAAGTTGTAAAACCAAGATTGAAACTGTGCTGTTTAGAGCTGGGAACTGGGTTCTTGGAATGGTTGAAGGATGAGAGTGTCTGTTGATCTCACTTATCCGTGAGGAAGCTGGCTGCTTCCTTAATTAAAGGAACTCAAGGCTGCTGCTTGGGATGAGCCTCCCTATGTCCCTTTCAGATGTGTCACATTCCAAATCAGTAGGAACAAGGAATGCTCCTTGAATCATTTTGCCCAAATGATCTCCCACTTAGAGTCATTAATCACCGTGAGCACCCCAGCTAGTGCTCCACAAAGCTGTGAACTGACATGGTCTTTGCTGTGGAGAGCCGAGGGGGCGGAGTTCACAGCTGTCGGTGCCTTGTCCCAGTGTCGGCTCGTGGAAGGGGCACTGATCAGCACTTCAGGAGCATCACTTCTGCAGCGCTTTTCAGACGTGACTGCGCACTGGGGCCACCTGGGAGCTCTAAAAAGTCTCGGTGCCTAAACCTCATTCCAGACCAGTTAAATCAGAGGCCTCCAGAGGTGGGACTGGCAGCAGCTGGTGTTTGAAACCATGATGTTTTTGATAACGGCAGTGTTTATACTTTTTATTTCTGAAAAACAAATGATTCTTTCATTGACCTGTTCAATGAGTGAGTACTTATTTTTAAAGAAATTGTTCTCTCTCCCAAATGCAGAAGTAGTGCATCTTCATTGCATAAAATTTAAAGAATCACAAAAAGCTGCAGATCACCAAAATATCAATTAGTAAAGTAAGGATTAAGTAAAGTGTAGGTCTATTCATCCTTTAAAGGTCTTTCTTATTAAGCCCATGTTGATCATGCAATTATATAAGCTTATAATGCTTTACTGTGGCAAGTGCCAGGCAGGAGAATATAGAGAGCTACTGGAATACATAGCAGGAAAACCTTTCAGTCTGGCGCTTAGAATAGTTTTCCTGAAAAACTTAAACTCTGAATTGAGAACTGAGATTTGCAGAATAAGGAAAGAGTAGAAATGAATTAGGAAGGTTAGATGGGGAAAGCCCTTGAGTACAAAGGGAGTAGCATGTCAAGGGGCCATGGGGCAGTGGGGAGCACAGCTCCTCCTACCATGAAAGACCAGGGCATCTGAAGTATAGGGGGTGGGGGCATCTCTGGAGGAAGGCAGGGGACAACTCCCTCAGGTCCCACAAAGCGTATTGAAGATTTTAGTCTTAAGTGCATTGGGAAACCATGAAAGGATTTTAGGTAGACATTGTGTTTTTGAGATCTCTTTGTTTGCTATATGGAGAACAGATTGGATGGGGCAAAAGGAAAATGGGGAAGCCAAAGAGAATAAAAGTTGACAGATGATAATATCTTAGTCTGAGATGACAGCCAGGGAAGTAGAGAGAAGGGACAGGGTAGAACAGGAGAGAGTGTTTCCTGAAGGGTAGAACAGACCAAACCCGGTGATGGATTACAGGAGGAAATTATGGAAGACAGCAGTGTCCATGACAACTCCTGTTTTCTGGCTTTCATTGCTGGATACAGGGCACTCTGCTCTCTAGGAGTAATTTATGAGTGAAGGACTAGGTTGGAAGGGAAAGCAGATGAGTTCAGTTGTGGGTACATTGGCTTTGACCTTAGGTGTTCAAATGGAGAAAACACACGAAAATGTCGAGGGCAGCGTGTAAGCTAGGAGCTCGTGGGAGAGGTTAGGGCTGGAGGTATAAATGTGAGCATCAGGAGTTTGTGAGTGGTAATGAAAGCCTTGGGTGGTAGTGAGTTATCAGAGAAGAAAGCATAGAGTAACAAGAGGCCCAGGCTGAGCCTTGAGGAATGCTAATACCGAAAGCCAGCTGGAGGATACTGAGTCCACAAAGGAAGCAGAAGAGGACTGGCTGAAGAGGGAAGAGGGAAGTTAGTGGGTATGAGTCAGGAGGGTGTGATAGCGAGGAAATTTAAAGACAATTGGATTTTTTAAAGGAGTTAATAGTGCAAAATCCTGCTGGCAGTTCTCCTGAGATGAGGACTGAAAATGTCCCTGTCTTCTAGTCGCGTGGAAGTAGGCCAAGGGCGACCTGAGCTAAGCCATTCTAGTGAGGGGGTAAGGGATGTACACTGTAATCAGATTAGAGTGGCCTGAGGAGTGGGTGGGAAGTGAGGCAAGAGATGTGAGGGGCGAAAATTACTTTCAAAAGTTGGGCAATGAAGAGGAGGAGACAGAAAGACAGTAGAGGGTTTGGTAGCTCAGGAGAGAATTTGGTGTTTGAAGGTGGGATAGAGTTGAAACTATTTGAAAATTCAGAAAGTGATATTTTGTGAAAAGGTGGGAGGAAATAAGGCCGACCAAAGAGAGGAGGGGTTGACTTACATAACAAGAGGAATCAAAAAAGTATGAGCATACATGTGATAACTTATGTGATTTCTCTAACAGGGCATATAGGCATTTCACGTCTGTGAGCATCTAAATCTCTGCAAAGTGGCACGTAAGGTTGTTGGCTGTGAGGGGTGGTCGTGGACTGTGGGGTGTATAAACATATGATTGTGTGTCTGTAGGTATGTTGGGAAAAGGCTCAGAGGTTTAAAGAGAGTAAAAGTTTTGAAATAGTCACGTCGAGAGTGAGACAGATGTTGAATTGACTAGATGAAAAATACAATTATCATTATTCTGTTAAGGCCTAGTTAAAGTTAGTGACCATGAACTTATACTAGTAAACGTATACTTGCTTCATTTGCTTATTCATTCATCCAATATCAATGGTAAGTACTGTTCCAGGATATAACAGCAAACAAAACAAATTCTATATCATTAGAGTCTACATTCTTACAGAGAAGACAGGCCAAGCTCACAGAAATGAATGTTAGGTGGGACAGGTCCAGAAATGTGGACAGTTATGGAAAACTGCCCATTACACAGGGTAGCCAGGGAAAGAGACACTTGAGCAGAGACTGTGAATGTCTGGAAAGAGTATTTCAGGTCAGGAAATACCTGATAAAGGTAAACACAGATATCCTGAGGCAAGAAAAAGGATCAGCAATGAGGTCAAGGTGGTTCAGAGTGGCTGGGGTCATAGGAAGAGAAGACGAGGCCAACATGGAAACCATGGGCCAAATCAGAGTGTTCTAGAGCATGGAAAGCATTTGGCTTTTAATCAGGATGAGAGGAGAGGCCACTGCAGGGTTCTGAGCAGAGCAGGGACTCGATAAATCTTGCACGTTGGGATTTGTCTCTAGCAAAACTCAGCTGCCTGCGTGCAAACTTGGAGGAAGTCCAGGACTTGGGCTGGCAAGGGCAAACAAAAGACTGAGAGGTATTGAGCATAGTATTGAACTTGTTGCCTCTAGAATCTCATTTAGGTAAGGAAGGACATTATGACAGGTAGATGCCAATGGATACGGATAGGATAGAATTATCAATGAACTTGAGGCTCCATGAGGACAAAGAACAATCAAACAAATTAGTGAGAAGGAAAGGAGGCTGGTTAGAGGGGGATGTGTGATACTCTTTATTTTAAAGATCGTAAAGCTTCACGTAATGCCAAGGCCCATGGTTAACCCCAGGAGAGAGTGATTATGAGTACAAGGAACAGAAGGGAGAGGCTAAGTGTTTGTCCAATTTGACATATTCTTATTTTTTGTATTTAGCTTAAGCTGGGTTTTTCCATTAACTAAAACACTTCAGAAATGTTCTGAGGCATACTGGAAACCTTGACGAGCACAGTCCTGTAAGCAGAGCAGAGTTCAGAGTCCTGTTTAGAATGTTTGAAAAAGGAGGTTTTGTTGAGTGGTCTCCTATTGAAACGACACCGATGAGGGAGTGTGTTTACCACTGCTGAAGGGTGAGTGGGCGAGCAGGTAGGTGGGCTCTAGTGTTCTCAGCGCTGTTTAAGTGGCACACAGCTGGGAAGTTGGAGAATTGCTAAATTATTTTATCACATTCACTTAAAAAGGAATTAATCGAGACCACTTACTGATTCAGACCTGGCTGCTTACTGAATCATCTATAGAGTCTTTTCAAAATACAAGCATCCATGTTCCACCCTGGACCTAACGTTTCAGAATTTTTGAGAGATGAAGCCCATGTACGTTGGCATATTCATATGAAGTGCAATGTATTACACATAGCCAGAATCGAAAAAACCATTGGAATCATGCTTAATAGGCAGTTATTGCTTTTGCCTGTATATGCCTATGACCTCCTTCTGTGGCCAGGGTGATGTGATGTGACTTTACCCTGGGGTACCATCCCTAGCCCACTCTCGGTCTGCACGCTTTCAGCAAAACTGATGCTACTCTGACTCCAGGGATAGCATATTATCCAAGACTGAATGACCTGGGAATCACAATTCTCTTTCTGTAGAGGTTGGTTTAGGAATGGCACAGCACCTAAGTCACGGTGATTTTTTTCCAATCAGATCTAATTCTAGGACATTTGCTTTCCTGATGGAGTCATTCTCTTGCCCTTGGGTTTAGACCTGGGAGGATGTAGCTTGGGGTTGCTGACAGGTGTCCTGCGGACAGGTGTCCTGACAACTGGAAGAAAGCCTCTTTGGAAAGGGAGTAACACAGAGGAAAGCAAAGGCAACGTAAAGGCAGACACCTACCCTGCCGACACTGCTTATTGAATGGAGCCATTTCTGTTTATTGTTACCTGGACCTATATTTCTCATTTGCATAGGGAATTTGAATTCGATTTTCTCTCACTCACAACTGAAGAGTTTGATACCCAGAGGCTGGAGTCTTGTCTACAGGGTTGCCAGATACGTGCTTTGCTCCAGGCCATGTGGTTTCATCCCCTCAGGTAGCCTTTCTGCACTCTGGCTCAGGAAATTTACCTGGTCAGAATGTGGTTCCCATGGCAGGGAGACAAGAAAATGGAATCCGATCAAGCTGGGAATAAAATTGATTCTCTGTGAGATTATGGTCTCTGGAGACCCCTGGACTCACAGAGACTGCTCAGCTTCTTTTTAGACCTCGTTGACATGCCCAAAACATTAAGGAGCAAATGGCCTCAGCCAAAAAGAGCTCTTTGGGATGGAGAATGCTAGAAGTAAGTGACAAGCGCGTTATGACCTGAACTCAGGTTTGAAACACGGCATAAGCTAGACGCTCACCATTTGTCAGTGCTGGCCTGTTTCTCAAATCACTCCTCTTTCTGCCTTTCCCCAGCGGGTGCCCAGAGTCGTCGGTTATTAATGGTTTCTGAAATGCAGCGCTGAGCACTCCGTGTTGTCACAAGATGAAGAATCACTTTAGTTCCTAAAGTAATTTTGAAGAAATCCAGTTTCTCTTGCAAGCAATATTGAGAACTATTGTAATATTACCTCCTCCTTGAGCTCCCTCGTCTCATTTTTTCTTGGCTGTTTAGCTCCCGAAATTCCAGAAGGACATAATTAGGAGGCATGTTTGGTTTTAAGTCAGTCTCACGCTGTAGAAGAAAAGGACACTGGTACATCCTAGTCCACCCACTGTGCTGCTATTTATTAGGTAAATAGCTTCTCATTCTCTTGCAGTGTTGGGTGCTGTCATTTTAGTGTCTGTAGAAGAAATCGCTATAACAACTTCAGTACCTGGACAGAAGCTGGTGTATTTCCAGGTACAAAGTCCAACTGTCTCATAAATTAAGATGCTAGTCAGTAGACAAAATTTGAAAATGCAGTCAAAAAGAAAGCTTGATATAATTAAAGTCCTTTTATTTCTCCTGAAAATGGTATAATCTTATGACTTCTATGAAGGTCATGTTTAACTGCTTTTCTCAAATGTCACCCTCATTTCAGAATACTGCATAAGTACCATTTTGGTATCAGTTTTCTTCCATGAAACAATTTTCCCTAATAACCCGAAACTCCCTCTGAGCCACAGTGTCTAACTTTCTTTAATATTAACACAAAACTGCATTTTGAGGGGGAAAAACAGCAAAGGATAATTGGCACTCAAATCCAGAGAACTTGTGCTCAGCTATGTGCTTAGTTTTCTTCTTCTTTGATATTATTTGTGGCTTAAAATAACTGAAAAACAAAGACAAAAACAAAAAAAACCACCCAACTTGTGAATATAGAAAAACGGAACACTGTACTTGCATCCTTACTTAATGCTAAACGTGCCCCTGTTCGGAGGAAGCACTGGCCGGTAGAGTGTGGAGACCCCTTTCGTTTGTCACTGTCCAGGGAATCACACAGAATTCTAGGGAATTCTGGGGGTACATCTCAGCAGGGTGAAACCCATCCTGACTTATCCTTTGTGGGCGATGAGACACTCTCAGCTGAAAGCTCAAGGTTGTGTCTTGCATTGAAAAATCCAGTTCAGGGCAAGAATAAAGCTGTAATGCTACATGGGAAATGCAAAATCCTGTCACCTAATCATATTTTATTTATTAAAAAGATTTTATTTATTTATTTATTTTTAGAGAGAGGAGAAGGGAGGGAGAAAGAGAGAGAAACATCAATGTGTGGTTGCCTCTCCCACACCCCCTACTGGGGATCTGGCTTGCAACCCATGCATGTGCCCTGACTGGGAATCGAACTGGCGACCCTTTGGTTCACAGCCCACGCTCAATCCACTGAGCTACACCAGCCAGGGCACCTAATCACATTTTAAAATCCAGTTTCTCAACACTGACTAAGGACAGACATGACTGTAAACATACATACACACGTGCACACGCACACACTGTACAGATACCTTAGGTTGGGACTCAACAGGAACATCCCCACCCACCCCCACACACATACAGGCGTGTCTTTAGGAAGGTAAATACCTTGTGCTATTTAAACAAATAAATTAAGAGATAATTTCTTGGGCATGGGGACCCCACCTTCAGATTCAGCACTTGTTCACTCTGGGTCTAAGGCACGCCCAGCCTCACTGAAGTTCCGTGGGAAGGGCTTGCCAGGCGTCCATCTGCATAACTGATGCTGCGGCTCCCTGGGAAAGCGTGCATCTTAAGGCGACTGCCAGAGACTCCAGACATTACAAAAAGAACAATACCTCTGGATTGCAGGGGAAGTGGTGATTTGAGTGCGACACAGAGTCTCTCCTGGAAACCATCCCCCTGCCCAGCAACGCCTTCCCTCCTGGGGGTGTGGATCCCAATATTAAACTGCTGGTGACCTTGAGTTTCTTATATCTTTTTAAAAGCTGTTTTGTAATGGTCCCAATGAATTATCAAGGGATTATGAACCCAAGGCAGTATCGCTTTGTCGTTTATGTTAAGTTTTAGCCCAAATGGGAGTAGGGGACTTTCTTTACCAAGACTCACTACTGTTGAATGATTAGGGATAGGATAGACACAGTAGCCCAACTGAACCAGCCTCCACCAGGAGCAAAGAAACAGGGTAAGGGCTCACCCTTCTGAAGGCATCAGTGCTGTTTCGGAGCACTGGGGGCTTCACAGAGCTGAGGCAGGGCATTGGGAGGTGTTTATGTTTGAACCCTCAGTGAACAAAGGTTGAAGTGTGCCAGTTAGTGGGAAAACCTCCCCGCGAACATTTGGAGCCCAGATGGGATGTGGGAGGAGAGCAGTGGCGGGCTCGATTTGTCTGTAAGACTCTGATCATCGAAAGCACAGAAACCACTGGGAGTCTTCAGACACAGGCTGGGCATGGTGTTGACACCACTGTGAGAGGAAGAGCTGCCGAGCTGTGCGTGCATTTATGTTTTTGCTTGTGCGCACTCCAAGGTTGGGTGGCCTGGGAAATAACTGCTCTTTCCCTCCCAAAGGATTACTCTTTAATAAAAGATTTATCTCAGTGTCCTCTGGACAGTGAGAATATGGTCGTCTTCGCTATTGTGATTTCCTATAGATTGCATTATGGATAAATTCTTCAGATTTTCTTTTAGTTCTGTAAGTCTTTCTTTATCTATATCTAGTATGCTGTTAGTCCTATGCATGGAGTTTCTTATTCAAATAGTTATGTTCTCTACTTCCTGAAGTTCTGTTTGGTTCTCATCTAACTTTACATTGCCTTTTTATAGTGCTGGATGCAATCTGACATCTGTGGTTCTATGACTTCTGGCTATAAACTCATAGTCCTTGGAACATAATCTCTAGGAATCCTTTGAGAACTTAGTTGAAATTTCACTTCTTTGGAGAATTGCAGTTGTTTCTGGTAGATGCCTTGGATCAGTTTAGGTTATATTTCCAGCACAAGGGCTTTTCCCTTCCAGACCACACAGACAGAATGAATATGAGCATAGAACCTTATCAGGCCAGCCTTTGTGTTTGTGAATTTTCATGAAACACTTATCCCTCTGTGTCTCACAAAAAGGGACAAGTTTCCTTGCCGTGTTTTCCTGCACAGCAGGGGCTGTTTCTTGACCACTCAGGATGGCTGGCGTAAACCTTCAGTACTCTCGTTTTATGTCTAGGTCTATTCTTAGAATGCCTACTTGCGTGGACTCCAGGTCCACTCTTTGTCCCTTTTCCCCAGAACTGTCATTTGCTTTTAAAACAGAAGTGTAAGACCTCCAGGTTTCGGCTGTTACTGTCAGTGAGAAAGCTGGCTTCGGCTACCTCAGTGACTTGTTTAAACTGCTTTAAAATACTTTCCTCCACTTTTAGATTTGTTTTCATATATGTTTGTTCAGCCTCTGTCAGATATCAGACGAATGTTGATGGAAATTTCTCATCAAGCCAGTAATAGAGTATGTCACTTGCCACAACCAATTGTAGTTCACAAAATCTTTTCCTTTAGTTAAAGATGGACATTTTTTTATTGTCTATGTTTTTATAACTCGGCATGATACTTGCATAAAATCTGACAGTAATTGAAGAACACTTAGACAAATTGTAACAGATGACATCTCTTTTTTCTTTCTTTCTTTCTTTCTTTCTTTCTTTCTTTCTTTCTTTCTTTCTTTCTTTCTCTTCCTTTCTTTCTCTTTCTCATTAACTAATGTACTTAGTCTTTACTTTAATCCCTGTATAAGTGAGGTAGATATTTATTTTTTAAAGATGATAATTATGCTATTGCTGGTGTTCATGAAGACCTTGTTTAGGCCATTAATATTTTGAAACTTGTTGACTACACATTTTTTTTTTTCTGGCATATTTTGGCTCTGTAACTGAGGTCATACAATTATACAACTAATTGTACAACTGACTTGTACAATGCAAGTGGCTGAGTCATTATTTTATAGCTAAAGTGACACATCTAGAAGTTTCAAGCTATTTGTCTTTAGTTTGCACCAGGAAGTCCCAGCTGTACACAGAGTCACCACAGTGAGTCTTGGTGTGTGGACCCCAGTTTGCGCTCTGCTGTGGAAGTAGAATAATACTTTACCCCTCTAGATACCAACTATGAAATAGAAACATTGCATTTTTCTTCTAGGAGATTATGTTTTCCACAGAAATAAGAGCACATGGTCTCACTTATATGTGGAATCTAAAAAAAAAAATTAAACTCATAAAAAGCAGATAATAGAAAAGTGGTTGCCAGGGGTTGGGGGTGGGGTAGATGGAGAGATATTGGGTACAAGGTTTAGTTATGGAGGGTGAAAAACTGCTGGAGATCTAACGTACAGCACGGTAACTCTAGTTAATAACACTGTCATTTACCCGACATTTACTAAGACAACAACTCTTACGTGTTCTCACCACACAAAAAGGTAACTATGTGAAGTGATGGATATGTTATCTCGATTCGGAAATCATTTCACAATGTACAGGGTGGGGCCAAAGTAGCTTTACAGTTGTGAGTACACGAAACAGAACTTATTCTTGTATCATTACTTATTAATTATGTATTAGATTATTTTCCAGATGAACAACTATAAACCTACCTCCTTTGGCCTTATCCTATGTATGTGTGGCAAAACATCAGCACGTTGTTTACCTTAAGTTTTAATTACATTTGAAAATTATATTTTCATGTATAACTAGAATAAGAGAGAAATTAATAAAGAAAAAGGTAATAACTGTACTTCTCATGAAGTGAATAAAACTTTTGATGTTTTAACCAAAGTTGTTTATCTGGTGCTTCTGGTTGCGGGAGCTCTACAGATACCGCAGACTGCCGGGGGGATGAACAAGTGGGTCCTACAGCAAATTAAGCCTGAAACATTGCTGGAGGCAAAAATGACAAAAATGAAGCTGTCCTACTTTGGGCTCGTCTTGAGAAGGCAGGGTTCTTCAGAAAAGACAATAATGCTGGAAAAAATAGCAGGCAGCTGGAACGGAGGACGAGCTGCTTCGAGATGGATTGAGGCCACAGAAGGGGCCGTAGGCATCCATCGGGGCGGGGGGGGGGGGCTGAGCAGGGCTGTGAGGATGGGACACTGTGGCCATCACCCACTCACAGGGTCACCAAAGTTGGAGCTGGCTGAACGGCACATAACACACACGTAAACTTTTATTGACAAACAAGTATATTTAGTCTTGATTGTCCTTATTTCCTGCTGAGAATAGGGTAATGTCTTTAAATATGACAGAGTTGATGTAATGGTGTTTATTTATATGGCAGACTTTTAAAAAATCCTGCAGATTTCCAATGGCGAATGTAATGTTGCCTGGAGAAAGGGAAATGCGTCAACTCAGCAGGCGTGGTTTTCAAGTATGTGGTAACACAAAGCTAAGAAATTTAATGCAGTGAATAGTTAGCCCTGGATTCAATAATACCTTGCTTGACTAATGATGAGCTACATCCAATAATATGAAATCTATAGGCAGAAAATGTAAATTCTTGCATTCAGGTTCAAGAATTTAACCTGGTAAACATGTTTTTGAGAACTGAACCTGCAATGACTCAGGTATGAAAAGAGTTGGGGGTTTTAAGTGCTTGCTTTCCACAAAAAAATAATGGAATGTGGCCTGTAATAATAAAAGTCTGGGGTTCAGATCATGGGATGTACGGGTCCCTCTTTCCTCTGCACAGTTCCTGCCATGACTGGCTCTATTCCACATGGCGTGCTAAGTTCATTTGCTTCTCACAAGGAAAGTGAAACATGGGACTGAGATTGGGCCAACATGCCCCATAGAATTGATTGAGAGAACCTGGGAATGTTTAATGTAGAAGCAAATGATTTTAATAAAAACACACTAATTGCTTATCCCTCCTCATCTCCCCTACATCTTATTGTTGCTGAATTGTCATAGAGTTCAGTTCTTTGTTTTTCTCTTTTCTATCTATCCTAACTCCCTGGGTCACTGTATCTGTTTACATGGTTTCAAATGCCATCTACATGCTGACAACCATCACATATGTATCTCTAACCTTGACCTCTCCCAGGAGCTCATATTCACCTATTGACTTGACACCTTCACTTGAATGCACAATAGATATTTCCTACACAATATGGTCAAAACTGAACTGCTGTCACTATCCTGCCTCCTCTTCCTCCTGAAACACATTTCTTGGGCATTCTTCCTCATGTAAGTTAGTGACAATTCCACCTGTCACTTGCTTAGGTCAAAACTATGGAGTTGTGCTTCTCTCTGGTCATTGTGAAGAGGACATGATGAGTGGCAGATGTGTGGGAGGAGGATGGAGAATACACATGGACTGAGCCAGTCTCGTCTCAGCAAGTCCATAGGGAGCCTTGGAAAGTGTGTGTCTGGAGGAGGTATTTGACAGTGGAGTGCCAGCCCTGGGTGGGCCTTTCAAGAAGAGCCCTGTAGTTCCGGACATCTGCTGCTCTCATCGGGTCTGTGGATGAAGAAGAGAAAGGCAGGATGAAAATTATATTCTAGAATGGGGGCATTGTTTGTTTCATGAAGTTTGGGGGAGTCTGACTCTGGACACACTGGGCTGGCAACTGCAAGATGCACAATGGTGCCCGTTTCTGGTGGCACTGAGAACAAAGCTTCTAATGATGGTCTCGTCCAGCGTGCACAGTGCACAGCCCTGCACCTGTGACCTCTCCGTCTCTGGCTCCTGTGGAAATAATCAGGATATTCATGGGACATGATAATCTGCAATATTTATCAGAGAAAAAAAGAACAAATTCTGCCTCTTGATTCAATTTCCAGAGCAAAATTCAATAGCTTTACTGTTCTACAGGAAGAACAAAACTAAAACAAAACACACTGACAACTCAGGTAAACAGAAAGCAGCCATGTGAATATATTTATTTTTAACTTCCCTCTCATTTGTCTTTTATATAGACACAATGTACTTTAAAATCTGGTATTCAACTTATAATTACTTATCATTTCATGCTTTCGATGATCATTCATCACCTGTATGCTGACAGCCCGTGTGTGGACATGTTCTAACTGGCGCAGCAACACTGGAGTTTCCATTTGCCATGAGACTTCCCAGTTAGGCGCTACTGGAATGCAGGATGCACCAGAGCTTGCTCATGTCTAATCTTCATGTGACTATGGCTAAATATCAAGCAAAGGAAGATGTGCCAATTTTTGGTGTGACTTCTTATGTTAAGAGGGCCAAGCATTTTACTGTTTCACTAATCCTCAAAATAACCTAAACCGGTACTGCCATTTTTATTTTCTACATGAGGACAGTTGGTGTCATCGAAGTTTACATGATTTGCTTGTTCCAGAAATTTGAACCCAAGGCTTTCATTTTACTTCGGAGCCTATGTGCTTAGTCACTACACTGTGGTGCCTCCTCAGCCCTTGAGAAGGGGAAAGAAGTAAACAAAGGAGCGATACAAAGAAACAGAAAGAAAGAGTAGCTGCCTTGCTCTCCAGGTGGCTTGGAGCACCCCAGGGCAAGGGAAGACAGAGGAAGGCTGAGGTGACCAAGAGTTGAGACATCATTGACTCCTACTTAACATTTTGGTGGCTTGAAGCCATGGCCACTTAATGAAAGTGATAAAGAGAATCTGGGAAGACATCTAGCCATTTAAAAGGAAACCATTTTTAGAATATTGTCTAGGACAAGGAGGGTTTGCCATGTCTTTACAAACAGTGTGGTTCGTCACTACCACTGCAGCAAGCTGGCCTGTAGAGCTGGTGGAAGGACAAAGGCAAGGATGCTTCGACAGCTCCGCTCACGGCAAGGGCTGGAAACCGGTGTCCACAGATCTACAGCAGGGGAGAATCGGCCTGGCAATCCCACCTCCTTGGTATCCCGCCTCCGCATCCCAAAGGGAATGCATTTTCATCCTGGAGCAGTGGAGGATTGGATTGCCATCGCTGACTTTAGTTGAAATCTAGTTGGACTGAAAGGCAAGAAAGTTTCCAAAGTTTTCCCATTAATTAGCAATGGCAAAGTCCATACATACTTCCCGCTGGCTTTCAAGGTCAAAATTCTTCTTGCCTCATTGCCAAAAGTGTTCATTAGATATGGGACAAAAACAAAGTGAACAGGAAGCCATTGGCAGGCTAATTATGATTTTCTAGGTACTAGGTAAAAAAAGAAAATAATAATGGGCAAAGCTTGAAAATGTCTTATTTGTGTCCGTCTGCCTGTGTGTGAAAAATGTTGGGTTGTCATTGTGTGCTGTGGATGGAGAAATTGTCGAGGGCGTTTTCAGTATCATTGTGAAGGTGTTACATAAGAGCCAGATGCCAGGAGAAAAAGAGCTTAGGCCCACGTTTAAGTTCTATAATAACTGGGAATCATTATTCAGAACTGGTAGTCAGGCAGGGGTTAATATTAGCTTCCTTGTCATTTCCTTGAAAGTGAAAATTGTTTCCTAAACTATTGAAAGAGCTTATTTGCATAGATACTTTGAAACTACACACATAAGAAGCAAATGTTTTAATGCTTTTTAAAAAAAAAGTATTAGTTTTTTAGAGCTGTTATAACAAATTATGGAAAATTTTGGCTTTAAAGAGCAGAAATTTACTTTCTCAGAGGTCTGGAGGCTAGAGTTCTGGTTCAACATCAAGATGTCGTCGGGCCAAGAGGAAGGTGCTGAGGAAGACTCCTCCCTTGCCTCTCCCCCAGCTTCTGGTGGGTACTGGTGGTCCCGGGCGTTCCCTGCGCTTGTGGAGCAATTGTTCCATTTTTCCCCTTGTTATCACATGACCTGTTCTGCATGTGTCTCTGTCTCTGGGTCCCTATTTCCCTCTTGTTATGAGGATGTGTCATTAGATTAAGGCCCAGCCTAGTCTAGGATGACCTTAACCTTAACCTGATTACATCGACAAAGACCTTTTTTCCGAATGATGTCATGTTGACAGGTGCTGGGGGTTGCGACTTGAACATAATTCTGTGGTCTCCATCTCTCAGCGTGACTCTGGTCCCTCCCTGTGTGTTTCCCTTCTCATCAGCTTTTTCTCTCCGCTGCTCTGAAGGCAGGTATCCCAGCCTCCCCAGTTTTTTCAAAATCACAATATAGAATCAGAGAGGCCACAGACCAAGAGCAACACACTAACAACATTCAGAGCCTGGACTCTGGTTGGAAAACCAGCGGTCACACCAGTTACTTTACTGGAGAGAATTGATAAGGAATTGGGAACCTGGAAAGGCAAAAAGAAACACCGAGGTGACCCTGACAGCGACAGCAACACTCAGAAGGAGTGCTCCCTCTGCCTTCCAGCAGCACGTCTTTAACGAGCGGTCCCCGTCAGAACCAAACTGGGAGCCCTCCAGCAAAGGTGGCCGCAGCATCACAAGACCCGTGGAGAGTGGGCTTGGAGCTGAGAGATGCAGCACAGCGACTGGCAGGTGCGCGTTTGCAGAGCCCGTGGGTCAGAGCCGAGGGGGCGGTTGGCATGGGCAGCGGCCGAAAAGGGGGAAGTGGAGGTCAGTGAAACTGGCAGACAGACAGGGACGGAGTGGAAAAGGGAAGAAAGCTCTCTTTTCAGGACCAGGAAGTGGAATAGGAGAAACGCAGGGCGGCTCACTGGCTAGTGTTGGATATTTTCAGCTTCTTGAACTGCGAGTTTTGAACTTGAACACTTTGGATGGAGATGAGGGAAAACCATACCTTCTAATCAATAAGGAACTAAACAGGTCCAGGAGGTAATGCCCCAGGATCTGGGGCAGCTGCTAGGGTTGTATCACTGTTTAAATTCCACAGACAGGGAGCAGCTACCATTCATTCCACGCCCCTGTTCTGCACGCCGAGGGGGATAGACAATGGGTATGAACACACGCACAATTAATTGATGTAGCAAGCAGGGGATTAGGACTTCAGAGAACAAACAGATTACACTCTGTTGCAGCGTTTCTCCACCTTTATTATTATTATGTTGTATCATCCCTCTAAGGAATCTTTTGGAATTTTGTTCCTAATTGTTTTTCTTCCCAGAAGAATGTACTACCATAGATGTACTGTACATCTGATTATACTCTGTGGCTCTTTGGAGGGCCACAAACCACTGTAATGTCTTAAGATTTTCCCCTTCTCACACCCTCCCTAAACTGACTCTGCCCCCTGTGAGGAATATCACCCCATTTAGAAGTCTTGGAGGCTGATGGTGCCCCACGCAGACCACCTGCAGGTGGTTCACCTACTCCCCAGCTGCTGTGATAATTGCCAGAGATCAAAGGAAACGATCCGGTAGTTTACCCCCACTCTCGGCAGAGCCAGCAGCCAATGTCTTATTCGCAGGGAGGTGCACAAGGTTGACCCTCTGCATCCTTCGAGCATGTCACGTCCATAAGCTCCTGCTTGTGTGCCAAACCAGAAGCCCACCCTCAGGCCGCAGCTGTGCACACAAGCAGGTGGGCCTCTGTCACTGAAAGCCTGGGGGTGTGTTTCAGTCTGCCGCTGCATGGTGCCCTGGGGGTGCCAGTCTGCCAAACACCGTCTCTCCGACTGTAACAGTCAGGGGCCCAGCATGGGAGGCTCCCCTGACCTCCAGAGCCAGGCGATCAAGGGTGACTCCTGGGTGGCAGCCGTGAAACTGGGGCACGGATATGTGTGTAGAAGGTTCCCTCGGGAGAGCCTGATGCTCCTGCGCAGGGCAAAGGGAGAGTGCAGAGAAGGCGCCGCAGGGAAAAAGAGGCAGAGGAGAGCGAGAAGGTGCCACCAGCCCACAGGCCCGCGCTGTGGAACGTCCCCTGCATGCCCCCCCGCTGGGGCTGTAAGATTAGGCAATGGACCTCCGTCCAGGAGGGCCGGGGCCTCTCCATCTGCACCTCTGTGCCTCTGCCCTGGGCTCTGGGGCAGGTGAGTCTCCACCCATACCACTTAAGAGCTTTTTCTCAGGTCCTGAGGCCTTGGGGTCTCCCCAGCAGGAGTTCCAGTGGTTTTCAAAGTCAGGTGTTTTAGGGAGTCCTCTCCCAGGTGCAGGCCTCACAAGCTGGGGTGGCCGAGGTGTGCCAATAGCTTCACTCCTCACTGAAAAGCCCGTTTTTGAGTCTGCTCAGGACTAGAGGTCACTGCTGCGGGGCTGGGTTTGGGGCGACAAGGCCCACCTGCCTACGGGCTTTGAGGTGGGCCTCTCTCACTGACCCCACTTGTAGGATCGGAGAGTTTTTAGTTCTTTGTTTTCAGAGGAAGTTTCACGTGTTTAGTCACAGATTCAGCGCATCTGTGGGAACAGGTGAGCCTGGGATGCTCCTACTTCACCCTCTTGAACCAGAACGCTGGGCTACACCATCTTCAAGGAAGAACACGAGCTAGGTGAGTAGCACGGCGAAAAGGAAGGATGCTTGCTTGTGGGCATCAAAATGAGCGCAGGCGTGGAGGATGTGGATATGCAAGTTAAAGAGAAAACTGAAATGGGTTAATAGGGTAGCTGTTTCAGGGAATGGCCATCCTATCTATTGCAGAGAGGTTAGGTCATTGGAAGGTGTTCTGAAGAAAACAAAGCGATTCAATTTGTTAACTTCAGGGAATGACTTCCTGAGAGCCTGCTTGCTTCCGGAGACCTTGGAGAGAGGGCGGGGAGACAGAGAGGCTTTGGGATGGGTGCTCAGGTCGCTACAGGTAGAGGGTACTGTAAGCTCATGTGTTTCTTCTCTGCTGGTCGTCAGACCGTGGAGAAGGCGAGAGCCTGATGCAGTGGCTGATTATGCAGATCCTGAGTGATAAAGCAAGGCAAATAGAGATAAAACATAGGATTTGGAATTTAATGCCATTTATAATTATAAATTACATGGCCTCCGTATAGCTGCTGGGTTGGAGTGGAATTAGGAGTAGGCGAAGAGGAGATAGCTAGCTGTTTAGACAACCTTTTCAAGAGTTCTCTGTCCCCAGAGATCTGACATTTCCAGAGGAAGCAAGCCCAGAGCTTGTCAGATGCTCTGCTTTTGAATAAATGAGCTTCCCGTTGAGTTTCATTCTTCTTGTCCTTGGCAGAAAAACCAAACTGGAGCTTATAGATTGAGAGAGAGCCGGCGAGGAAAGTTCATTGAGGATTCCTATGGTTCTTGGCACCTGGCATTTGAGGCTTGCATCCATTAAAATGTAGCACAGACCAAAAACCACCTGGTGGGAATAAGACTAGCCAAAGGATAATGAATCAGGGAGAAGGGGCCATCGGCGTCTAGAAGGATGGGGTGAAGGGGGCACAAGAATCAAGAGGTAGAAAATGACAGTTGGTGCAGTCACCTACCTGAAGATTCTGTAGTTCTTGCTGGTTCTTTTTCCCCATTGAATATTTCTTAGATTTCTCCCCACCTCTCCATACTCAAGGCCACTGCCCCTGTGTGCATCACAACACCATTCACCTGGACTACTGCTCCCAGCTTGGCTCTCTGCTTTATGCCTTGCCAGCAGCAAGCCTACCCCAAGTCACTTTCTACTCTGCTGCCGATGATCTTTCTAAAATATTCATTCATTCCACGAATATTTGTGAAGTGGCTGCCATGAGCGAGGTGCTCTACCAGGTGCTGATTATACAGTGATCAGTTAAGCACACACAGCCTCTGCCTTTGGGGAGCTCGGAGTCCTGCATGGACAGCTGCGAACAATGATAAGGGCTTGGAAGGTGAAATGTGGGGAGAGTGAGAGCAGGAAAGGGGCTGGGCTCCATAAGAGGGAGCCCTGAGCAAGGACGTCTGCAGGTTGTTCACTGGCCAGGGGAAGGTCGCAGGCAAGAGGAGACCTGAGTTTCTGGCAGCATAATGGAGAAAAGTTTGAAGGCTGCTAACTTGAATTCCTTCCTTCTCTCCTTTCAAAGGATCTCCTAATCTCCAGGACTTTTCTACTCAAAGTTTCTACTTCTGGTTTCCAATCAGAATGACCTGGGGACATGTTAAAAATTCAGATTCCCAGGCTCCATCCCCAGGGATTTTGTCTTATTGGTTTTTAGGGTCTGACTTGAAAATTAACATTTCTAAACTGCACCCCATGCTGACAGTCTAGACCAGATCTGTCCAACCAGAACTTCCTGTGATAACAGAATGTTTCTCTATCTGCACTGTCCAATAGGGAAGCTAGCCATGGTCACATGCAACTAGTGAGTGCCTGACATATCATTAGTGCAATTGAGAAACTAAATTTTAATTGCAATTCATTGAAATGGATTAAGTTTAAATACCCACCGCCCTGGCTGGTGTGGCTCAGTGGATTGAGTGCCCACCTGTGAACCAAAGTGTCGCGGTTTGGATTCCCAGTCAGGGCTCATGCCTGCCTTACAGTAGGGGGCGCGTGAGAGACAACTACACATTGATGTTTCCCACTCTTTCTCCTTCCCTTCCCTTTTCTCTAAGAATAAATAAACAAAATCTTAAAACAAAATTTAAATACCCACCTGTGACTGGTGGGCAGCAGATTGGACACTCCAGGTCTAGACTCTAGTCTGGGGTGCTTCCCATATGATGGCCAGAGTCAATGCACTGTTCCCTGCCTCTGGTTCTGGGTACAAGCCCAGCCCCCTACCGCTTCTGGAGCCTCCCCACGTGGTCAACTTCCGCCAAGTCTATAGGGTTTTCTCCTAAGAGCAACCCCTTCCGGTCTCAATTAGACACCCTCCTTCAATATCATAGACTTTTGCTTCTGTCTGTCGCCAACACCTTGAGGGCTGCCTGGATACAGCAGTCTCTGTACATGCTTGTTGTATAAATAAATAAATGAAAATAAAGAGGCAGAACCACAGGTTGTAGATTACTTAATGAGTCAGGCATCAGTAGATATCAGTAACTAGAAGATTATTTTTTTTTTACTGCAATTTTGCTATGAGGAATTCCACAAAGCTGAACTCCAGAGAATTAAACTGTTCATGATCCTTGGTTGCTAATATGGTCAATGACACGTCTCCAGTCTCTTTGCAGATCGGTTAGCCTCATACTATTTGAGTGGCAGCATGGTTTGGGGGGAAAACAATTTTGGATTAAAACAGTGGTTCTGTCACTTGCCAGGTGTGTGTCCCCAGGGAGAATGTTAAGTGACTTCACATTTCTTTTACTCAGTTTTGTAATCTATAAAACGAGTTAACCATGGTATCTACATCTTAGTTTTGTTAATAAATTAATATTTATAAAGAGTTTAGGACAATGTCCGGCACATACTAAGGAGTTAAGTACAGTATTTGTTAAATAAATTAAAAGCAATCTTGGCCACTGGCTCCATTATATCTCTAGTTAGTAATCTTAAATATTGGTCAAAAGGGGAATTAGGAGAGAAAAACAGGCAGTAAATATACATTATTAATATTTGACACCCATCCAGCCCTCTAGGGCCCAATCAGGATGAAGGGATGGGATAGAATTCCGAACACTGACCGAGCTAGGCTCCTGTTTACCACGGCGAGAGCACTGCTCTTATTGAAGGGTCACTACCTGGATCAGAGGTATAAGAAATAGGTGAGACGAAGTTTTAGAAAGGTGAAAAATGAAACAGCCAAGGTCCAAACAAAAATGATGTAATATTGATGTAAAAGGTGAGCTTCCTGAAAAGGAACTCATTTCAGAGCTCTTACCACCTTTTCCACCAAAGCCTGAAGGGGACCTTGGAGACAGGATTTGAGCTCCCGTCTCTCCTTTCTCAAAGAACTGATGTGGGGTGGTTGACATATCCTTGCCTGGTTACATTATGACTATCCCCTAATAGCACCCTCCTTTCTCTTCCGGGGACTTTCCGCTTTGCCATGGCAGGCCCTTTTGGTAGGGAGGAAGTTGGGGGGCCCTGCCCATGTCTAGGGGATGGACATGCATTGAGCATAGGCTAAGTAGATACTTCCCTCTAGGACTTTGAATTTTGCGGGAAATGACACACGGACTGGGCACACCAATCCAGCCAGTCATTCATTACCTTGATCCCTGGAGCCCAGAAGTTCCTACTGCCTAGGACTCCAGCATTCCTGACTTGGTTGTCTAGAATTCTGGCTTATTCAATATTTTAGCTATTAAATACAACTCCAACAAATTCCATGTCCTGTTGACATTAGCAAAAGTTCATTTTTGGTGTCAAGTCCAAACTGATATGACTCCATATTTCCTTAAGGCACAATCTAATGAAATAAATGGTGAACTTTAAACTGTTCCCGTGTTTTTTGAATACTCTCTTTGTGGACTCTGAAATAGAAATTTCAAGTTTGTAATATTGGAACTTATTTAGTTGAAGAGGAAATGCTAGATGTTTAGGAAGATCAGGTAAGAAATAATGGACTAATAAAGAGATATTATGTGAAAAAATGCATCTCTAGAACAGGGTCAGCAAACTTTTTTTTAGGGGGAAGGAAACAATATGGTAAATAATTTAAGCTTTGAGGGCCATATAGCCTCTGTCCAGACTCTGCCATTATTGCGAAAAACTCCACCATCGTAGCACAAAAACAGCTGTCGACGATGTGTATGCATGTGAACATGGCTCTGCTCCAATAAAACTTTATTTATAAATATAGGCAGCAGGTCGGATTTGGCTCATAGGCCACAGTTTGCTGACAGCTGCCTTAGAAATGTGCCTGGCCTACGTCAGGCATTCATTGAAAATTCACTGACTGCGTGAATGCAAAGGGGGTCAGTTGCAGTCCCAGGGCTTCTGTCTGCTGAGTATTGACAGTGTGAGGTCAGCGACTGACAGAGCAGTACAGTTGGGCCTTCGAGATCCTTAGCAGAGTTCTGACATAACTACCTGTGGGGAAATGTCTAATTCCAAAGGCCAATTCCAATACTTCTAGTAATAGCTTCCTGGAAGGGAAAGAAAATGAATGAACATCTATTAAATGACTGATGTGCTTCTCAAGGTACGTTCTTTGAAACTCCTGAAACAAATTCCCTGAGGTGTTTGTTAATAGATGTGGATTATCAGACTCCTCCCAGACCTTTTGAATACCTCTGAAGGCTCTGCTGCTTTTGTCAAGCTCCTAAAGCGGTTCTTATGCAAATTAAGTTTGAGAACCACTGGCTTAGTCGATATTAGCAATTTAGAATGTATTATGTAATCTTCACAACAAGCTTTGAAATAGACAATATTAGCCCTGTTTTACTTACAGAGGCAATTAGGGTTGCCCAGAGTCACACAGACAGTAAATGGAAGTGGGAGGTTTCACAGCCACACTTGTCCCCACTAAAGCCCACACTCCCCACCCCCCATTTGCTATTCTGCCTGAAGCAACAACAGCAAAGCAAAGATAGGGATGAAATCCTTATAGTACTTGTCTAATTGGCACCTTCTGTGAGAAGATCTAAACTACTGCTGAGGTTCAGTGTGAAAACAGAATATCTGAGGAGTGAATATTTTGGACCAAGGAATAAGGACTGCCGTGTAAGTTCAGGAGAAACCATTGTGTGATCCTGCGGTGGTCCCCGGGATCGGTGGTAGCTTTGCACTAAAGTGGCAGGTTCCCTGAAATGTGTCATATTTTTCTTGTCAATGACCACACAAGAGATACGCTAGAGATATTTTTCTGAGTTTTTGGATGGAATCAGTTTGATGCAAGCTCTTTTTGCTTTGTAGGTTTAATAAACTAAAATTTACTCAAATGTGAGTGGGACCCAGATCAGCCTACAGTCATGTTCCTTGTACTGAACTGCGTCTCAGTGCAACTCTGTCGGCCATTCCTTCATTTCACAGAATTGTGTTATTGCATAGACCATGTTTCAGTTCGAATGAGGTTTTCTTAACTGCCCATTGTTTCCCACTATTTACTGCCAGCACTTTGCACTGGGGCTTCTTACTCCTTGGTCCCGGCCACTCCTTGGCCTAGGCCATCCCTTGGCCTGCAAGCCTGCTGGGAGCATCCTAGGTGGGACTGTTTTCATTCCTCCGTCCGGTGGGGGGTTCTGAGACGGCCCAGGGAGATCCTTGAACCATGTATGATCTCGGTTTGGTGATCTACGTGAACTCTGTGAGAAAAAGTGCCTGTTCTGAATGTATGAAAAGTACATTCAAATCATGACATGAAACATTTTCAGCATTTAAGACGTGTTAAGAAGTAATTATGCCTATTTGCAGATTTGGATTTATGAGATACTCTTTTGAAGGTCACCCTCCTGTGTGGTGCGACTTCCCTCTTCTGAAATATTGGATATACACTGAATTGCACCATCATTAAGTTCCCTTGTGTGCTTTTGGGGTTAAAAGCACAATCAGCACTTTATAAACTCTATGTGAATTTTTCACCACAAATTTAAAAAATCATAGCCTGGCTTTTCCTCAATACACTCCCCTCTCTCCATAAAACTTTAGGCAGTGGCTGCCTGTCCACCTAATACCATGCAGGCAAAGCATAGATGGGAAAAAATCATGTCTATTACAAAGAAAGTTATTTACTGAAGTATGTTCTCCAGCGATTGTCCATGTATTGTGCATTATCTATGCCGAGGCTCAGCTTCCTTTCCCAGGGAAAATTGAGACAGGACTAGACAGCCAAAATTATAGTGTTTACCAAGGACAACTTTATGAGCCAGAAAGAAGCTGCCCTAAATTCCTGCCAATGGCAGGAAAGAATGCCTTTTTCCAAAGCCCAGCCATAAGGTTCCATCTGCCAGGTGCTATTGCAGAGCCACGGAACAGATGATTCCATGGTCTGCCCTGATTTCCCGCCCCTCAGGGAGCCTAATGCGCAGGATACACTAGGAGAAAAGGCTGAGAACTTCAGTACCGAATAAAACCTGCCTGTCCAAAGTACTGCAGGGTCACTACCCTGCTGATAAATGTCCTCTAAAAGAAGTGACAAACTTCACGGAGCCTTTCTTAAGGGAATATGAAAGAGCTGCCAGAGTTACAGGAAGGAGAAAACTCTTGGCTGGGAAGAAGCCTTGAGAGTCCTTTGGAACTCATCCTCAAGGAAACGGGTCCTCTGTCATGTGTACATCCAACCTGGGTCATTCTACTTAGAAGAACAGGCAGCTCATGCTGGGTGGGGGCGGGGAGAAGGAGAGTCAGTCTTTACACTTGATTACAAACAAAGTCAGTAGGGTCGTAATGGGTCTGGAAACACAAGGTTTCGGTTAAGCAGAGGAAGGGATGAGGACGATTTTTAGCAGCAGGAAGTCAAGCACTGCGTCAGTGATGATTTGTAAGACATAATGAGAGTCAGCATGACTGGGTGCCTTGCCATGCACGCTGGGATTTGGGCCAGGACTTCAGATTCCAGGAGAATTTGTGGGAGAAAGACAAAAATCTCAGTACCGAAGGAGCCAAGGGAGGGGTCAGACACAGGGAAGGAACCCGATAATGTTTCCAGGGGCAGGAAGAGCAGCCCAGTCATTCCTGGGCCCCATTTCCCAGCTCAGCGCCTGGTACACAGGGAGGGGATTTGAAATTCCTGACCACTCACTCTTTCCTGGACATCGATCGACCCTTTGGTTCCGGTGGCGTTCCCTTGTTTGTCTTTTCTTT
Organism: Tonatia bakeri; assembly: GCA_004024845.1. Classification (NCBI taxonomy): domain Eukaryota; kingdom Metazoa; phylum Chordata; class Mammalia; order Chiroptera; family Phyllostomidae; genus Tonatia; species Tonatia bakeri. The sequence continues at coordinate 259,423 of PVIA01000355.1, read as the reverse complement.
CACTCCTTTGGCCATGCTTTCTTAATCTCCTTCGAAGGGTTTCTTCTCACCACATGTTGGACATCTCTATGTGGCGGCCTCATTGGTATCTCAAGTTCAATGCCTCCAAGCCAGACACGTCTCCTGTGTTCCCTGCCTCGGGGAAGGGCAGGCACCACCATCTTCCCCAAAACTTAAATCACAGTCTGAGCAGTGGCCTTTCCTCTTTGCTCTCCCTTGCCATCTACATCCAGTCACTCTGTCCAAATAATTTGTCCTTTTGAAGCAATGGCCCACTCTGTTCCTTTGCTGACTGTGCTGCCCCATCAGGCCGCTATGACCTCTCCGCTATGTGCTAGCGCCGTCTGCTAAACATTTGCGCCGCCGGCTTTGTAGCCGCCAGTGCTTTCCCTCTGTAGCGGCGGGCAGATCCTTTAAAAACACGAATACAGCCGTGCCTTTGCTGTGCCCAAATCCTTCAGTTCTCTGTTATTCATGGATCCCCATAATAAGAATCAAGTTCTGATTTCTTAAAATGATTACAAGTCTCCTCCTGATTTGGTTCCCGAGTCCTTCTCCAGCCTTCTCTTTCAGCCACCTCTTCCTTTACAGACCCTGTACCTCATCTCAACTCTATTCCAGAAGCAGATTGACGCCATGCAGCCTATAAAAACTTCAGTCCTTTGCACATTGCTCCCTCTGCCTTGAATACTCTTCCCTCTCCATTGGACCAGCTCCTGCTGATCTTGTGGGTCACCCTTTATATGTCACCTTCTTTGGGACATGTTCCATGCTCCAAACACCCCATCACAGAACTTGTCAGAGGGCATGCTGATTGCTTTTTACTTTCTTACACTACCTGTCAGAGTGTAACCTATATAATGGAGTATAATCTGTCTGCCTTGCTTATCATTACAATGCCCAGGGCTGGGCACTGTTCCTGGAATGGTATTCTCTCCCAATGGATAGTGAACAATGAGGACTTGTTGAACTCTCCTGAAGACATTAGTAGAAATGGGGTTTAGGATAGAGTTTGAACATTGAAACAAGGCAAGACCCCTGAGTTGAGGCTATTAGGAGTGTGTGGCTCTTTTAAGAGTCCTCAAGGAGCACCATGGTGAATTAAGAATGGCTGAAAATTCTTTGATACTCCTCTCATGGAAAGGGGAAGGTCCATTTTCTCTCCCTGTGAATCTGGGCTGGCCCCGTTAGTTTGACTGACAGACTGTGGCACACGCTGCTCCGCCAGCCCGGACCCAGCCCCAGAGAGGACAGGCAGCTCTATCTGTATTTTCATGGAGGTCTAGATGCCGTGTAAGAGGTGCAAGAGGCATGGTGCCCCGTGTAAGAGGGAGTCTGTGTAGTCTTGACCCCACTGCAGGGAACATACAGAGAGGCTCTGAGACTCCATGGAGAAGGGGAGGGGCCCAGCTGAGCCCAGGCTTTAAAAAATATATATATTTATTTATTTATTTATTTTGGAGAGAGGGGAAGGCGGGAGAAAGAGAGGTGGAGAAACATCGATCCATTGCCTCTTGCACATGGCCTGATGAGGGACCAAACCCTCAATCCAGGCATGTGCCCTGGCTGGGAATCGAACCATCAACCTTTTGGTTCACGGGCCAACACTTGATGAGCTGAGCCACACTGGCCAGGGCAAAGCCCCGTCTTGCAGCTATTCTTGCCGAGATTTTAGGCTTGTTGAATGAAGCGCTCAGGATCTTCTAGGTTTAAGGAGTGAGACTACCAGGTACAACTCTGAGTGTGCAGAATTACTCAGTGAATTGTTACCTAAATTCTTGACCCCCAGGAATATGAAATACAAGGGTGCAAATGCAGGCTTATGGATTGTGAGTATGTGAAACAGAGTTTATTCTTATATTATTAATTATTGTATTATCCATACGAACAACTGTACACTTACTTCTGCCCACCCCTGTAGAATGGTTTAGGAGTGGTTTCTTTTATGGCAATAGATAACTAGATTTTCTAAGACTTCCTTTTCATTGGCTGTTAGAGCTGCAAGGTAGGATTTGCCCAGTTCTGCTGTGTCCTGTCTGCCGTGGCCGTGGCTTTAGGCTTGAAGCTGGGTGTGGAGAAGTGTGCTTACAGTCCGTCCTGAGTCTCAGTTCAGAGTCCACTTCCCACAGCAACAATCTCCTTTGTGGTTGGGTTTCCAGACCCGCCCTAAAAAAATCTACTAAGCCCATATATATTTTGAAGAATGATGTTTTTAACTCATACGAACAAATATTTGGAACCTGATCTGTTCAGAAACTTGGAATTGAGAGGGTAGAAAGAGTCTCCTTCCGATCTGTTAAGAAGAGGAAAGAGATTATACTGAGGCGTCTGAATGAAATTCAAGCCTAAAAAAAACAAAAACAAACCCCAAACATTGATAGTTGAAGGGTTGTGGAGTGAGGAAAGGTGGAGGCTACAGATACCTGTGCATGGAATTTACTCAATTCTGGCTGAGCTTCTGGGAGCAATCCTACCCCTAGGTGCAGTGAATAGAATGGTTCAAGGAATCTATATCTGTTGGTCTTCTGCTCAGGCCTAGTGGGACTCTGGTGCAACTTCTAACTACTTATGGCTTCTTTTCCTTCACCAAGTCATTACTTACCTGTTAGCCTAGTTCCCAAATGTCAAATCTGTGACACCCACCTGCTGCCACACATCCCCCACCTGTCCTGGGCTCTGTCCATCCTCTGACACATAAAGCTCTGGAGATGGCTTGCCCTACCTCTATTTACACCAACATCCTAAGCTTTGGATTTTCCTTCTCTTGTCCTTGTCCTCTATTTTCCTTTCCAGTTCCTGCCATCACCTCCCTAATTCTCCAAGATGGTAAATCTCCAGTTGGTCCTGCTTGACAGTGTGCCTGAGGCTTATGCCCAACTTTGTCCCCAGAATCCCACCCTTTTAAAATTAGTCAGGATTCTTTCCATTGTAAGAGACACACAACCAATTAAATCCCATTTAATACTTTAATCTGAAAGAATGAATTTATTTTTGTATTCAACAGAGGGAATGGGACCAGTCTTCTAGCTCAGCTGGCTCCTGGGAGTGATTCACAGGATTATCTCCTAATCTCCCACATCTGCTTCTCTCATTCCTTTTTGCTATAGATGGGTCAGGAAGCAAAGCTACAGAAGTTCAGGGGTTGTATACTTTTAGTGAGAAACAAGAAGAGTTTTCTTTCCCAGCATCACTTCCTTGTAGGGCAGAGATGATGGCTGGGTTGTATGTCCAGCCCTGTTACCACACAGGGGCTGGACCCGAGGCAGACCTCAGAGGGCGATGGGTGTGAGCTAGGGAGGGGCCCTGAACTGTGTCTGTAACTCATCTGGATTCTCTGTGTCACCTGGGATCCTCCATCTAGGAGTGACCTGAGGAAGTAATGGGGGCAGATTGTGAGTGCTGAGGAATGAATGCAGGAGATCAGTAACAGAGCCAGGCAGGAGTTTGCCCATCTGAACAGGTGCCCAATATCAGAGAAAATGAGGCAAAGGGGCAGAGCAGTGGGGGTTCTTCTCAGAGGCCCCTCTCGACCATACAACCATTTGTGAGACGTGTCGAGAATGAAACATCAAAAATAAGCATTTGCAGCTCGATGAGCTTGGGATTGAGCTGTTTGTTGCTGGGATTAGAACAGTTATTTCCTACAAGTAATTCTGTTTAATTTGAATTGGGATTATTTACTTTTATTGTACCCCAAGGATAATGGCTGGACTTCATTCAGGCAGTTGGCAGATCCAGGAAGGAGCCCTGAAACAGAGTGTGAATGAAGCTGAGTGTGTTTTCTTTTTTCTGCCAAAAGTAGCTAAAGAGATGAGAAGGTGGCTTAAAATAACTGTGTGAAATGATGAAGGGAAGGCAAACATTCTCTTTTCACAAGAAAGAAATTAAATATTTTGATTGAATAGCCTAATTGCCTTATTTAAGAATATCTATTTTTTTACTAAGAAAATAAAATGAGCATGTTTAAATAAATTAGGAGTCGAGAAGCTACAAAACTGGTTTTAAAAGACAAAAAGAAAGATGCTGCATTTTGCACTGAATTAGAATCCTTCCATCTACTTTGTTGGAGAATTTGCGTATTACATTGCTGAGCTGATTGTCTGGACTGTCCTTGCCACTCTGGTTACTGAGACTTCGGGGTCTTCATTTCTACAATTCACCTGGGATTTATCTACTGAATCTGGAAGTGGGGCTATGTCTGCACATGGTGAGACAAATATTTACTTTGTACATAGTAAGGCAAATCTTGCTTTCTCACAGATTATTCTAAAATTGAGGTGTCTTCCTTATTTTCTACCTTACTTTTGATTTTAAATCCGGTAAACAGAAGTTTGAAATTTGACATGCGAGGGTACTCTGTCCATAGACACACTTTGGTCTTCGCGCACAGTCGGGCGCTGCAGTTGGATGTTTTCCACGAAACCTGGGTTAGTGTTTAGTGAGACTGTTGTACTCAAAACACGTTGTCTTTACAGAGAAGTTTGGATTTTAAATATGTTGTCCCAGTGAGTGCGCTCACGCAGGTTGGACCCCGTGTCTGAGCTTTATGGTCAGAAAGTGCGGGCTTCACACTCAGACAGCAAGTGGTGCAGATTTTACCAGTTTTCCAATGTTCACTTGAAAAGCTTAGCTCACGTTGGCTGGCATGGAAAAGCTGTCACACGGTGAAAAGTGACTTGAAGAACCCCAGGAGCGTGTTTAAAATAGAGACAACAGTCAGTACCTGTGCCACCTCTAGAATGCAGATTAGTGAAATGCAGACTGGGCAAGAGAAAATTCACAGTAAACAGCTATTCTCAACGGGTGGGTCAGTCTGAAGGAGGCACAGGTTGGGAGGTCACTTAATCTGCCCGTGAGTGTTCTGAGAGGTCTGGACATGTCAGACACAGACTCATGGTAACAGGTGATGGAAGGCAACGAGAAGTCCAAGTATCTGAGCTGCAGGGCCAGAGGGGCCTCTTCTCAGACCGTCAGAGATAATAACCAGCTGAAGTGTAACTGCCACGATGCAAAGTGACCTCATTGTGGCGGGCTCCGGCCAGCAGAGTTCTGCCTTGTTGTGGCTGAAAGAGAAAATAAATGCACAGGTGACAGCAATCCTGTGGGGGGAAATGGAATGGCACGGCTACTCTCTCTCAAGGGGAGAGAGAGCCCATGAGTTCCTCAGCCACTCTCTCAAAAGGAGAGCGCTGACCCTTGCCTAGATAGGCTTTTATTGTTTTTCTCGGGGCTTACTTACATCGGAGAAAGATTTATTATCTATTACATACAATATAGTTGTCTACATTTTAGGTACAATCAAGGAAATGAAAATAACATGCAGAGGGGAATGGCGGTGAGCTGATTAGCTCTGTCCTTGGGTGAATTCACACAGGCTTTGGAAATTTCCTTGAAGAGAGATGATACACATTTGTTGCCTTAGACCAGGGTGATGGAGTTTTAGCAAGAGCAAGCCATAACGGTCTGTATGCATTTCCAGGCCTGATTCCCACGGGAAAACTCGGTTTGAAGGTCTGGCTCCTGCCCACCACCTCGCTTCTGTAGGTTTTCCACACAGAGCTGAGTCACATTTGCCAGACTGAAACAAACCGGTCCCCTACACCTCATGAGACAGGTAGGTAGAGAAACGAGTAGCAGTCTCCCTGAGAGGGTCCTGGGCGACATTTGTCCTTCCTTCTTCCTTCTTTCCTTGATTTGACTGCAGAAAAGAATGTCAAGGGTGGAATAGACCCTCCTCCTTCATGTCCCAACAGAACTTCTGAATGTGACTTAGAAGTAAGTTCTTCGCAGATGTGATTAGTTACGCATATCAAGATAAAATCATCCTGAGTTTAAGGTGAGCCCTAAATCTAATGACCGGTGTCTTTATCAGCAGAGGAGCAGACACGGACACGGGGAAGAGGCCACGTGGAGACAGGGACAAAGAGTGGAGTCATGCTGCTGCACACCAGGGGACGCCAGGGAGCCACTGGCAGCTGGAAGAGATGTGAGGCATCCGTCATCTCCTCAAGCCTCCAGAGCCAGCATGGCCCTCGCCTCTGGAGCAGGGAGAGAAGAGAAACTCTTGTTTTAAACCACCAAGATTTTTACAAGAATTTGTTACAGCAGCCCTCAGCAACTGATACAAAGAGGGAGCAACATTGAGAAACTGGTAAGATGCTGCATCTGACTGCATATGGTTGGGCTCTCTCAGCCATGAGAACCCCTCACTGTTAATGGAGAGGGACCCAGAGCAGATAACCATGACATAGCGGGGTGAACCTAGCTAGCCCGGAGAAAATCTCATTCCATGCAGCCACATTAAAAAAAAATGACACTCCCGGAGTAGGGGGAGTGGTATATGGGAAAACATTAATGCTTATATTGTGTTTCAGTTTTTTAGCTGGGATCTGACAGGTAAATTTTGGTGGAGATTTAAAAAGTCTGTGATAGGTCCGATGGCTTGAGTGTTGAGTGCATGAGAAAGCTGGTTTTGGGAGACTCACTGTATTCATCTGGTGCAGCAGGAACATTTAATAATAGCTGGAGGCTCCCAAGAATGGGCAGCAGTGGTAGTAAGGTGAAAGAACCCGATACAAGTGTTAAGAAACATATGTAATGTGTCTAAACAGAATGCCTGAAATGTGACAAATAAGACAGGTGTCTAATAAAGGTAAATTCCTGTCCTGCTCCCCTTCCTGTGAATCAGCCCTAAGAACTCTATGTCTTATGTATAAAGTACTTTGGGAACTATGCCCTGTCTGGCTCAAACCAAGCCCGAACAGAAATTCTAATCTTTACATGTCTTCCTCAATTTAAAAGGTCCAAATACATATTTCATGACAACTATGTTAAATTCTCTTATCTGCTTCTATGTTCCTCTACCCAAAAGAACTTTGTCATCCATGCTACTCAGTCCCCATCATTGTAGTTCTGCAGCCAACTCTTTGTCTATGCTGCCGGTGGCCACATGACATGTTCCTGATACTCCAACCCCCCAGGTGCAATCAGGCCTCTGGAAGTACAGCGCTTTCTTCTGCTCTCTTTTCTTAAGAAACTGAACATGGGGCAATGCCATCTTTTCTCTCCTTGAGGATGAGGGAAGGAAGAAGAAAATAATCAGGCAAAAGAGCTCAGGGAAAGATTGCAAACCTCTTCACAATATATGATGGTGGTCAATTACGTGCAGCCTAATAAAATGATCTATATTTGGCATTCCTGAGTAGCACATTTCTTTTATACTATCATGTCATTTAATGAATATGGAGTCTTCATTTTCAATCTATTAGCCACAATCACTTGACGGTGTGTGGTAGGTGACAGATGCTGAAAGATGAGACACTTACCTACAGGAGTGTCATCACGACAAAATTGGATCTATCTGTTGTTCCACATCCCTCTGCCTTGAAATACTATTGTTCTTGCTCTGCCTAAGCAGCTCCTACTGATTCTTGAAGGCCCCTTTCATACTACACTTCTGCTGGGAACTCTTTTCAGTCTTCCCGGGGGATAATCTCTTTACCATAGTGACCCCACATCAGTTACTACACAGTTATCTCTGTGCAAACGCTTTGTAAATTGTTGGTGTGTTTCTCTCCACAGAAGAATGTTGGGCCCTTAAGCGTGAGGACATTTGTCCTTAGAGTCAAGCGCCTACCTAGTAGGTATTCTTGAAATGCTGAGTATAGTTAGAATGTTTCTATACTCAGTTTATCTGTACTTTTGCATGTACTTTTAGCTACTTATCATGAAGGCATTGGGCCTCCCTGGTTCCAATAAGGGTAGTATCTCAGCTCACTGAGTATAGATTTTCCTTTCAGTGGGTTTTGACCTGTGGCCTTTGATCAAAGAGTATGATGGAGAAGGTGCCCTTTGGGTGGTTGTTTAATTTCATGGTCTGAATGACAAGCCTTCATCACTTTAGTAGGGATATTTGAGTATTGGCCAGCATGAATGAGTGGCTTCTCTGCAGGAGACAAGAGGAGCTCAGAGAAGAGTGTGGAGACTGCAAAAAGTGTGGATTCAATAAAAGGCCATGACAATAAAGCCCAAATATGGCCATTAGGGAAAGCCAACAGCTGCTGGTCCCTTTTCATTTAGGCCTCCACCTTTTTCTTCTCAAGGACTGCCCTCGTTTAGATTTAGACCAGTCATTTTGCACAACAGCTTATTTTGGTTGGCCTTCCAGGGTTCTATCTCAGCCCCCAGGCTGACTCTGTGTGAGGGACATCATTGACATGGGCTGATGTTTCTGCATCAAAAGACCACGTGGCACGGGAGAAGTTGAGAAACTTCCTTTGGGAACCCGACGAAAGGGAAATATAAGCCAACACTGGGACTAGAAAACCATCCTTAGGATGCACATGAAAGATAGGAAAGAGAACATTGTAGAATGTCCAGCTCATTGCCAGTCAACATGTTTGTTTGGTGTTAATACACACAGTATGGATGACCTAATGTTTTACTGGAGATGCTGTAAGTTTGCTTCAAACTATTATGTTCTTCAACAAGTACTTCCTAAGCTGCCTGCCACTCTGCTGTTAACTTGGATGAAGGCTACCCGATGGCATGTAGAATTGAGTGGTCTCAAGTACTGGCCTCCGAGGGCCACACCTGACTGTAGCCAGAGCAGCTAGTGCCTGCATGTAGTCTCTCACCTGCCAAGATCATAATGGGTTGTTTAAGTTTGATGTTCTCCAGGTGGCAGAATAAAAGTGCAGCTGCTATATAATACAGTCATAATAATAATAGCAATCCAATTATTGGTTCTGTGAATGGCAAGAACCTCAGGAAGTTAATAGGACTTGAAAAGTAAAATTTAGTGGAAGCTGAAATTGCTGGAAGAAAAAGGAAACGCAATAGCATTTGCCTCCCCATGAACCCCCTTCTGGAGGGACCAGAGGGGCTGAAATTGCAGGCCAAACCTTTTCATCAACAGTAGTTACACAGGAAGTGCCTCAGATGACTTCTCATCCTCTCCCTTAAGCTAAAAATCAGGGTGAAACTGTCTTGGACATTTTATCCCTAGAAAGAACCAGACTCTTTGTTGCCTACTAAGAATCTTTGGAATCTGCAGGTTTGCAAAAGAGATTAGATTAAAAGAAAACATTATTATCTGGCTTTACAGAGACTTTCAGCTTCACTTCAAGTCATGTGGTTTTATTTTTTCCCTAAAAAAAATAAACAGAAGGGGCAGAAAAGCAGAGTTTTAGAAGGTCAACTGCATCACTACAAACAGAATATTTGACCTTTCAGTCTGACTTGCACATTCTCCCTGGGACCCCTGTTACCTTGTGGTATCAAGCCGGAGGTTTGAAGTTCAAACCGATCGGAGTTCAAACCGATATCAAGCAGGAGTTCTGAAGGTGATAGTTTCATGGTATGCGGTACACTGGGGCATTTTGTGGAGGAAGTTGTTCCAGTCTCAGAGGCCAGAAAAAAATTTCTCTAATGAAATAATATGTAAGAAGAGATCCTAATGATGAGTAGGAGTTAATGTTTCAAGTGAGGAAACAAGATGTGTTAAGTATCCAGACAGAGACACTGAAAGAAAACCAGTTTGAATAGAACGTATTAAGTGAAGGGAGAGGAGAGAGAGCAGTCTGGAGGAGCAAGAAGACCCCGAGGGACTCAGAAGACATTCTAAGTGTTTTGGTCTTTATTCTATAGAAATAGAAAATGACTGATGAGAAAAAATGGTCAGATTTACATTTGAAAAGATCACCCCCGCTTAGTAACTGATGCAGACAATGACCATCAAAATGTTAAAACACCGGGTGAAATGTTGCTGGGGAGTAGGATATTAACGTAGTACCAGACAGTCACCTGGCACATCCCTTTCCAATGAAAAAGGGAACAACTATAACAACTGAGAGAGCAGAGCCTGTCAGGCAGCACCTTCACCACGTGTTAAAATTTAGCCTCTCAGCTAAGGAGGAAATAAACCAACACTTTCAGAATGTGGGAGGTTCTACAATGCAACTCTTGAACTTAACAAAAACTCAATGTTATTTAAAAATGATTGGGGACAATTCTCAACTAAGATCAAAAGAGATATAACAATGGGACACAATGTGTTAATCCAGATAGAACCCTAGTGGAGGGCAGAGGGATCAACCACTGAAGACATTCTTGAGACAACTGGGGAATTAAGAATATGGGCTGCATAATACAGGATAGTGTGGAATCATTGTCACTTGTCTTAGACATGGTATTGTGGTTATACAGAACAGTCTCCATCTTCTTAAGATGTATGCACCGAAATCATAGAGGTGAAGTGCTGTGTTATTTACAACTTACTTTCAAATAGTATGGATAAAAATGTGGCTATTTTATATCATAAAAGTATATAAAAAGTGAAATAAGGCAAATAGAGTACAACATTAATAATTGTGAAATATAAGTGGATAGTATGTGCTGTTTGTCATTTGTTGTAAAACATTTTTGAAGGTTTTCATAATTAGAAGTTAGCAACAGAGAAGATGAAACGTTATGGGAGACAGAGGAATGAAGAAAGCAAGGGTGAATGTGGCAGTCAGTCAGGGGGTGGGCGTGTGAGCTCAGGGGGTGGTGCAGGAGATGATTTGAGGAGTTAGTTCACTAGTTTGGTAACAGAATGGATTGAACAGGATAGAGCAGAGATGATAGTTTGGAATCGTGCTTGGTGCCCAGTAGGCACTCAGTTGTCTTAATGCATAAAAAGAATGGGTGTATAAGTGGGGTTAAAGAAGAGGGAGAAAAAAGGATGCCTTCCAGATTTTTTACTTAGCAATTGGGTGCATAATAAGACCATTGATAAAAATAAAAAATGAGAGAAGAAACCTGTTTTGAAAGGGGGAAGTTATGCGAACAGGCTGAACCTGAAATTTCTTACAGATCATCAAAGTGGAGGCATCAGGTGGGCAGTTAGTAGAAAGTTCAGGAGCAAATGATTTCAGAGTTAATGACCAATGAACTAATTGAAGTGGAACAGCTGCGCAGAAAGAGTTTCTAGAGCAAAAGCTAAAGGAAAAAAGGTTCAGGATATAGCCCTGAGGCACTGTTAACATTTGTGTGGGCAGACACGGGCAGCTAGCCAAAACTACTGAGATTGAGAGACCTGAGAAGCTGGAGGAAAACTAAGAGTAGCAACAAGGAAGTCAGGGAACAGCATTTGAAGAGGGAAGTATTTGAACAGCATCCAATGTGACTGAAAGGTCAAGGAAGTCTTTGCCAGGTGGCTCAGTTGATTGGAGGGAGCATCGTCCCATACACCAAGAGGCTGAAGGTTTGATTCCCATTCAGGGGACATGCCTAGGTTGTGGGTTCAATCCTCAGTCAGGATGCGTATGGGAGGCAAACCATCCATGTTTCTCTCTCTCTTTCTGTAATTTTTGTATATAAATATATATAAATGAAGGTCAGGAAGATGGGATCAAAAAGTGAACACAAAGACCTGGAAGACTTGGGTTGTTTTGGCCTGAGAGAACAAGTTTGGAAGAGTAATAATGGGGGACATTGGACCACAGTGGGCTGTGAAGTTGAGGACCCAAGAAGAGAGAGTGTACCTAACTCCCTTGAGAAACTGGACTGGGAGAGGAGAGACACAGACTAGGAGTTGGGGGTAGTTATAGATAAAGGGAGGGATTTTTTTAAAGTAGGAGCCACTTGAGCACATAAAATGCAAATTGGAAAGACCAGTTGTGAGGCAGCATTGCTGTTACGGAGGAGGGAGGAGGTGCTGTTGGTTCCGGTGTTCGGAGCAGAGACATGTGAGGTAGGCCTCGTTGTCTACCCATGTTAGGCTTCATGGTTTCATCAGTGAAATGAAGGGCATTGACTGAAAGATTTCCAAGATTCTTTCTAGCTCTACCCAGTTACGTTTTAGGGTGTCTAGAGGAAGCAGAAAGACTTGGAGGATGGACCCTACTAGTGTGAACAGGTGACAGGACACCTTCAAATGACAGAGTCAGGAGTAATCGTCATGGGGTGTCACCTGTAGGGAGATGAAATGAATGAATGGGCATTTGTGAAAATGGCTCTAAACCCTGAAGTACTACTTGTTGGAAATATTCCCATCTTAAGCAAGAACAGGTGGAAATGGAAATTGAACTTTATTTTGGAGTGTTACCTATGGCTAGTTTTGCAATTGTTAAAGCTTTAGTCACTTCAAAGGTACTTTTTCCAACTGGTAGCTGAATTTAGAATAGTGTCCTTTTCTGATTGTTTTTACATGCAATCTTATTAAAAGAGCTTGGCCCTCCCAAACGCTGTGTGGACTTCTGTGATGACTGTGTCTGGCGTAAGGAGGCTGGAGAGAATGCACACTTGGTGTAAGAACGTAGTGAAGCCAGGGACTGGGGACTGACACATGAAGGTGGCCATGCAGAGGAGAGCAGAGAGGTGGCGAGACAGGGAATGGTGATTCCTGGGGTGTTCGAGTCTATTTTCATTAATGTTAACGTGAATCACAATGATAACAATGGCTATTGCTGAGCACCTGCACTGTGCCAGCCACGTGCAGACTGTTCGTTATCTCACGTAATTCTCAGAACAATCCCAGGGGATACTGCTGTAATTCCTGCTTTTTTTTGTTTAATTGTGGTGAAATATACAGCACATAAGATTCAGCATTTTACACAGCATTAAGTGCATTAATGGTGTTGTACAACCCTTCCAACATCCATCTCCAGAACTTCTTCATCTCCTAAATGGAAACCCTGTGCCCATCAAACAAGTCCCCGCCCCTTTGTTCTGGTTTTGAAGAGGAGGCAGCTAAGTCTTACAGAAAGTAAAAATTAGTGCTGGCTTGTGTGGCTTAGTGGATTGAGTGCCAGCCTGCAAATCAAAGGGTCGCCAGTTCGAGTCCCATTCAGGGCACATTCGTGGGTTGCAGGCCCGGTCTCCAGTAGGGGGCATGTGAAAGGCAACCACACATTGATGTTTCCCTCTCTTATCTCTCTCCTTCCCCCTCTGTCTAAAAATAAATAAATAAAATGTTTTAAAAAAGTAAAAATTATTTCTTAAGGGCACAGAGCTGATATATGCCCTTAGTTTTAGAGTCTGGAATTTATGTGTCTAGAAGAGTTTAATTGGAAATAAATATATATTTCCAGACAGAACTGCCTTAGGTTCACGGATCATTGTATAAAGGAGGGTTGTGCTAGGAAGCGTAAGTCTGGGATCTAGAATACCAGACACCCTTTGAGAACGGTCAGCAGTTACTCTTAGATTCCTGGCTGAGGAGTGTACTGCTCCCCAGTCTCTCTTGCTCAGGACCACTGCCTTAGGCCTCCATGATTCTCTGCTACTTGCCAAGGAAAAGGCCTTTGTTGACCACCAGGAAATGTTCTTGAATTACTTTTCAGACTAGCATGGCTGCCTACAGAAGAATCTAGTAAACTATGATCATGTGATCCAAAACTATGAGTTCCCCAGACATTAGTAATTTGTTACAAAGTAATAGCCTGGCTATCTTTTTGTGTTTGTTTGCAGATTTAGCAGTGAACATAAGAAAAATAAAACTGAAAAACTATATTACTTTTCCTTGTGTCTTTATCTTACTCTGCTTTTTATGTCTGTCTTTTCCCTCCCTCTTAACCTCTTTCTGTAAAGTCAAGCTTACCTACAGACTATATATATACATCAGTTGGCAGCACACTTTAATATGTTGCTTGGATACAGGTGTTTGGAAATACAGGCCCACAATTTATACCTGATTCTGTTACTAAGAAAACCAGGGCAACTTTGGAATTTTCCCTTGGGGATCATGACCTGAAGCTGCTAGGAAATCTTTTAGGAGTTTTAGAATAAGAAAAATATGTAAGACATAGTTTAATTATATTCCTACACTAGCAAATTAATATTTATAAGCTTTTGTAGCCTTTTGTTGCCTGTGGTATAAATATTGCTACATAAGTCTTTTTTGGTAAGTCTGATCACATTATATGGTATGTGAGGGTGGCCAGGGTGTTTAAATATAAACACAAACCACATTTGTAAAACATTCTCCAAAACAGGCCATAAATAAAACCATTGGTGCTTTAAAGGACAGCACTGGCAGGATTTTAATCCTACCAACCTTCCTTTCTCAGTCAGAGTATGGGATTTGAAGGAGAAAATCTTTGTTTATGTCAACCTTCTGGAAAATCATCTCAGGAAAAACAAACAAGCAGTTAATGTGCAGAATCCACTTTGCTTTTCCAGTTACCAGGAAACGTCATGTCTGTTTGGGACTTCTTTCCATCTAAACCCGGACAGGCTTCCTTAATATTATCAGGGCTGGTGGTGGGAGAGGTAAGTTGAGCATATAGAGAAACACTCAACCCGCCCAGGGTAACTGATAGGGCCTTTTAATGTGTGTATACAATCCTGCGCTGTAACATAGCTGCTCGTGACCCTGAGAATGGTCTCTTCCAGACTGCATCTTCAACCAAGCTCAGCATTCTGCTTATAGCTCAAGGCATCTTCTAAAAACTGCTGCAGCCCGGCAGTAGGAAGTACCTTGTCTCTGTACACAGAGCCCAAGGAGTGCTAAAAAGGGAAACGGAACATATGGTAATAAGCTCTCTGAAGCTTTGGTGCCGGTTGCAATCAGCAACCAGGACGAGCGAGGCACAGGCAACCGTGAACACGCCCCCCGGGGCCTCATTAACCAGGCCAGCTGTGTCACCATAGAGGCAAACGGGGCCACACATTCGAAGGAGATCACAGCCTTTCAGGGCGAACCTGGATTTTCCTTTGGCTGGAAAGGGCATTAATGGGACAGAAAGGAAGCTTCAACAAGAAGCTGGAGGAAAACCACCACCCGAGCGGCCCCTTTCCCATAGGTGTCTCTGTGTACTTGGACATAAAATTGAAGAGTTTTTGGAAGTTTCTTTTCGCTAAGTGTTGCATGTAGGGCCCTGACTGTGAAGCACCAGACTGGCCCTATGCTGGCTCCTGGCTCTCACCATGATGGTGAGGGCGGGGTCTCCCTGCGCTTCTGCTTTCCCAGAGCCGGGATGGGAGGACTGGACAGGCGGGGAGGGGGCGTGTCCGCCCCAGCTCTCCGCGAGTCCTCACCGACCCTCTAAGACCCTCTTCTCTGCAAACATTGATTTGCAGACATTTCTCCTGTGGGGATGAGCAGGCCAATGGGTGATGTTATGGACACAGCCCAGGCGCAGTTTCTGTATTTTCTTTTCAAATCGCGAAGGCTTCCTTATGTGAAGCAGTTCTGAGGAGCATCTCGTACTATGCACACCCCACCGCCTCCTGGAGTTCCCCTGCCTCCTCCCTATACCTCCCACTTATCCGCTTCTTCTAACCTGTTAATGATACGTTTTCAAAATTTGTGGTACTGTGTGCTAAAGACGGCCCCTCCGAACAATGTGTGAAAGGGTTCCAGTCTGGGCGACATTCCTGGTTTCGCCAATGATTCAGTCACAGTAGCCTCTAATTACCTGTTCACTATGGCAGTTACTTACCTGCTTGTATCCAGGATTTTGTGTTTACCTTGCAGTTCAAAGTGCATCTTACCTCTTTGTCAACTTGACCGTCACTTTATTTTTCAGCTTTCCTTTGTAAATAATAACAGTGATCATTATTATTCATCAGTTATCTGTTATTCTGTGCTCGTTACACTCTTTAAATACAGCATCACAATAAATCATTAACACAAGCCTTTGTCATGCATATTATTAATTTCATTTTATCGAGAAAACTGAGGCTCCTGGGAGCTTAGTCAGTTGCTCAAAGTCCCAGAATTACTGAGTGACAACCAGGATTCGCAGGCGGCTGCCTGCTTTCGCAATGTGGCCTGTGCAATGTCAGGCCACCCTTTTCTCAGAGTGTCTAGGAGGGTTTTTAAGATCTTGGGAAGGTTTGATTGTAATTTGCCTTGAGCCAGAGGGCCACTGTAGCTTCTTTCAGAGGTCTAAGTGGAGGCTCTAAGTATAACACATATTGGGGATACTGGCAGCCATGGTATTGGCAGTGAGGTGTTGGGCAGTAGATAAAAAAGCGGTCACAACGTCAAGAGGAACTTGACTTCTACCCATTTCCATAGGTAACAAATTGTAAGACTTCAAGTGAGCCCCTAACCAGTCTGCCCCCCTTTTCCTCCTCTATAAAATGATCAGTGCACTTTTTATAGACATTGATTCCACAAGTACTTTAGAGGAGAAATGTTTCATTAGGATGGGCATAGAGAAGTTAACTAAGATCTGTATAACACTGCACAGTTTTTAAAGTCACTGAACACATCACAGCATCTCTTAGTGCCCCAGAATGTGCCCCAGAAGAGGTGTTTGTCCACCCTGACTTTCCCGTGTTCCCTGTGTGGGGCTGGAGGCTGAACGGAGAGAAGAGAACAGAGCCCATGGTTGCAAATACCTCTGGACCCCAGCCGTGGACCTCCAGGTCATGGTGCCTTCTATCAGGGGTTCCTAAGTCATTGGCCTGTGAGAGGAACAATGAAAGAATGGAGAAAAATCAGCAAACACACTAAAATTTTGAGGGGGGCAATTGCTCGAATGTCAGCTCTGCCTTACAGAGCTGCAAACATATTCTTCCAGCCCCGTTTTCCTGGCAGAAGAAGACATGTGATCGATGGTGCTTGGAGGCATGGAGAAGGGTTGCTCTTCCTGGAGAGAATGCATCGGTAGGTGCGTCTCCTCTTGTCAAGAGGGCCGCTCCCTGGGCAAAGATGGAGAGAACGGTCTGTACTCTTCCAAACTGAGGGCAGGTCCCACATGGGGCCTTCTGTGGGTGCCTTCCCTCCCAGAGTCCATGGTAGCCCTCTTCCTTGCACGGGATATCAGGGTGAGTCCCTTGCCAGTGCCAAATGAAGAGCCACACTTCCTCCCTCCCCCATGCATATTTGGACCAGTCTGCTTCAGTCTTCTGGCTGGATATCTCTCTTCTCTAAGGGGTCTTATTCTAAGAAGACAGCAAGGTCTTTTAAGTGGGGTCTGTAAATCTAGTCCCTTATCCTTTGTAAGACCTTGTAATATATACTCGTAGTTCTAAGAACTGACCAACTATACGGTAAATATCTGCTTGTTGAATAAATGAATAAACTCTTAAGTTACATCATGAGCAAACCTGTCATTCTTTCACTTTTTCTCTGGGATAGTTTCCCAAACAACCCCCTCAATCTCTGTTCAGGTTCCTGTTCACACTACAAGGAGGGGGATAAAAAAAAAATCTGGAATTATCTTCTGGAGGGTGGACCCCTTGTAGCACAGGCTTCGCCTGCTAGGCGAGTGTTCTAGGAACCCATCTGTATCATTGTACCAGCTGGTGTTGTTGTGAGAGGCTGCATTTGGCTTTAGTGAATTTTTTTTGAAGACTCAACATTTTTGCCTATATTGTGATGGTTGATTTATGAGGCACCTGCCCATACTGCGCTGAGTATTCAGCAGTTTTTGACCAAAAATGGCATGACCCCCATTCCCCACCCTCCCTATTCATCTTATCTTGCCCTGAGTGACTTTTTTTTGTTTATTTCCCTGGTTGAAAAAAGTCCTCAAAGGGAAATATTTTGTCCATGTGGAAGAGGTGAGACAAAACAGCAGAAGCATTGAAAGGCATCAATATCAGTATATTCAAAAACTGTTTCATGCAGTGGAAAAAACATCTCTATAGGTGTATTGCCTCAAATGGAGAGTACTTTGAAGGTGACTGAAGTTGAAACATGTAAAAGTAAATACATACTTTTTTATAAATGAATTCTGTTTTGGGGCTCACCCCTTGTGCAACAGAGGCCAGTTTTGCAGCGGCATTTGTGGGGGTGACATGCAGGGCAGGGAGAGGTATTCTCACCTGCAGACTCACAGCTGGCTGCCCATGGACGTCTCCACTTGAGTGTCCACAAATAATCTGAAACAGCATCTTCGGTGACCTCTTGACTTTGCCCCCAGTACCAGTTATTTTCATACTCTGCCTGTTTAAAGTTACTTGTGACTGTCTTGATTTAGTTACTCCAGCCAAAAATCTCATGTCATCCTGTTTCCTTTCTTTCTTTCTCACCCCTTGTGCAATCTATCAGCAAAGTTTTTGAGTTCTACCTTCAAAAAATATCCAGAAACTGGTCATTTCACTGTCTGCACTGCCCAAGCACTGCCATTGCTCACCAGGGCTGTTTCCACAGCCGTTTAGGCTGTGTCTCTGCCCCATCCTGCCCCACTGGGTTTGTTTCCAACAGTGGCCTGAGAGGACCTGCTCAGAATGTGGCAGACTGTGTCATCTTCCAATCAAACCCTTCCAAGGGCGTTGCTTCTTGTTGGCATAAAAGCCAAAGTGTTTATAGTCTGGCTCCCCTGTTACTTCTCAGAATGCATCTCCGATGACTTCATCCCTTGTTCACTCTGCTTCAGCCACACTGGCCTCTTTTCTTGGCACATGTCAGGCACATTCCACAGAGCCTTGGCCTCTGCTCATGTCCGACCAGCCTCTAGCTGGCTCCCTCATCTTCAGATCTGTATGCAAATACTTCCTTTTCAGTGGGACTTCCTTTTGGTCCTCTATTTAATACTCCATCTAGCCCTTAATCCCACCGATATACATACCAATTTAGTTCCCCTGCTTAATTGTTCTCATAGCTTCTGTTATGGGATCCTTCTGCTGAAGGATACATTGAAAGGTTATGTTCCTGGTACCTGTCAATGTGATCTTCTTTGGAAATAACGTCCTTGGAGATTTAATCAAGTTACGATGAGGCCATCAGAGTGGGCTCCAATCCATTATGACTTGGGTTTTTATGAGAAGAGACAGAGCCACCCAGGGAGAGTGCTATGTGATGGCAGAGGTGGAGACTGGAGTGATGCAGTCACAAGCCAGGGATTGACGTCCACCACCAGAAATAAGGCAGCAAGGGAGGGTCCCAGCTGGAGTTCTAGAGGGGGCGTGGACCTGCCAACCCCTTGATTTTGGACTTCTAGACCCCAGACTATGAAAAAATAAATTTCTGTTGCTTACTCCACCCAGTTTGTGGTACATCATTAGGGCAGCTCTATCAAACTAATATAGCATGTATCACACTATCTGATGTACTACATATGCTACGTATTTCTTGTGTTTATTGTCTGTCTCCCCAACACTGTTCTGACCCTCTGCTGGATTTCACCCAGTCTGACTTCTGCCTAATGGTTAACTAGCCCTGATGCTTCAGGGTGAATCTACAAAGGGATGTCATGGAGACAGGAATGGAACTCAAAATAGGAAGTAGAAGTCCTAGCTTCCACCTAAGGATGGTAGAAGAGTGATTTGGGATAAGATAGCATTTGGAGATTATAGACTATGATACTACCATACAGGAAGTCAGGCTGAGTGGTGAAAGGGCTCCGTCAAGTGTCTGAGTATCAGATTGGACACAGAAGGAGACACCACAGGGAATTCCTGAAAGCCATATAAATATTTTGTCAAATGTTTATTTGTCTTTATTTTTGCTTATACTATCAGTTTTAGTAGCTTTTACTATTTTTTCATAGCCCTCAAAGTATCTCAGTAACACTGAGCCCCAAAGGAAAATGTGTTATCTTTTAAACACAATATAATGTGCATTATTGAATTCTGAAGCTCAACATGGTAGAAAAGCAACACACAATGTACAAAGCGTGTTCAGAATGACACCGGAAAGGTGTGTCATCCGTCACAGAGGAGATGCCCCCCACTTTGTCCCTGGTCTGTAAACGTACATAGTAAATGTTGGGAAAAGAAACCAAGAAACTGAAAAAGAAAATGGGGATTCTTAGGATGACACAGTGCAACAATTGGGGGAATAGCTAATGGAGTTGGAGCTGGATTTGAATTCTGATTCCAACACTCAGTAGCTGGTCACTAATCCTAATCCTAAACTGACCAGAAATAATACCTGTCTCAGAATGCTGCTTTGGGTTGTAAATGAAAGATACATGGACAATACTTCCATGTGAAATACTAAGTCCTCAGGAAATGGTGCCCATTATGGTTTTATCTCCCAGTGCAGTGATGTTAGCATATTGTGAAAGATGCTCTTTCTGTCAAGGGTCCGGATGAGGTTGCTGACGGTAGCCGTTACTGTGGGCGAGGAGCCACTCACGGCCTCCTGATTAACTACCCTACCGCTTCCATCACTGTCCTTTCCATCTTACTTGGCGACAAATGTATAATCTAAGGATCCTTCCACTTAAACAGCTCCTTTGATGGTAGGCCTCTTCAAAGTGCTTTTCAGCTATTCATTAATTAGGCAAATCCACCCATTTTTCTAGATCCTATCGCTGAGACAGTTGGAGAACTTTGGGGAATAGGAAATCTGTCCCCCAACCCATTTTCTAGAGAAGACAGTCTCACAAATTTCAAAACATTGTGTACAGTGAGAGGAAGGTTATTTGCCAAGAGTTAACCTTGTAACTATCGCCTTACTGATTTTGTCGCTTTGCAAGTTCCCTTGAAGAGCTCTCTCCAGGTGCATGAATAGACCAGAGTCCGAGACACGACCACTGGGCTCCCCTGCAAACTCTGCCTCCCTGTTTTATGAGGTTGTCCTTTGAGGTCTGATATCCTGAATTCGACTCCCCGGCATTACCTTCATCTCTCTGATTTCATACCGTGGCCAATAATTACATGGCCAGGTGTTCAATTTTCCCCTTAACTGGGTGAAACTGGCTGTTAGATAACTGTGAGTTTAAAATGGCCTGCTCAAAGGAAAACATCAACTTGTAAGCAAACCGAGAACTTGATTGGCTCTGAGCAGGTTGCTTGGTTGTCAGCAAATGAGGCGTGTTTTAATCCAGTTTTGTTGCGTCATTACAGACAGTAACTGTGGCAGGGTTCTGGAGATGGCGCGGTAGATGCTGAACGGGCCGGGCGGGGGTGGGGGTGGGGGTGCTCTTCTGCCAGGAGGCTCTGGTCAGGATCTGACCTTGGTTGTTCTAGAAGATGGTGGGAAAGAAAATGTGCAATTTTTCTTGGCTTGCAAAGCGGTTAAGAAAATAACTAGATACTTTAGAGTTGCAGGAAGAGCATTTGTCTTCAGAAATGTCTCTTTTGGAAAGGGAATGCGAGATTGTTCCTTGCCCTGTGCGCACCCCAAGAATCCACACCCCAAGGCTGGGTGGCATGCTTTCTCACTTTGCTTAGGTGTCTCTACTCAAATACCCACTCTTTTACCTTTTTTTGGTGGCAATTATTACACTCTTTTCATTGTGCTCTACATTTCTGTGGGGATTTGGAGTTGTCTGTCTCCTTACTGGAACAGAACTCTGTGGGAGCAGGAACGGCAGGTGGTCCCCGCTCCAGTCCCTGTCAGTAGCTGTCCAGTGCAAGTTGAAAGACTTTGAAGGTGATGGTGAGCAGATGGAGGTAGACATGTCCTATAAATGACAACATGGACACAACCAGCTGGCCTGGGCCTATTGGGCCTAGATTCAAGGAATTTTTATGAAAACATGACTCTTATTTTAAGAATATATATAATAATAAATGCATTATAATATACATATAATGATTATATATAATATAATCATCATATATTATATAATGCATGTTATATAATATATATTATATATTGTATATATAATTACACACACACACACACATATGTGCAGATAGGTGAAAACACAAATCCCAAATTCTCACACCTCTTAGTGGGTAGACCACCAGTTTACAGAGCCCTCAGTGGAACTGCAGACAGCACCTGTTGAGGCCAGTGGACGGTTCTGGTGCACTAGAGGCTGGCAAACCCCTTGAGAAGCAGGCTGCAGAGCCACAGCCCTTTGGCTCCCATGGAAAGCTCGGCTGACACCCAAAAGCTCTGGACGTCTCACAGAGAATGGAGAGCTCAGCAGACCCAGGGCCCCAGCTGAACTCTGGCATCCTGTAACCTCTAGCAACCAGAGGGCAGCTTTTAGCAATTAGGGCTTCCTTTGCTCTCCAGCAGACCCCTGGAGGACGCCTCTGGCAAGGACTGACCCCAGGCCTTTGCATTTTTGGTCATTACACACATGCACAGAGCAGACCTACTCTGTTCAAATCTTTCTGGTGTGGTGTCATTAGGCTACCACAAGTAATCTATTTTAGAACATTGGAAAACCATTTGTAATCCATTCTGATGAAGAATTTGTTCAAGGACTGAAAGAATTTTTAAATCTGGGTTTTGATTGCATGTCACCTTCCCAAACTTGGTTGTGTAGAATGGATGGAATCAACAGTCAGAGAGCTCTGTCTGAATTGCTGCCTCCTGCTGCCCTTAGCTTGCTCAGAGGGGCTGCTGACCCAGAGCCCAACCCAACCCAGAGCATTGTGCTAAACTTGTAGTCTTTGGTGTCATAAATTGTAATGACTAATTCTGAGGCTGACTGTTTCAACCTTTTATTCATCGCAAGCTGGAAAGGGAGGCACATTATGTTTTTGGCCACATATTGACCTGTTGAAACCCCAAAGATTGCTTTTAAAAGCAAGTGAAAAAGTGATTATTTTGGGAATGGGGCACTGCAGAGAACTGTAATTGGTGTCTCTTTGCCCAGCACACACCCGTACTGCTAATATTATCTTTATGCGAGAAGTAACAGTTTAAATACGCTTCTATGCACGTCGTCTCATTTGATCCTCAGACATTTTTATAACACAGGTACCATGTTCACTGAAGGGTCATTCAAAACCACCGAGCAATTTGGGGAGTTGGGACTAGAACGCATCTGTTTGGTCACTACCCCTCCCCCCGAGGTCTGTGTTTGCTGATGCGAGACTTCCGCAAGTGAAAGCTGTTGCTGTTCAGCGCTCGGATGTGAGAGCCTCTGAACCAGTGACCGGCCTTTCTGCCTTCTCCTTCACACTGGCACAGAACTGTGCAGTTCTTCATGTTTACACAGGTCTTCATCACACCATTCAAGGAGCACGGAGATCTCGTTATCGTTCCCCAAATTAATAGGTAAAAGTAAGAAGTTTATAAAAAAAAAGATGAACAAAGCTCCACATTTTGCTTTAGATTTAGAGAGCATCAACCTTCTACTATTTTGTTAGAACGGGAGATAGAAGCAGAGCTGCCATTTCTTCTCAAACACCTGGGAAGGGAGCTTAACTTTCATTATAAAGCGTAAAAGACAGGATTTAATTCGAAGAAGAAAACAAATTTAAAAAAATTAAGTTCTCTGTAAGTTCATTCAGCATCCAAAGTGGTTAAGAATAGGTATAATTAATGAACTATCACTATTTCCTGCACTATCTACATTATTTTTCTTCATTGTTCTATTAAGGTATAATTTATATTCAGCAAAATTTCTCCCTTTTAATGTCCAGTTCTGCAAATTCTGGCTAACACATACAGTTGTACAACCACCATGCAAATCAAGATATAAAACAGAACATATCGCCTCAAAATCCCCTATCATCTATTTTTATGACTTTCTATAACTACCTAGAATGTTGATAGGCTTAAAATGTTGTAGAAACATAGTGGTTAAGATATGTATGTACGGGCCCAAATATGTTTGTATTTTAGCATTATCTGTCCTAAATGTATAGCTGGGAAACTGAGGCCCAGGGAGGTAAGTCATTTCCCAAAGTGATGAAGCTAGGGTTGAAACCATGCCTTTCGGACTCTCCCACTCGTCCCTCCTGCAGGGCCATGCTGTGGGTCCGTATACGGAAGGCTAAGGAGTCCCCCAGCTTATGTGCATGGACCTGAGAAAGACCCTCCGTTGGGGAAGTGGGACCCGCTGCTGTCAACTCCAGCTCCCTGGCGACTGAACAAAAAAGTCCTCGACAACAACACAACCCTCCTTTATCAGTAAGTTCTGACTTCACCCCTTGTGACTTTTTCCCTGCGTGAGCACTACCCTGATTTCGCAGTAGAAATGTATTGGAGAGCAGAATTTACAGGACTGCGCCGTACTCACAGAAATGCTTACTTCCACAACTCTGTGATTCCAGTTGCAGCTTGACCATAGAGGAAGGGAGGGCTGGTGTTATCAACGGGCATCTATTCTGGACTGAAACCCCTCAGAGGAAAGAGGGATGAGTGATCAGGCAAGGAAAAATATGCTGCTGATAGCATCATCCAACTGTGTATGCAGCAAGCATCTCTATTCTTGGACCTGCTGGGAACATGCGTCTTGATTGACTGACTGTTCATCAATAAAAATCCCCTTTTAGAGGATCGCAACGGTGGGGTCTGCTCTTGCTTCCGGAGTGGCAGAGACACTCCGAGAGTTCAGAGTAAAGCAAACCGCATAGTGTTTAATGAAGCGCTCCAAAGTACTGAAGAGACACAGTCCCTTGTCCATTACAAATGCGGTCAATTTTCTGAAAATTAAATTTAAGGTTATGTTTTTTTTTCCTTCTTGGAACCATAGATCACTCAAATATTTCCATTAGCTCCAAGACAGAGTGACATAAAGAAAAAATGATGAAAGGATCCATCGACTATCAAAAGAAAAGGAGATAGGGAGATTTATAATAAAAGTAAAACTCAAAGGAATTCAGACTCATTCCATGTGCAATTAAAATGCACATTTAAATCATGAGATAGTGCAGCCTGGGCAGATTGAGTGGAGCTAATTTATAGGCATTTCATTAACTCCACAGGGGAGAGCCCCCTGCTGTTGCTTTGCAAATACAATATTTATACTGATAATTATACAACTAATTTAAAATATATTCAAGGAGACTTAGGTGAGCACAGTAAAGCCCATTCTCTCTGAGATGCCACATGGTCCACACGGATTGGGGAAACTAACCCCTAGTTCAGCAGGAGCTTTAGCTGCAACTTCAGTGGTAGGGAATTGAGGATGAAGAAGGAGAAAAGGAAACATGGCAAGATTCCTTCTTTTTGTTTTTTAAAGAATGTCCTGTTTTCTTTTTTACCATCTTGACTAAAAGTATCATAGGGTCAACCACAGGAAAAACCACTTCTAAAAGGCACAGACTCCCGTCAAGTAATATTTATTCCATGTAGTTTTTAAATTTCTCATGCATTTCTCCCACTCTCTGTGCAGGCACTTGTCTTTTCCAAATTGAAGGTCTTCACAGGACCCTTTTTTCCTTTCTCCATAAGAACTGACTCTATTCTAGCTTTTGCTCAAGGAGCAGCCCACACAAGCTGGAGAACTCTGGATAGGGGGTGTGTCCTGCGCTCTCAACAGTGGGGAACACCTTGATGAATTGAGTTTAGTGGGTGGGACTCTCCTGGAAAAAATCCATTAAGCTCCAACTGCTTAGAGGAAGCAATAGAAATGTAAAAAGAGGTACTAATGTTGCCAGTGTTTATTTACTAAGCATGTTATGGCCAGGGTCCTACCATTTTCTCTAAGCTTCTTCCTGCCTGTCTTTGGAGAGGAGAGTGGAAAGTGTTACTATCTCAGTTGTCTGAGTTAAAGCTCTGATTGATAACAGACATATCAGACAAATTGACAGTAAATATGTTCTTTAAAAAGGATAAAAATCATATTCACTACTTGGAAGTGTATAGTAAAAATCCAACATTATGTGTCTCTCTCCTCTGCTTCTGTCTCCCCATCTCCCCTGACTCAGACCCTCCCACTCCCGCCTCCCTCTGGTAAAGCCTCAGAATCCCCTCAGGGCCACCCAGATAATTCAGGATAATCTCCCTATCTCAAGATCCCTAACATACTGACATCTGAAAAGTCTCTTTTGCCAAGTAAGGTAATATATACGCAAATTTCAGGGATTAAGAGTAGATAATTTCGGGGAAGCCATTATCCCATCTACCATGCCTGCCAGTTGCTAAGTTGTTTTTCCTTGGTGATAAATCCACTTTTCTTCATCTCTGATTTGAGATAACAGCTCTATTGTGTTTGTGTTTTAGTAGCTGGTCCTCTGCTAGGTTATGCCCACAGGAGGCATCACAGGATACTGGAAGGCAGACAGAAGAAGAGGGGGTTCTGTCCTTCAGCTGGATGCTCTTGTTGGAATTGCCCTAGCAAGGGAATTCACGGCAGCAGCTGATGACACAGGTCCCTACTTTTTTCCGCATCCCCAGAATGGCTACACTTCTGGGATCGTTCTCACTCCCCTCAGGGGTGCCCTCACATGCAGGGCCATGGGGCCCCTCAGAGGTCTGAGTCTCCACTCATCAGAGCCTCTGCTCCAAGCCCCTGGGTTCTGAGAGCCTCAAATTGTTTTCTTCATTTCCTGAACCCCAGAGGTGACAGCAGCTTCTTAAGTAATTACTATAGTGTTCATTTTGAGATTTTCCAGTTATGATCAGTATTTTAACTCCCCCCAAAAATGGGTATAAAATTAAAGAGTGACCTTAGAATAAATAGACAGGAGTGAGCGATGAGGAAAGAGAAGTTATTTCAATTCTGCCTGATGTTGGCTGGTTTGCAGTAAACATTATGGTATAGAAAGACAAGTCTAGAGTAACATGAAGGGGAAAAAAAAGAAAGACAAGTTTACCTTCCCAATAAAATCATTTCCAAGTTTTCTTCTTAATGTGGGACACCCAAAATCCAAAAGACATTCATATTGGTTTCATTTTTTTTAAACCGAAATGTCACTTAAAGGAATACAATACATGATTATTAGAAAGTTTTAATTCTGTTTGAAGTTGAAACTATGCAGATTTAGTTTGGCCAAATTTAACTCAATACATATGTAATTTTTAAAACCAGTAGTTTCACAGTCCAATGCAGTGAATGTCTTAATAAAATTTTATACATACGTATGTGTGTGCACACGTGTGCAAAAGAGGTGAATACTGAGAGATTTATAAATTATACAGTCTTCAAATAAGCTGCCAAAAGAAACCATCCATTTGAATTTCCCGATGCGTGCTGCAGCGAAACCACACTCAATTTATGACCTCATTTATTAGAGGTCTGAACATTCTTCAGATTACACTCTCGCCAGAGATAAATGCACTTGACATAAAATAATAATGTTTCAATCGTGGAAATGTGATCTTGATCACACTTAAATCTGCTTTTTATACTCTGACATTAATTACCAACACAGAGCCCCTTGGACAGCTCCACATCCAGTCTTTGAAGAGGTTATTCATCAGATAGGAATGATGTTTGTCTAGAAGTACACTCTTCTTAATGGACTTAATGTAATTACTTTTAAATGTCCAGGGGCCCCTCCCCTGTTCTCCCCCACCTCCTGCCCCACTCAATGGCATATACAGCTCTCTGAGGTCATTGAGACACTGGGAATGGGCTGATGTGATATGAATCTGCCACAAGTCAAAACAATCAAGTATATTCACATTAAAAAATAACACCTTGGGGGATAAGTGGGAGAAGTTAAGGGCACAGAACAAATCACACTGACATTTACTGTATACGTTTATCTGAAATAAGGTTGCATAAACAATGGAGTTCAAAGGGAAAATAATCTGCAAAAGACAACACAAGTGGTGTGTGTGTGTGTGTGTATGTGTTTAGAGTATAAGGTGGATGATATGCTTGCATTCCAGTGTGAGGTCTAGTGCTCTCAGTAAGGAACCAGGGAATGTAATGGAGGTTCAGATGTGTAGGTCCTTTTCCAATGGCTGCCTCTGTGAATCATTGCCCATCCTTCTGGGCACCTGCTCCTCACAGCCCAGAGCCTCAGGGTTATCACAGAGCTTTCCCATACCCTCAGAAAGGCTTGGTTACTGAGAACTTGGTGGGCTCTTATCATCAGATTAGTTATGCCTTGTCTAATGCATTGACCCAACATAGAAATGACCTTAACAGTCTGAATTATTGAATAATAGAAGAGATTTGTAATGTATACTAGTTAGAAAAGAAAGGAGAGTTCCTATGGGAAAACCCCAATTTTGATTTGAAAATAAAGAGGTAAGGACAGGAAGTCCTTGGAGTTTAAATTCTAGAGCCATAATATCAAAAACAAAACAAACAAACAAAGATATCTGGATTGAATGGAACACCAAAGCAAGAGTCAAATGAAAGAAGAACAAAACCTATCTATAAATTAATTTTAAGTTTACAAATCAGATTCATCATTCAAAGCCATGAGCAAAGGTCTCCCTGGCAGCCTTGGTGCTATGCCCAGACTCCTATCTGCATGTCCCCTTAGTGTCATGGGGTAGTGGGCACCGACAAAGTGGAATTACTGGAAAGACATAATTAAGGGTAACAGAGAGATGGTTTGAGGATATTTAGTATGTCAGCAAAAGAAAAATGTAGAATACGGCTACAGTGAGCCAAATGGCAAATAGAGCGGATATATATGTCATCATCGGGACCTTTGCCTTTCTCTGAAGACTCCACTGAAAGTTCTGCCTAGAGAGAGGACCTTGGGCCACAAATGAGTTAGTGCATCTCGAGTCCAAAGGGAGGTGATACAGAATCATATATGTAATGTGTTTCCTATCCTCATGCGTGCAGTATGTTCTAAAGGCTCAGTGACCGCACTTAATACTGTTAGTACTCGGCCCTTCCTCCGTGGTCGTGCTTATGGAAGGAAGTGTGAGTCACGGACTGAACTAGGGCTGATGAATGTCTCCTTTAATTATTATGTCGAATGAAGGTATATTTTCTGACATTACTTAAAAACTATTTACTTATTTCAAAAATTATTGTTTTTCTCCCTCCTTTGCTCACAGCATATGTCCCCAAGGATTAAACAAAAATTTCTACTTGGATCTAATTTTCATTGAAATGATATATATTGCCAAAATATGTAAACAGATATGAAAACAGAAAAAAAATCAAGCTTACTGATATAGGCAAAACGGCTGAAGAGTTGAATCAATCACCCCACTTTCATCAGGTGTTTTGTTCGAGGGGGCTTCAAGCCGGCCTCTCAGGCAGAGGGGCGTGCCGGTCAGTGTCGTCACATAAACACATGTCTGGAGCTGTCCCCCTTGGAGTCTTGATCCAAATTAATCAGTCAAATCTCTGCAGTAACTGTAATAACTGAAACATTTCCGAATTTCAGTTTTCCTTTTTATTGTAAAGAATGGTCCCAAAAGTTCCAGATGTACTTCATAGTTACCCATTTCACCTTTTCCCGTGTTTTTTGCCTGACTTGTTTCTGTTCCCCTTCTCAGCTTCCTCTGCTTTCATTAGTGGATGGTGTTTGCATGCCTCCTCCTGCCTGTGTTGTCTGCAGTGTGGGAGTACAGACCGATGTGTGGGCGAATCTTAAAATGGTTGATGCTTATCAATGACTGATACCTAAAATTACCTTTCATTGGTCTGAAACCATTGTGTCATATTACTAATTAGATGACCTGCCAATAGTTGCCTCATACAATATCTGTTCACATAATCTCCAAACTGTTTATTATAATATATTTTGATTACTCCTATAACTGCTAACTTCAGCAATGTCCTGACGTCAAATCACTTCATTAAACACATTGAATGTGGAAATATGTTTATTTCATGTAGTCTTATTATTGTCTCTAGTAGCTGTTTTGTAGTTTATCTTAAAGTTATTTTTGGCTAGGTAATAACCCCATCCCCTCAGAGCCATTGTGAAGAGCTGCGGTCAGTTCAAACCATTCTTTTCAGACGCTGAAGGGTATGAACCCTGTGTCTCTTAGGTTGGAGCCAATAGCCACATCTCACCTTTTCTCGGTGTGGGAAAGAAGACTGGCACGAATAATCATAATAGGTGTGTTCTTTCTCAACCTCACTAATCAACGTTAATAATGAGGTATAATGAGTAATATCCTTATGGGAAATTATACCAACGATTGTCATGCATAAGGAATTCATATTTTATAATTGCACAGAGGATATGATAATGATGGGTTACTCTTTTCTTGCTATACATTATTTTAAATAGAAACCCTCTGCCCTGCTATTAGCCAGTGAATCCTGAGACATTCTTTCTCTGTTGCTTAACAGCCTACAGATAGCCACATGGCTTCACTGTAACTTTTAAGTATCACATGTTTGAATTTCCAAATGAAATCACGACACGTCTTCTGTCCCGTTGTGTCTGCAAACCAGGGCCATTATTCACTTTGAGAGGTGTGCCATTTTTCAGTGCCCTGAGCCCACGGGTTTTCTGACAATCCCATGAAAATGTCGAGGTCACGAGCTGACTAATTCTTCTGTTTCAGGAAGGTAGCTCCACAATGTCCTCACCCCGCAGTGAGGTGTGTGTACGGGTGTGAGTGGGAGTCCCTTGCGTTCTGTTTTCCCAGTTCCCATTCTCTCCGCTGCGCTTCACAAGGGAGCATCACCTTGCCAGGGAAATAAGGCACACAGGCATTTGCCGTCAGTCTCATTTCAGACCTTTTTGTCGTTTGTTATGTGAATTATTACAGATTTTGGCTTTCCTCTCCTCTAGGTCCACTGTTGTCCTTTTGGGTCCAGGAAAGCTGATATTTAGCCATCTTGTAGTAATAATAATTTGTTCTTATTTAATTTAATGTAGTATAAATTTTGTAACACTTTGTGCAGTGTGTATAAAGGCAAGTTTATTTATAAGCTTTCTATGTAAGTTTTCAAGGATACTTTGATTCCAAATATGGACATTTAGCACTCGGTACAAATACTAGATGTGTTAGATAAGATGCATTTTGTGTCGTAGAGATATGTCATTTCTCCACAACTGTAAAAGGGACTTGATATGTATTTTCAGCGACACCTGCAAATGTATGTTAGTACTTTTGTCAAATGTTATTTTTAAGCTATGTGTTGTAATTAAGTAAAATTTTCTTATTCCCTATATGGAAAAGTAAAAAAATTATATCTTATATAAATGTGATATACAATAAAGGAATTTAGTAGTCACGTGGGCTACTTGGTGGGTAGTGAAGAAAATAAGGCTCAGGTCTTAGATTTGACTGTTTTAATCTGAAAAATCTATGCATTTTTTTCTGCCTTAAAAAAGCAGCTTAACATTTTGATAAGAAATACAAAAACTTCAACCATTTTAAAAGAAAAAGTCTTTAAATTATAAAGCATACATGCATCCCAGACCAAGAAAAAAAAAAGCTAAAGCAGTTCATCACTATCAAACCAGTATTAGAAGAAATGTTAAAAGGTCTTCTTGAAGAAGAAGAAAAAAATAAAAAACATGAATAGGAAAATAGTGCGAAGAACAAACACTCTCACTGACAAAGGCAAGCACATAGTGAAAGCAGTGGATCAACCAACACTAAAACTAGTACACAGGTGAAAAGGCAAAACTAGGAGGATCATCCTTACTTACAACAGCAAATTAAGGGATACATACAAACACACACAAAAGAAGTAAAAAACAGTGACAGAAGCATAAATGTGTGGGGAGGAGATGGGTGAAAATGGTAGTGATTTTAGGATGTGTTTGAACTTAAGTGACCATCAAATTAAAATAGATTGCTGTAAGCCTAGCTTGGTATATATATGAAGCACATGGCAACCAGAAACTAAAAATCTATAAGAGATATACAAAAATAAGGAGAAAGGCATCCAAACCCAGCACCACAGAAAGTCATCAACATGCAAGAGAGGAGAGTATTATGCTGAGTGGAATGAGTTAGACAGAGAAAGACAAATACCATATGATTTCACTTATATGTAGAATCCAAAAACCAAACAAACAAACAAAAAGCCAGAGGAACAAGCTATACAGAAACAAACTTACAGACACAGAGAACAAACTGTTGGTTGCCGGATGGGAGGGGGTTAGGAGCTGGGTGAAGAAGGTGACGGGATTAAGAAGTACAGATGGGTGGTTCCAGAGCGGTCCCAGGGCTGTGAAGTCCAGCACAGGGAGTGTGGTGAATCATATTGCAATAACTCTGTGTGGTGTTAGGTGGGTGCAAGACCTATTGGGGGGATCACCTCATAAGTTGCATAAATGTCTACCTACTATGCTGTATACCGAAACTAATATGTTATTGAATATGAACTATAATAGAAAAAATTAAAAACAAAACACCCCCCAAAGAATAAATGCAATGAATATAACACACGTAGATTCAGGGAAATTGATTATCTTTTCAACAGTGTATGCCCATAGTAATTATACAGCTGGGGGGCGTTGTTACTTTGAATTTAGGGTATTCTATGTTTGTAAAGTCTTAATGTTACTTTTTACGATTTCCCTACAATAGAAGTTGTCTAGGGAGATATTACATCCCCAATTGCATGTATTTCCCTACTACAACCTGAGTTAAATGAGAGAAAAACTTATATCGTATCTAGGTTACTAACCAGTGGAATCAAAAAAATATCAGTTCAGTCAATCATCGGTGATTTTTAAAACCTGAATTGACTGATTGCTTGACTAAGTTACATAATCAGTTCACATATTGAAATACCATGGATTAAATGTTATCATATGTGGCATTTTCTTCAAAATAATTCAGTTTGGACTGGAAATGTGTAAAAACTTAAAAAATTGCCCACGAGCTGATAATTATTAAGGCTGGGTGATGAGCATATGGAGATTCATTAATTGTTCTCTCCACTTTTACAAGTATGTGAAATTATTCACAATAAAATGTTTTAAATGACACCAACTCAGAGAAGCCAGCTGTGGCTATAAACCACAAAAATGTTTGGTATTTACCACCAGGACAGTATGGCCACAGGTTTATACCTCTGGTCACGATAAACACGTGACCAGAGCAAGTCATGAGTCTAGTTGTGGTCAGCACTGGAGTTGGGGATAGCTACTTTGAGTGCCTGCAGTTCACGTTTTACGCACAAGGCCCCTGAGTTTATGCATTGACTAAGAAAATGCAGGGTCTAGGAATTTTATTCTTTCTTTATTCTTATGTTTTTGAAAATATAAATGGTTCACAGATTACTTTCTTCATGGAGTGACAAAAAAGTTAAATGCGTCCCACTTTGTTTTCCCCCATCCTACCCTCACCTTTCTAATCTCTTTCACAAGAGTGGTGTGGCCAAATATTACAGTATTGGTTTCAAAAAGTCACGGCACTATATATGGTGTAAAATTAGCCTTTTCAAATAAGGGGGTATGGTGACATTTCTTTAATGCATGGGTATGTTTGAACCATTGAGCTCCAGCATCTCAGAGTATCTTCAATCTTCTCATTGTTTGCTTATATGATAAAAACAACAGGAAAGAAATCGGATTTAAGGATTAGGAACTACTTAAAGTTGTAAAGAAAGGTTAAGTACTGAATGAAGATGGCTATTCAATCTTTAGAGTAAAATTTTATTAGGCAAAGGAATAGTCTTGAGTGCCGCTAGACTGGAAGCCAGGAAATGAAAAGCACATTTAGTATTTTCTCTAATTCTGGCTCATCCAGCGCTAAGCATCGCTCAGAGCTCCCTGATCAGATAAACACCTGTGCGCAGACTTCTGACTCTCTTGCACCGTGGATCTGCAGCACCAGGGCTAGGGTTAGACTGAGAACTCATTCTGTGACTTTTCTTCTCAGAATCTCTTCCTCCAAGGCGTTAGAGGTGCCCCACAGCATTACCTGTGCCACACAGACAGCCCTAGAGAGAGACAGTTGCATTTGGAGTTTGCAAGAACAGACTGGAAAGAAATGTAAACTGAGCAAGCTACACTGCAGCTTGGATCAGCTTTGCTTCTGTGTACCTGAGGAATTATCTCGAAAGGGCAGAAGGGTACAAAAGGTTTTGCAGGTCTTACCTGCACAAGAACACTCATGAGATTGTCATAATTGGCCTTATTGTATCAATTTGTGCCATCAAGTGTAAAATCTTACTGATGGAGAGTACATATGAAAGTTACTAATGACATCCGTCATTGACAAAGTCCTCTCACACAAGGACTTTGGAACTCCAGAGGAATTAGATTGGGCTGTGTTCTTTAATTTATTAGTGAGAGAGAGAAAAATAATCCTTGACATCTAGAAGTTTCCCTGGCAGTACAGGCCAGGCCTTGGTTCATCTGTCTAACACATGTATGTTCACAGAACACCAACATTACACAGGACCATTCTGTGACTTTGATAAATAATAATTTTTAAAAAATCCCTCTGTAATCAGGTTTGAAAATAGACAAAATGTCAATATTGCCCATGCCCCTGATGATCCGACATCCCCACTCTCATGAGTAATTCCTGCGTTTTTACTTCTCACAGCTCTAGCCTTAGTCTCGTGTCTCCTGCCTTTAGACACGATCCATGAAGGGACTCACTGGATTACCCTCCTCACCGCTTCCTGCCGGCATCCACGTCAGAGCGCAGGCCCACTTCCTGCCTGCTGCCTCCTGAGATGTCTCAGGATTTCCGTGGTCTACAGTCTCTTTTGCTACAAAAATAAACTCAATTTGTATAATTTCAGGTATGTGCCTGGTGGTCACTGGCTAAGGGACAAACTATTGCTAAATTTGTTATGATGAAACCTTTATAATTGATAAAATAAGTATGCTTCTGTCCAAAAGAAACCCTGGCCATTAGATTTTTATGGTAATAAAATATACATAACATAAAATTACCATTTTAATCATTTTTAAGTGTATAGTTTAATGGCATTAAGTACAGCACCCTTCACCGCTATCTATTCATCTGCAGAACTTTTTCCACAATCTTAAACCCATTCTCCACCCCCTGGCCCAACACCACTGGTCTACTTTTTGTCCCTATGAATTTGACTGTTTTAGGTATCACTTCTAAGTGGAATCATACAGTATTTTTCTTTTGTGTCTGTCTTATTTGACTTAGCAAATTGTCTTCAAAGTTCATCCATGTATTAGCAGGTATCAGAATTTTCTTTCTTCTTCATGCTCAATGATTTTCCATTGTAAAATTATACCTCATTTTGTTTATTCACTCATTTGTGGATGTATATTTGCTCTGTTTCCACTTTTGGTAATTGTGGATAACACTGCCATAAGCACCGGTACAATTACGGTCATTTTTTAAAGAAATGATGAGCATAATAGTTCCAGGGTTTTTCTGATTCTGCATATGACCCTAACACAGTGCCCTCCCTCCCTCCCTCCCTTCCTCCCTTCTTCCTTTCCCTCCCTCCTTCCTTCCCTCCTTCCCTCCTTCCCTCCCTCCCTCCTTCCCTCCCTCCCTCCCTCCTTCCTTCCTTCCCTCCTTCCTTCCCTCCTTCCTTCCTTCCTTCCCTCCTTCCTTCCTTCCCTCCTTCCCTCCTTCCTTCCTTCCCTCACCAATCCCCATACTTGGAGAAATCAAACACTTTATAGCAATCCAGAAGAGCATGTCATGTTATTTTCCCGTGTCATTGCCGACTTTATCAAGACAGCACAAGGGAGGGGGAGAATTGGGAGAAAAACTGTAGACAGGCAAAACAATTCCAAATGAGTTTTTCTTTCAAAATGTATTTTTAAAACTGAATTCTAAGTGTCATGCTACTTTGTGAAATGCTAAAAAATAGGCATGTTAAAGCAGGGTTTCTGACATTGAGGGGAGAGAGACAGCCAGGTCATTTGTTTATTTGGCCATTAAGCTGTCCTGTGCCACATTCTCCCTGGAACATAGAATAGAGTCAGTGAGTTCAGGGACTGGCTTCTTTCGCTAGAAGAGAGCACATAATAGACACTCAATGCGTATTTATGAAATAAGTCAGTAAGTGATTATAATGAGCACTTAGTATGTCTTAGATACTGTGAGGGGCACTAGAGACTATCTAATAACTATTTCTGTGCACATGATGTTTTAAGTCTAGCTAGTGAATTAGAAACATACTACAAAATAGCTATAAAAAAAACTGCAGTGTCTATCTTACAGAAAAAGAAAAAATAGCCCTACTATTTCTTAGGATAGAGAGGAAAAATTGCAAAGATGAGTTAGAGTAGAAAGAATTTCGGTGGATGAAAGCATCAGCCTGTGTTCCACGTAGAGTTAACAGCACAGGAAAAGGCATGGTGGTTGCAAGAAGCATAGCGGTGAACTATAGTTTACGGCGCTTCCGTTCTGTTCAATAAACTTTAAATTCTTCATTTAAGCTTCAGAGTGCCTTCCATTTTCCCACGCACAGGAAGAAATCATTATTCTTCATGCTTCAGTTAAGGAAGCCAAGAAACACACTGAAATTAATTGAGAAAACATGGATTTTAATCCAAGCCTTCAGATCCCATCACCTGTGATTCCAACCACTAGATTACATTTAGTGAGTGTTAATTCAGGTATTTGGGGCTGGCAGAGAAGGGCAGAAGCAAGGTGGAGAGGGAGAGTGACACTGAAAACTCCAAAGGGTTAAAACGGCGGCGGGAATTGGGGATTATCGCTTTCTTTAAATCTTGACTTTAAGTACAAAAAGCATTTTTATAATTAAATAAAACAAATTTCTTTGAATAAAATATCTAGGCACAGTTTGTAGAAAATGATAAAATAGTTATTATAACTATTTCATTAACTGTTATATTAATAGTTAATTTTACAAAGGTTCTTTATTGCCCCTTTGTATATGTTTTAAGTTTGTGGATGTATGTTTCTGAACATTGTGCTTTTCAATGATTTGCGTGAATTATATTAAACAGAGTTTTTCTTTTAAAATAGTATTCAGCTGAAATGTGTTCTAATGTTTGCTGACCTATAAGAAATCTTGTTTTTCAGAACATAGGTCAACGTCAATTTAATTGAAAAAATATATATAACTCCAACAGTTAAGAAATATTATGAACTAATGAAAGAAAATACATGACAAAGAGCCTTTTTTTAGAGTGAAAGAATATATGAACTAAGAAAATATTCCGAATAAGTAGCAATGTTTATAAACTGCATAGTGTGATTTTGATGGACAGCTGAGAATTACATAACTTTTAATAACAGCATGACACCACTGCAATAAGTCAATTTTCTCTTTCCATTTATGCTTAAAAGAGTCTTTTAAAAAACAGGTGGCTACTACTGACACCACAATTAAAAATCATTAGTATTTTGTAGTGAGAAAAACATTGATCTCTACCTTGAGTTGTTCGGATACAGTAAAAAAGCAAAGGTAAATATTTACATTCTTTTCTTGCTGTTTCCACCAGCTATGTGCATGAGAAAGAATCATAAAGAAAACAGAACTATAGAATAATGGAGTTACAAGGAGCTCCAGAGATCAATAACCAATGCTAGATCAGTGTGCCAGTGGGTGTGATTGTTTATGTGACAACGTGGCTGGACTCTGATGCCCAGTAGTTTGGTCAAACACTAGTCTAGATGTTGTCATGAAGGTATTTGTGGATATGATTAGCATACCCAATCATTGGACTTTGAGTAAAGCCCATCAATTTCTGTGAAGTGGGTGGGCCTCATCCAATCAGTTGAAGGCCAT
This sequence comes from Tonatia bakeri, assembly GCA_004024845.1. Lineage (NCBI taxonomy): Eukaryota > Metazoa > Chordata > Mammalia > Chiroptera > Phyllostomidae > Tonatia > Tonatia bakeri. Next base: position 222,353 of record PVIA01000355.1, on the reverse strand, counting down.
AAGAGCAAAGAATGAGGTTCCTGAAGAAGAGTAGTTCTGCCTGGAGACTGCAACATAGAAATCCTACTTACGTTACCGGCCTGCTGGCCTGCCTTTCAGATTTGCCAGTTCTCACAATCCCACAAATCAATTTTTAAAAAATCTTTCCTATTACATATGTATAAGAGTTGGCAGAAATAGGTTTACAGTTGTGAGTATTCAAAACACAGTTTACTCTTGTATTATTATTTATTAATTATTGTATTATTTATTTGTATTACAACTGTAAACCTAATTTTGCCCTCCCCTGTATATATAAAACTGGTTCTGTTCCTCTGAAAAACCCTGATTAATACAGTGGATGAACTAAAGGCCAGAGAAATTATATGGTTTTCCTAATACCATTTAGTAAGTGGTGGCAGAATTGGTAATATTGGGAAGATGGGTCATAAAATTGCCTCAGATATCAATTATAAAGTCTAGAAAGAAATTCAGAGCTATCAACTTCTTGTTCTTTTCTAGTGATTGCATGCAGAGAAATTTAAAGTTTTATGCAAAACCCAGTACATTAAAAATTCTGGCATTCAAAAAAGATAAAACAGGGAAGGGTTTATTTGCTTTATTAAAAGATACAGCATGTGATCCTTTATAGGGGCAACTTTCCTCAGTGGTTAATGTGGTTTCATTTTTGAAACATGCTTTGTAAACTTTTAGAAACTCAGAAGTTCAGCACACTCGAATGAGGCATGTTTTTAAAGTGTATCTTATTAAAAATATTCCCAAGATTCAGTAATTTTCTCATCCTCCTGAAAATAGATATTTTATAAGGCTAGAAAAGACAAAGAGGAAAAATACACACATGTTATCTTATTAAACACAAGTCTCCCATTTTGTATGATGCTTTGCTGATAATCAGAGACAACTTGGCTGGACTCTTTTATACACATTCTTTCCTGGACTCTTCCCTGTGAGTCTCTGAGTTACTATCACCATTTGATAATGGAAACAACGAGGGCTGATGGAGACTCAAGGCCCTGCCCACACTCCCCAGAGACAGACCATTTGCTTCCCAGATCAGAGCTCTCCCCATTGCCCTCTGCAATGCCCACAGAACACCAGCATTAGCTAGGTAGGTGGGTTTGTAGGTCTCATGACCAAGAATCCCACAGTGAGCTAAATGCTTGCTCTCCTCAAAATGGTATGTGATTCTACTGTGCTAGCAAGAATATTAATATCAGAGAGATACAAATTAAAACCACAATGAGATACCACTTCACACTGGTCAGAATGGCCATCATAAACAAAACAACAAACAAGTGTCGGAGAGGTTGTGGAGAAAAGGGAACCCTAGTGCACTGTTGGTGGGACTGCAGACTGGTACAACCACTGTGGAAAACAGTATGGAATTTTCTCAGAAAACTAAAAGTGGATCTGCCTTTTGACCCAGCAATTCCACTGCTAGGATTATGTCGTAAGAACTCTGAAACACCAATCCAAAAGAACCTATGCACCCCAATGTTCATAGCAGCACAATTTACAATAGCAAAGTGCTGGAAGCAACCTAGGTGCACATCAGTAAATGAATGGGTCAAAAAACTGGTACATTTACACGATGGAATTCTACACAGCAGAAAGAAAGAAGGAGCTCCTACCCTTTGTGACAGTATGGATGGAGCTGGAAAACATTACGCTAAGCAAAATAAGCCAGGCAGTGAAAGACAAATACCATATAATCTCACCTTTAACAGGAACCTAATCAACAAAATGAACAAACAAACAAACAAACAAGCAAAATATAATGAAAGACACTGAAATTGAGAACAGGCTGACAGTGACCAGAGGGGAGAGGGTAGGGAATTTCAGGGGAAAAGGGGAAGGGTTTGCAGGAACAAGTACAAAGGACACATGGACAATAACAAGGGGTGGGGAGGAAACCAGAGGGAAATGGGGAGGGCTGGGGGGGGAGTGGGCTGGGATGGGAAGAAAAGGCAGAAAACTGTACTTGAACAACAATTAAAATAAAAAAAGAATATTAAGGCTTACCTTGGAAAAAAAATCCCAGTACATCTCGTTTTGATTCTTAACAATAACCTTACCATGTCCTCTTGAAGCTATAAACTGATTCCATGGGACAACGGCAAATAAAGAGAAGGCATTCTCTCTCCTCTCTCCATGCTCTCCAAAGTGCCCCCCTCTGCAATATTCCCTGAGTTCTACATCCTTGTATTACAGGCAAGCTTTGTTTGTTGTTGTTTTCGATTTTATTTATTTTTAGACAATGGAGAAGGGGGGGAGAAAGAGGGAGATAAACACTGAAGTGTGGAGGTGTGGTTGCCTCTCCTGTGTTCCCCCTACTGGGAACCTGGCCCACAGCCCAGGCATGTGCCCTGACTGGGAATTGAACCAGTGACCTTTTGGTTTGCAGGCCAGCACTCAATCCATTGAGCCAGGGCTAGTTGTCGTTGTTTTTTTTTTTTTTTTTTTTTAACGCTGTATGGCTTACTGAAGTGAAATAATCATTCCCGTGTTTTACAGCTCTCTCTCCTACCTCGGTTTTCATGTTCTCATCACATTTGTAAGACCTGATGATTTCTCTCCTCTTTCCCATCTGAGAGCAGGTGGACCAAGACAGTTCTTTGGAGGTTCAATGAGTGATTTCTCTTGAGAGAGGCACATCTCTCTCGTCTGCCAAGGAGTGAAAATTTTGACAGTCACTCAGATCATTTTGAATGGTGCCAAATAAGTTCCACCAAATGCTGCTGGCAATAATTACAGCATGCCAGTGAGAAATGTGGTCCTTTTCTTTCAGCACCAGGCTTCGGTCTTGTCCTGAGAGCCGTGATGGTGACTAGGCAGGGACACAGGTAGCTTTCCCCACAGAAATCACATCGGCTTCTCCTGACGGGAGAAACGAAGGGGTCGAAGGGCTTCTCTCCCTGGACATGTCTGGAGCAGAGCCAGGGATTGAGGAAGGAGCACCTCGACCTTACTGCACACCAGTCACCTGCTCCCGAAATTAGGCAAGAGGCTGATGACAGGCCATCATTTTGTTATTAGCAGGCCTGGGGGTTCCGCTGGGAAAAACATAACCTGTTGTAGCTTACAAAAAGGAAAGCTCTTTGGCGAGAATGCGAAGTCCTGAAGCCAGTGCGTGCGTCTCCCCTTCCTGAGATGACAGCATCCCAAAGTCTACTAAGATTTCAGGTTCAACCACAAGACTGCCTTTCACACGGCAGGACCAGGTAGTCACATCAAAGGGCAGAGGAAGACCACGGGCAAAGCAGCTGCTTGAACCAAGTTAAAAAAAAAAAAGAATAAGCCAAGAAGAGCTGCAGAATGGCGAGAAAAGGCAGAGACGCATAGGAGGGAAGGACGGGCGGAGGGAGTCAGGGAGGGAGGGGAGAGAGGAGAAAGCTGAGCGCGGACGTCAGGAACCAAAGCTCCGGAGGAGTCTGGCAGAGGCACTGGGGAGCATGGGGTGTTTGGAATAATTATTAAAATCCGCGTGTGCCTGCGCCATCCTGTGGGTGTGGCGCAGAGCAGAGTGTAAACTCTAGCGGGGCTGGAGCAAACATTGGATTAGCGGCAGCAGCCTGCCAGCCTGCCCGAGGAGTGCGGGGACCCGCAGCACGCCACCGGCACCATGGCCTCGTCTCAGGGGAAGATCGAGCTGAAATTCGCCGACTGGATGGCAACTCTACCGGAGAGCATCCACAGCATCCCCCTCACCAATTTGGCCATCCCAGGTAGGCGCGCAGCAGAGGCGCTCCCTCGGTGCCTGCTCCACCTGCCCCGCCCTGCTTTATCTGCCACTAGGTGCTAAGTTGCCACGGTGTCCTTGGGAGGGAAACTCATCCCCAGAGGTGGATCTCGGGCCAGGAGAGCGCGCCCTAGGAGCCTCTGGCCTCCTGGCCTTTCCCAAACCTCTGGGGACTGTGGCGCGGAGAGTCAAGGTGACTGCTTTTCCACTGGGCTTTTGAAGAAGGCTGTGTCAGAGGGTCGGGGCAGGGCGAAGCCTTGGCTCTAGGTTGGCGCCTGGTGTCTCCTCCTCAGTTTTCTCTGCAGATTGGGGCGGGGGGACATCTGGGTCTGTGCGGTGACCGCGAGCACTGTCCTAAGGGCTCAGCGCCAGCGGGTGGACCTCCAACTCCATCCCTGTCACGGAATCCAGAGGATTTGGTAGATTTCTCGGTACAACCTACCTGAGTCATTTATATATGTCCCCAGTCTCCTTTAAAGAGACAAACCGCTTCCCCAAGAGTGATGAAAGTTGAGGAACCGGCAGCAGTGTGATCGCTGCCCTTGACCTAGGAACTACTGGGGGCGAGGGGCAGAGGGCGCCGTATTGTAGTGTGTGTGGACCCAGAGGGCCTGGCCGGGTGGCCACCCTCTGGATTGCTATCCCAGCGCTGTTAGCAACGAGCACCGGAGCACTCGGCTCTGGAAAGCGAGCCCTTGCTGACTATGGGTTTGATGCTCCTGGCAGAGCCAGGCAGGGGAACCTGCGTGAGCAGTGGCGGAGGGGTGGGATTAACCGCGCGCTTGGAGAAAGTGACTGCGCCGCCGTGTCCAGACCGCCCAGGAGAAAGCAAGCCTGGCAAAGCCAGGAAGAGGCAGGAGGCATCCACAGGCTCCAGCATGGCGCGCGCGACTTGGACCAGAGGACTGGGCAGGTTTCTGGGGCGTGTGCGCGCAGCAGCCCCTACCTAGCTCAGGTGTGCAGGGGGGAGGACATTTCAGGACAGTGTACCATGGTGGCAGCTGGGGACATACCCATGCTTCCGCACCAATTTGACTTTTCATTGGGCTGAGGGAGTAGACGCTTAAGCCTTCTAGGACCTGGCTGCAGGAAAACCACTCGGGAACAGGCAGTCCCCTCCCTTCCCCTGGCCGAGCCTGGTTATCAAGTTCAGTTCAGCCTTCGGTTCTACCTCCCCTTGATTTGCCCCATCTAACACCCTCTTTCAGCCACGGGGTTTGGCGGAGGGGGGAGGGGTTTGCAGCAATACTTTTTTAAAAAGAAAAAGAAAGGTTCTCTTAAAACAGCATGGTGATTAGTAGAGGGAAGCGGGGGTCTGGATGGATGTGGGCCACGTGGGGGAAAATGGGGACCTCTGTAAAAGTGTCAACAATGAAAATAAAGATTAGAAAAAACCCCGGGGGGCTCTAACTAGCAGTGCTGGAATTGATCAGTAATGTAAATCAATGGCTGTTAGTCAAGTGGATCTGGCAGCTCTAATAGGCACAGGCCACACTCGGAGCACAGACTTGGAAGGGAAGAGTTTGTTTTCTTTTTGCTCTGCTTCAGGAAGTAGCTTCCCAAGAGCCCAGGTGTCTCCAAGGAAAAGAACAAGCTAGCTTCCCCATTCTACAGTACCTGCTACCTGGGTGAGCCCAGGGATTGCTCTTTTGAAGGAAATGATAGAAAGTACACAACTTAGTTGGCAAAATGCCACTTTCACTTCCACGGGCGTTCCTACCCTCTTTTCTCCTTTGGTTTCCAAGTTACCTTCACAGGGCCTCCCCTGAGCATTTCTGTACACGTAGAAGGTAGGAGAGGCAGAGACTCTGACACCAGGCTTCTGATTTGTGACTCTCCAGAGACACAGGGAGATTAAAAACTTACATTCATGTGGCTGGTTCTCAGAGATGCGATGCCACCCTGTCTGAACCTCTTGCATTTCTGTCATACCTCATTTTCCAGAGCCGCAGCGTGCATACCAGATCACACAGTCCTTCCTCGTGCCTCAGGAAGCAGGCATTGCTGGGACTGTTAACTCCATTTCACAAACGTGAAAATTGCAGCTCAATGAAAGCAAAAGACCTAGTATCAGTTCAGGGATCTGACCCCTTAAGTGGTCCTTAGGGAAGTGCTCCTAGGAAATTTGGAGCACAGTGCTTTGGCATTCGCACCTGGGTAATTCAGCAGCAACAAGTACTGATCCAGCAGAAAGGGACAAGGAAATGTGCATTAGCAGGAACAGGGCAATTTTCCTTTCCTCCCCACGGAACATACTGAAAGCCTGAGGTCAGAGACTCTGATATTTGGGTAGACTTAAAGACATAAGGATGATGGCATTGGATGCAGTGGAAATTTCTACTGCTTCCCCAGCCCCTATGAGTATCACACTCCAGGCAGGCCCCTACAAAGCTTCCCATGGTCACCCCCAATACTTCTCAGAAATAAAACTGTTTCTCTGAGTCTATACCCTCCAATTCCTCCATGATTCTGTAATGCAGATTTGGTAGGTCCATACATATAAATCCAGGTCTAAAAATGGGCTATGGTGCTTTTCTGCATTACTTAACTATGAGAATTTTGGGAGGAAAAAAAGACATTCAAACTGCCATAGTCAGAAAAGACTAATTGGAGACTATTAAACACTAATGGAATAATTGCCTTAAAATCATGCTAATAGCTTCCTGGCTGCTACGTGTTTACTTGGCCAGTTGCTACAGCGTGAATTAAGTAATTATCTCCACCATTTAAAATCACTCCTGACATGCCACACAAGTGCTCCCGTGGAAGGGAGCTGCTCCTCCATCATCCTTGAAGCGTCACGTTTTCATAGGTGACACAGCTGGAGAGGGAAGAGCTGCCTCCGTACAAGGCCACCCACTTGGGGCAGCTAAGCCAAGTGACAGCAGGGCTGGTGCTCAGAACAGTCTGTAGGTGTGTGATACTGCCCAGCATGGGTGCACTTCTGGCTTCTCAACGTTCCTCAGCATCTGCATCCTCACTGTTTTCAGAACTAGACCTCTTGGTGGCTGTTCTACATCTAAATGGCCTCATTCTTTGGTGTGACCGGCCTAAGGAATGAAATTAATAGTTGGTCCTAGTAGTTTTGCTTGCAGGGATCTTTCAAAGGAGTGGTGCTATCAGGATATGTGGACAGGCCCTCAGATTTTGGTCTCATTTATTGTTTTTTTCCTTCTTTCTGATGACACCAGACTAGGTTTTCATTCGTACATGTTTGTTTAACTATACCCTGGCATTCTGGGTTCTGAATGATGCTTCCTCTCACCACGAGCAGGTGAGAGAGGATAAACAGGATGGATGGAAGCAGAGAGACAAAGTATAAGGTGCAGTTGCAGGGGAGTCTGATGAATTCCTGGTGAGTCAGAGGGATTTCTGGCATCGCTGAAGCAGTCTTGAATTCTGTGATCATGGTGGCTGCAGAACCATTGTATGGAGATCCATTGTGGGGGGCAAGCCAGTTGCTGCTTAATCTGGATAAGGTGTTGGCAATCTGGGTCTGTGACGGTGTCACACGGTCCAAAATCTTGATGATCAGAAGGGTTTGGATTCCACGGGAGGGAACTGCCATGCATTTTCTGATTTGCGATCAAAGTCTCCTTCCCATAGTATAGTCCATTGACCATGTGATAATAAAATATTGGCTAAAATCTTGTGGGACCAGAACCCCGAGAGAATGCATGTTTTCTTGAAGTGGTAGGGGTTTCGTACGCAGGATGTGACTGCCAGTGGACCCACAAGCAAGACTCAGGCAACAGGAGGTCCCTCACACCCTCCCCCATCCTTGGAGTGTTTGTTCTGACCATATTCCCAGCGCCAGTGCCATTTGCAAGGTCATAGCCTTGCAAGAGCACTGTGCTGTTGAGGCCACCTGGATGCTGCATGTGTTGAGGCCACCTGGATGGTGCACGAACTTTTAGGGGTCTGGCAGGCTAGTGGGGAGATCTCATCTTGCGGATCCCGGGACAACCCTTGTCTGTGAGTTCCCTTGCTGGTTAAAGCTGCCACCTACCAATCACATACCAGTCTGGAGTGCTCTGCCCCTTCCTTTGATCTCTCCTTGCCCTCTGGGTACCGTGGCCAATTTGCGAACGAATATTTGAACAGCAATTCTTGATTATACTTTACATAGGAGCAGAGAAGTGCTTTGGAAATCAATTAAGTGTACCTGTCCATTTTCTTTGTTTCTTACAGAAAATGCCAACACCCATGAAAAAGAACAGTTTTACTTCGGGAAATTAGTTGTGTGCACAGGCACGCAGCTCTGGCCTCTGTGTTCGTGTGCTGGCTTTCCCTCGTTTTTAACTTCTTCCCTGAAAGCACTCTTTTCTTGTTGCCAGTGCTCCTGGAGCCAACCGTCTTCTTCCTTTTCCTTGTAATGTACTATTTCCGTTTTGACTGGGGTGGGACCATCTACCAAACGAGTCTGGGACTGAGTCTAATGCACAAGTTTGTTTCTAAAAGTCAGGTGTTTTTTTTTTTTTTCATCTTTTAAGTTAAGATGGTTATATAGAAGTTAAGCTTTCCAAGCAACCAATAAGCAACAATATTATTAAGGATGAATATCTTTCTTGTGTTGCCTTTCCAATCCCCAGTTTTGTTTTTGATTTTGCTAAAGAGAAAAAAAAAAAGAAGACGATTGAGAACATAATTTATTCTACTAGGACTTTTTCTTGAACAGTAAAACTGATTCACCGACTATTTATAGTCAATATAAGGTGATGTGTATGTCATTTCAGACTTCATGAAGTGTTTTCTCATGTACACATGTGCTTTTCACATGTTCTATCCATCATCTAAGGCAGCAATTTTCAAACCTTTTCATCGCATGGAGCACATAAACTAATTATAATTTTGATTCATTCACACCCATGGCTATCATTGTGTTGGCTGTTGTCTTTTTTTTTTTTTTTTTATTTGACACTCTAAGGGAAAAGAGATTAGTGCCCCAGACTAAATAGTCAGGTATTGCGTGTTCCAAAAACTCTGGTGGCCCTCTGGTTGAAAACCGTCAATCTGAAGGCTTGGTACTCCTAGCCAGTCCCGGCACTGGCAGCATGGGTACTCGGCAGAAATGCAGCCCCTCAGCCCCTCCCCTCAGGCTGCTTTAGTCAGAGTCTGCATTTTAACAAGATCGCCAGGTGATTTATATACACATTTACTTTTGAGAAATGCTGCTGTAGGGCATCTCTCGGGGATTCCTTTATGTGCGTGACAGAGCCAAATTTAAATGTGTGTCTCTGACCATGGTCTGTCTTGACCACGGTCTATCTATGAGTGTTCAGATTCGCAATCAGGCGTTGAAGAGCTAGAACCCCCTGTTCACTCAAGGCTAATGGCCCAGGTTGGGAACATTTCTGATAACTGATGTTGCAGTTCATCATGCTCCTCGAACAATAGATGGGACTTAATTGCTACTCAAGTGTTCAAATGAGGTCCTGTGATAAATGTAAAACCCTTCCCTTCATTTCCTTAAAGTCCTGCTGCCCGTTGACATCGGCCATCAGCAGCACTTAAAATCAGTGCGTCTGGTGATGCTAGCGGTCACTAGTGACAATTGAGAAAACATCCCTGCATTGGTTCTTTGTCCATCCGGGCTCATCCCTGGTTGTGTTGCAGGCCCGGCTGCCTAGGTTATGTGTAGAGGTTACAGACTCATTCAACTTACCTATCTGCTGGAACTTCTCGATATTGCTCTTGAGTAAAAGAAACGTTACGTAGGCAAAAATTAGTAATAGGCAGCATCAGAAAGCGATCAAGAACAAAGGTATACAGTACATTGATTTTTGATAGAAAGAAAATGATCGATCTTGTTTGTATTTGCTGACCATGCCTCATTTACGGGAAGTGTGATATATGTGGAATGGAAACATGCATAATGTAGTTGTAACTCACTTGTTTAAATTTTAGAGGTTTGGCATAATCCATGTTGTAAAGCCACTAAAATTAAAAAAAAATACCATTTCAAATCGCTAAAATGCATACTACCATGTTTATGTGTTAAAACCCATGTGCTTTGCTCATAGGAAAGTTTCTCATATTATTTCTTAGAGTTAATTTTTTCTTACTTAATTCCATCCAACACCACCCAATCAAAGCAGAGTAAACTACAAAGAGGAGGACTGAAACTGTTGAGCGCTGTCCATCAGCAGTACCAACAGGGAATATTCATGAGGCAAGACTGACAAATGAAGACATGGGGACACAAAAGACAGTGTTCTCCAAACCCTGCCAGCCCAAAGGTGAAATCAGAGTCAGTTTTGACGTCTCCCAGCTTCCTCCTTAATGGACTTCTAGAAATAGTTCTAGAAATCTCCAGATAAATTCTTCAGTATTTTTGAGGCCAGCTGTGGGGGCTATCACATGGTATCTGCCATTTTCCTTCTTTCCTGATTTCGTTGTCACTGTTGCTGCTCTGACCCACAGAAGACCTGTGCTTCTGTAGTTTTGTGCCCCAAAGACTGCTGCTGCTGCTGGCAGTCCCACCAGGGCCTATGCTCAGTCTACAGAGGGCCAACCCTGGGACGTACATGTGTAACAGGGCCCTGGACTCCACTGTGGTCCAAAGTCCCTCACTGTGGGAGTTGCTGCCGCCCCCTACTCCTGCATCTACTGCTGCTGTCACCACTAAGCAGGGGGTGCCAACACTGCCAGACACTTCAGCCTTCTGCATGGTATAGATGCCAACCAAAGAGCTCTTTGAGCTAATAGTGATTCTTTTGTCATTGACCCCTTGCCCTTAAGACTCAGGTATGAATTTATGAGGGCTGGACAGAGGACAGCATGTAGGATGGATTTGATTCTGTACTCTGCCTCATGCTCAGTGTTAGCTCTCTCTCTGTATGTATGTGTGCTGACTTTCTCTTAAGAGAACTTCTTTTCCAGGAAGCTTCTTGATTTTTCTACAAGTAGACCTCTGGTGGGTGCGACCTAATTAATCTCTCGCCCAGACAGGTCCAGAAGTAGGGATACAGCTGGGATCCGTATTGTTCCCAGTGAGCAGCCTGGGACAATGTAAATAGGGGCAAATAATATGATATACTTAAAGAAATCTCTAATAGTTCCCTTGTTTTAAAGCACATTAGTAGAGTAATTGCTTTGAGCCTTCAAGAAAAGGTTAAAATTTATGTGCACATGCACACATATATACACATGTTAATTATTGTTGCTTAAAAGTGTCAGCTCTGTTAATCTGGAAATCTCACCAATTACTACCAATGAGGCTGTCCTCTTACCCATAAGCATTAGCTTTTGGAAACCAGAGAACATGTCATCTTGAGAACTCCGAGATCTCAGATCATGGGATTTGATAGCCTCACAAATCTCATATATTCTCTTAACTCTCCTTGTCTGTGTAGGATTAGGATCAGTCTCAAAAGATTGGAGATGAGAAAGGTATCAAAATCATATATAACAGAAGGCAGGGGAGAAAGCGAGAGAGAAATTTGTCATGGTTCAGACAGAACTCCACCACCAGCCACTTTCTACAGCACCATATGCTTTTATTATGCTCTATTAAGAGAGGAAACTGGGTCAGGAAGAGGGGCAGGAGGAGATGGTTAAACATTCTTGAGAATCAGCCAGGATTAGTCACCTCCGGAGATCAGGTGCTGAAACAGATGGCCCATTGATTGGGTAGATGTGCTCTTGTGGTGTTCCTGCGTTTCATTTCACATCCTGGGAGTGGACAGCTCTTACTCCACTTCATCTGCAAGTCCAGCTAGGAATTAGGTTTCCCATAGAAGAATTCTTCCTATGAATTAGTTTCTATGAAGCAGCCATGTTCATCCTTAGTCAACATTATAGAGGATGGTTGTGCTCCTTCACTTACTTGGAGAATTTTTATTTCATGAAGGAAAGTGCACGATGATGAATAGCAATCTAGCTGCCTGCTAGGCTTCCCTGGAGACCCTCTGGCTTGTTGTGTGGTGAAGAAGTAAGGTACTTGAAGGAGTCCTGGTGGGTGAATGGAAACTTATCTCAATGCGTGCCCCAGGGCATACTCTCCTGTTGCCATATGGAAGAGGAGGAGGAGGGGAAAGAAGAGGAGGAGGAGGAAAGGGCGGATACAGAGGAGAAGAAGACCAGGACTATCCTAGCACAGTTAGCCCTAAGCACACTCCTCCATGAACTGCCGTGAGTGTTTCTCAGAAAAGGAATGTGGTTGGGGGATGTAAAGATCCTGCCTTAAAAGTTGCTGGAAGGGTTACAGACTGACAGCTATAGGAGGGGATGGGGGAGGTGGGGACTGGCTGAAAGGTGAAAGGAATAGTCAGAGAACATATATGTATGACCACAGACATGAGCAACCGTGTGGGGATTGACTGTGGAAATGGAGAGTGGGCTGGGAGGAGGAGGACAAAGGGAGAGAAAATGGGACAACTGTAATAGCATAAATAATAAAATATTTAAATTATAATATTAAGAATGTAAATGACAACAAAAAAAAGTTGCTAGAAGGAAAGACTGCAAAACTGAAATTTTGTTCAGTGTTTAGCATTAGAGTCCTACCCTTGAAAATGTCCTTAGTTCTCCTGTCTTACTCTTTCCTCTTCTACTTACCTGGAAAAACTCCCACTCAGTTAAACTCAGAGAACTTCAGTGGCTAAACATTTCTGAAAAAGTTATACAGCCTAAATGCCTTGGATTCACTAGAAATTTCTAACCAGAAATCTTACTGCACATCCCTAGTAAGGTTATATGCTTATTCTCTGAGATGACCATTTGGTATTTCTTTTTGGCCCTTAAATCACCTCACCTCTTATTTTATATAAAAAATAGATACAGATAAGAACTTTTTATTTTTAATCATGAATTCACCAGCTCTCCTGCCCCTCACACATCTATTTCTGCTTTTTTTTTATTCAGGTAAGAGGAAGAGATGGGCCTGTTTATACCCAAATCCAGCTTCTTCTCTGTGGTCTGGATCCCATTCATTCAAATCTGAAAGTTTACTCCAAAATGTATCCCCTCTTTCTGCTGCATCATGCACTTTATCTCTGGATCATTTTAGTCAGTGCACAAGCATATGTTGATATTACCCTTCTTTTAAAAAAAATGTTCCCTTTGACTGCACACCTGCCTCTCTATACATTGCACTATTTCTCTGATTTTTGTAGAAATATCTCCTCTGTCTTCAGGTTGTTGTTGCCCTTTCAATCCCTAGCTGACAGTAATTACATTATTTCCTCACCACTGCACTAAAATTGTTTTTGTTAAGTTTGCCAATGTTCTATATTTTGCCAAAAATAAAGGCTAATTATTAAATTATTTGACCTTTCAGCATCATTTGATGTGGCTGATCACAGTTCTCTTTTTGAAACATGTCCTTCTTTTGCCTCCTTAATGCACTTTTTATTTAGTATGATAAAAAACACTTAACTTGAGATTAACCCTCTTAACAATTTTTAAGTGTATAGTATTGCTCACTATAAGCACAACAGTATACAGCAGATCCCTAGAACTTTTCATCCTGAATGACTTAAAGTTTATAACCATTCATACCAACTCATCATTTTCCTTTCCTACCAGCTCCTGGCAAACACCCTTCTATTTTCTGGTTTGATAAACTTGACTACTTTAAATTCCTCATATAAGTAGAATAATGTAGAATTTGTCCTTCTGTGATGGGCTCAGTATCTTCAACTTTAATCTATGTTGTAGCATCAAACAGTTTCCTTTTTTTCACAGGTAAATAATCTATAAAAACTTAAAACAATAAAATAGGAATAAATTTATCCTCTGATGTAAAAGGCAAAAGATTTATATGATCTGAAGAGAAACCAGAGTATTGTCCTCTGATGTAAAAGATCTATACACTGAAAACTATAAGGCTTTGATGAGAGACATTGAAATTGAAAAAGACATGAATATATAGAAAGATGTCTCATGTTTATGGATCGGAAGGATTAGTATTATTAGAATATTCATACTACCCGAAGCCATTTATAAATTCAATGCAATCCCTATCAAAATTCTAATGACATTTTACACAGAAATAGAAAAAACAATCCTAAATTTTGTATGAAACCACAAAATACCCTGAATAGCCAAAGCAATTTTGAAAAAGAACAAACCTGAAGTATCACAATTCTTGATTTCAAATTATATTACAAATCAACAGTAATCAAAATAGTGTGCTCCTGGCATAAAAACAGGTACACTGATCAATGGAACAAGACTAAGAACCCCAAAATAAGCCCAGGCATATATGGTCAACTAATATTTGACAAGGGGGCCAAGGTTACTCAGTGGGGATAAGATAGTCTTTTCAATAAATAGTGCTGGGAAAACTGGTTATTCACATGCAAAAGAGTGAAATTTGATACCTAGCTTATACCATACACAAAAATCAGCTCAAAATGGATTTACTTAAATATGGATGTAAAACTATGAAACTCTTAGAAGAAAACATAGGAAAAAAGCTTATCAATATTGGCTTTGACAATGACTTTTTGGATATGACACCAGAAGCAGAAGCAACGAAAGCAATAAGTGGGACTACATCAAACTAAAAATATTCTGCACAGCAAAAAAAAAAAAAAAAAAATCAACAAAATGATAGAAAATATTTGCAAACCCAATATCGGATGAGTTAATTTCCCAAATCTCTAAGAAACTTTTACAACTTATTAGCAAAAACTAAATAATAATAGTCTGATTAAAAAATTGGCGGAGAGGACCTGAATAGACATTTTCCCGTGAACATATACAAGTGACCAATCAGTTCGTGAGAAGACGTACAAAATCACTAATTGAGAAAGTGCAGGTCAAAACCACAATGTGATGCCATCTCTTTGTAAGGAGAAAAAACTTGTTTCAATGCCATATTTTTACTTGAGAATCATAAAGGTGAAAAGTTGAAAAAAACACAGGTATCATCTCACACAAATTAGATAGTTATTATCAAAAAGACATAATCAACCTAGTTATAGATGCTGGGGGCCTCTCAACCCTCTTCTGGACATGTGCTCTCAGATTCCTGATTAGAAGGATTTGCTAGTTATTTTTTCAGGATCTCATAGCTTCTCACTCCCTGTGGTGTCTGTCATCAGGCTGCCCATCTATTTTTTGTTCTCAGCAGCTTCCAGGTGTCTAATGCCAGGTCTCATCAGGTCCCCAATACAGGCAGGGCAACAGCCAGTTTCCTCAGGCAGGCCCCTCCTGCAGAGCCAGAATGTGGGGCACATACTCTACTCTTCTCCCCTGACCCCACCCCTGAGGCACAGGTCGCCAAGCTACATCGGCCTCTGCCTGTAGCTTGGCGGTACTGCAGGTCCCCTGGAGAAGTAAAATGCCACCCAGCTGTTATGTTCCCAGTGGTCCAGTCATCTGGAGTATGCTTGATTTCATCTGTGCTGAGACAGGCAAGCCAGAAACCAGTTCCTCAGTGCCCCCTCCACACGTCCAAAGTCACATTGAAAACACGGTTCAATCTTTTCACCCCAAAAGAGAAGCTGGGAGCTGGGAGTTTCCTCTCAATTCTGTGACACTGTGTCAGGGGGAGAAGCTTTGGTGAGATCGTGCCACAGAAATTTCCTTTCCATTTCCTTGTAGCAGGTTTCAAGCTTGTGTGGGCGCAGGCGCCTCTGAACTGGTTCCAGGATCTCCCATGTGGGGAATGGTTCGTGCATCATTGTATCGGAGTCTCTGTGGGAGGAAGATGGGTTTGGGGCTTTCCGCTCTGCCATCTTGCCAATGTCACCCCTCACTGAACTGTCTCATTTTCCAGACTTCACTGGTTGTTTCTTTTAGGCCATCTTTGCTAGGTGTGTTTCTTTTTCTTTAAACACATGTGGGAGTACCCGGGGCTCAGGCCTTGATCACTTTTTTCCTGTAATTTTCCCTGGGGTGACAATATCTAAACCAATGGCTTGACAAAATATCTCTATGCTAACGGCTCCCAAGCTTGTATCGTTAGTCAGATCTCTCTGCTGGACTCTATCTTCCTGTGTCTCACTGCCTCCCCATCCTTTGCATTTGGATGCCATATAGAAAAAGGAGATTTAACAGGACTCCCAAAACACTACTGAGTTCACCATCCTTGCCAAGTTTGTTCCTAATCAAGTTTTCCTTATCCAAGTATTTTGCATCATTGTCCATCAGTCTTCAAGCCTGAATCCTTGGAGCAGTTTCTCATTTCTTCCCCCCCGCCCCTCACCCCTTCAAATCACCCTACCAGCAGATTCTGTTGGATCTTCCTCCAAAACATATCCTAAATCCTCTTATTTCTCACCACACCTATGTTACAACCCTAACCCAGTCACTCACCTCCCACTTGATTTACTCCAAAGGCCTCACCAGTTTCCCTGCCCTCATTTTTGCCTCTCTACACAGTGTATCTTTGCAAAGCATGAATCGGGTACATCATTCACTAGTTCAAAGCCCTCTGCTCTCACTTACTAAAATGACTAGAGCCCATATACCTCTCCAACCTCAGCTCCGTCCAACCTTTCCTTACTCACTAATCACGGCCAGTCTTTCTGGCTCTCACACCCACCAGATATTGTCTTACAGATTTACTTGGATCTTCCTCCAGATTGTCACTAGCTGATCTCCTCCTCCTTTGGGCCTCCAGGCTGATGCCTTCTCCACAGGAGATACTCCCAGACTGTGCTGACCAGGGCAGTTTACCTCCTTCCTTACCACTCTGTCCAATGTTGTTTCGTTTGCCTTCTTCAGAGTGCTGGGGTAGCAACAATTAACTATTGTATTCATTGATGTATTTATTACCTGTCAGCCGAGTGGAATATATGCACCGTGAGAGCAGGACCTCGTTTGGATCTTTCCTGGTGCCCAGAATATGTCTGGCCTATAGTCCTCTTTTAAAAAAATATAATTTGTTGGCTAACAAAAGACAAAGCCAGTCTAGAGGGATTCTGGTTCTACTCAAAGGCTGTCCTTCTGTCCACTTGAAAACAAGGCAACCCAAAGAAAGTGTTTAAGTTAGCTCCATTGACCAAGAACAAATTAATTTCAGCAAAGGGCTTATCTGCAGGAACTTTGACACGGAGTAAACTGGACCCGATGTTTTCTGAAGGAGACACATGACAATCGAACAAAGGGAGGCAGGAATTTGTTTTATATGGCAGTTTTCAGTCTTTATGGCACCACATGTTCAACCAATTTCCTTATAGTGTCTTCTTTTATGTGCTTAATGCTTATTGATCATAATAAAACCTTTGAAGAAATATCAGATTGGACTGTGTCTTCAGAAAAAAATAATGATGCTATCCTAATACTGCTTTGGTTTTTAAGATGTATAGCTAAGTATTTATGAGTTGGTAATCCAAGTGTGATCTGTATACTGACTTATTTAACCAAGTATAGTAACAATGTTCAATCTAACAATTATACTGAATAATACTTTATGATTTTGTTAGCCTCTATAAAGGAATATGTGAAATTCTATTAAAATACAACAAAAGTAAACATGATAGCCAAAAGGCAAAAAAAAGAGGATTTGTGTTAGAAACTAATACAACAGATTTAAAATGCCGTTTACAAAAGGTGTTTAAGAACTGGCATTCAGTCCCAGAAATGCGTCAGCACTGCTGAAGTCAAGGACGGGCTGAGGCTACAGCCATGGACAAAATACCCAAATCTCTCTTTGCCGTGCTGGGAGCCAGTTCAAGGAAGGGCCAGAACATCACTTGGGGCAGAGAATGTGAATGAGTGGATGATGAAAGGAAATAAGCCCTCCCTACTTCTGGCAGAGGGGGCATGCTTTAAACATGCAGGCTCTGGTTCTGGATTCCTGGGTTTGAAGCCTGTCTTCGCCATTTATCGGCTCTGTGACTTGGGGGAAATCACTGAAATCTCTCTGTGCTTCAGTTTCCTCAGCTAAAACATGGGGATAATAATAGTACTTCTCAGGTTGTGGTGAGGTTTAAACGGAATACACGTGACGTGCTGAGCAGGGCCTGGCATCCGCTATTCATATTTTATTTGTGATTTTCGATCAGGGTGAATAATCTTTCACAGAAAAGTGAGAAGACAGGAAGCAAACATGTTTTCAAATGTGTTCAAGCTTTCATGCTAAGGCACCATATATCTCCAGGTACTAAGGGAAAAAAATCCCGATAAAATATCACAGAACCAAACAGCCATTTCTAGAAATTGTAAAAACTGAGGAGTGGAGATATGTAAATGTTACAAGTTCCAAAAAAGGACAAATGGACGCCAGCAACTTTATAAGGGGATACAAAAGGTTCGTGGGCACCTGAAAAAGGAAGTGATAGTAACCTGTATCCCCGGTAAGGGATCACTTTATATTGGGAAGAGGATACAAGACATTCTTGGAAGATGCAAGGCTCCAGTCTCAGCCCTGGATCTGCAACCAAGTCTTTGGGCAAGTTACTGAACTCCGGTGGGTCTCCAGAGTCACATCTGAAAACCTGCTCAGCAGGGGATGTTGTGGACAAACTTGGTTCAAACCATGGCTCTGCTATTTACCCACTGACTCAGGGGAGACGCACAAACAAACAAACAAACGAATGCAAAAACACCCCTCTCTGGGTTAGTTTCCCCAGCTCTAAAATGGAGATGGCAGCTCCAACTCACGGCCTGTATCGTGAGAACTCAATAGGGTGACATATGTAGGACGCCGGTCACAGAGAGGGGATCAATAAAGGTAGCTCTTTGGATCATTCTGTCATATCTAAGTAGCCTCATTTACTTTGCCAGCAGGGTGTCTGGGAACGCCTACCTGGTTTCCTTCCTCTTTAAGCCTTTTTTTTTCTTTTACCTACCTTCTGTTAAAGCCTCTTGACTTTTCTCCCTTCGATTTTCAGGCTCCAGAACCAGCCCGACCATAACCAGGGAATGTGAAGAGGGCAGTTTCAACAGTTCCCTTCCTGTGTCCAGCACGTGGCTCCTCTGCCGCAGCTGGGTGCAGCAAGTGGGCTGCTGTGGGAGAGCTGGCCATGAAGAGCCCAGAGAGGGAAACAGATCTTCCTCTTGGTGGAGATGTTGGCCAGGCAGGCGCAGTGACTGGGAGAATGTCCTTATTCAGACAGGACGGTGAGCAGCAATAGTTCTGGTCCAGTAGAGGGAACAAGATCCATTAAATGGACAGAGATCCTAGGCAATCACAAGCAGATTTCCCAGAAACACAGGGAACCTTAGGCCATATTGAACTTCCTTATATGAAGATTACTTATCCAGATCTGAGCTTTGGACACCACTTTAGGTGACTAGACTCTTCTCTCTAAGATTAAGTTCTTCAGCCCCAGACTGTACCCACATCCTAGCATGACAAAGTTTCTGTGTGATTCCTCTTGCTCAATCCCAGAATTCCTTGTACCTGATAACTGCTCTCTCACTGTGATTTATGAGAAAACTCCCATTTGTTACAAAACTGATTGATTCATTAGGTAATAAAGCCAAACTTAAAAATGATTTATAATTGTAAAGACTCACTGGAACGATTCTGATGAGTTTTAACAAGAGTAAAAAAAAATGGAATATAAAATATGTAAGAGGATGTCAACAGAAGCCAGGCTTAAGTGTGGTTTGTGAGAAAAAGACCCCAGGCCCATTCCCCTCCTGGACCGCTCCCGGGGCTGCCTGGAAGGCAGTGGGCATGGGGCACAGTGTGTGCGCTTGGCCTGCATCGCCAGGCAGAGTTAGTGAGCAAGGCATGTCATCGCCTGGCTGTCCCTGTGCTGGGCAGAACCATCTGCAACACGGCACTCAGTTCTGAGCTTCCGACTTTCACAGAGACGTTGGAAGGCTGCAGTCAGTGTGTTGGGGGAGCCAGGAATTGGGGATTCTGGGGAAGACTCTGCCAGCCATTGACTCCGGAGTTTCTGGAAGCCAAATCACATGGGAATAATGTCGCCTCTCTTCGGGCACATGAAAGAGGTTTCTGGAGTTCTGCATTAAAGCAACCAAAAATAGAATTTAAAGGGCTGAAGGTTCTGACAAAACTGAAGGAAAGGAAAACCTTTTTTCACTGTAATTTTAAAGAGTGCATTCACCATCTCTAGTAGGAGTGTGTAAAGAGAGTCTACAAACATCTTCATTGACACGGCATTTGAATCTGGTGACCTCTAAGGCCTTTTCTGGTTCTAAGCTACTATGTGTCTTGGGCATGTTTCTTATATGTAAATGGGCGCAGGAATAGTACCTGTCTTCATATGATTGCTATGCAAATTACATGGAATCATTGGTGTGAAACATTTAGCATTGCACCGACATTTACTAAATTCTCTATGAATAAGTTACATAAAATTTCTTAATGACTCCTTGACAGACTGAATACACCAAATCTTCTCACCTATCACCACTTCTACCTTACCTGTTTTGCTTCTATAGTGTGTTTTCGGTCTTTTACTTTCATTTTTTAAAAATAAGATTTTACATAGGTTGTTTAATTGCCTTGAGGAACTGAGCAATCCCTCTCAGGAGGCAGGACATGCACTGAAAATGGCACACATACAGCAGGAACAAGGCTCGTTTTCATTTAGGGCCTGAATATTATTTCCCAGGCTGTTAGAGAAAGGAGAATATTTCAGCATTATCAGGAGATGGAACTTCTTTCTCTCTGTGTCAGTGTGACTGTGGGGACCGACCTCCTGTGACAGGTGTTGTGCAGAGTCCTGGCTGTGACCAGCCTATCACCCGCCCACCACTCAGGGTCCCCTGGGCCTTTCCCGAAGTCAAGGTGCCTGAATGACCCTGTGGGCAAAGTTCTTGAAGGAGATGCAACAACCCTGAGTTGAAATTTTCTGAAGAATGTTGTTCTTCCTCAGGCCGCTTACTGTTCAGACATTTCATTATGACAGTGGACAGTTCATTGAAAGGTCATTTCAACTATTTAATGGGGTTCATTGTAGTGTTTGACAACAATATTTGCTTGTTAAATGTTGATAGAATGAAAGATGGGAAAGAAAAAGAACTGCTGTTCTCAAAGCCTAGAAATGAATGTAGGAACAGACACTCTGCAAAAAAAGTTGCTCAAAAATAAAGGCATGTGATTCCTAGAGACATTGACTTAAACACGGCTCATGTGCTTTGGATCAATCATTTGGGGAATGTGCACGTAAATATTTTAGAATACTGAGCGCGTGCATGCCGCGTGCGTGTGTGTGTGTGTGTTAGAATCTTAAGTCACACACTTTATTAGTATCAAGAATTAACCTTACCAATCAACCAGTTTATAAGCCCTGAAAAATCACACATAAGGAACCAACTTCTTACCCCCCTCCCCCAGTTAAGAGGGCATTGCCTTTTGGGGTGTTGGCTGGCCTAATAGACTCCTAGGACGGAGCAAACCGCTCAACATCTTTGTATTTCTGTTTTCCCACCTATTAGATGGTGCTACCAATAACTGCTTTCTGCAACTAGATAATAATAATAATAATAATAATAATAACAACAACAATTGCTTTCTCAAAAGGAGAAGAAATCTGTGTTAATGCATTTGGAGCCTTTACAAAACAGGTATGCTAATACCGGCATCAGACTATTTAATTTTGTGTTTATGGTGCTGATAGTATTTTTGAGAGAGGAAGGCAAAAATGACAATTCAAAATCTGAATACCACACATGACTATTAATTGAAACAAAATAATACAATCTTTTACTTCCAAAATATGTGATCTAATTGAGAAATCATTTTTCAATATTTAAGTAGTGTTATATGTATACATTGAAAAATAATTTATTTTTAAAAATTGTGGTAAAACACACATAGCACCAGGATTTACCACTTTAACCACTGTGAAGCGAAAGCTCAGTGGCGTGAAGAACATCTGTACTGCCGTGCGGCCATCACCGCCCTCCTTGTGCGTCAGCTTGCACCTCCCAAAGCTGAAACCTGTACCCACTGCACGAGAACATTTAAAAATTACTCTTGAAGTAATTCTGTCTTTCATCTGCAAAACACTTTCGATATTCCAAAGACATAGTAGATACAGTATATATTTTATCTTGCCTGTGCATCGACAGTCTTAAGAAGGATGGGGACCCAAGTCTCAGAGACACTTGGTGCCACTAGCTGCCATCAGAGAATCAGAGCGAGAGCTGAGGGCATTAGGCACCTAGGCCAGTGTTCTTTCCTGCTTAATTCCGTTGCTAGGGACTCCTTCTTCGTTTCCCCTGATCTCTCAGGTGGCTGGGGTTACTTTTCTTTGTGCTATTGTAAACGTTATATGTACTTGCTTTCCAAGTTCTCTTTCTCTCTCTTTTGTAAAGATCTGATTTATTTATTTTTAGAGAGACGGGGAGGGAGGGAGAAAGAGAGGGAGAGAAACATCAATGTGCAAGAGAAATATAATCAGTCGCCTCTTGCAGGCCCCCAACTGGGGACCAGGCCACATCCAGGCATGTGGGAATCTGGTGACCTTTCACTTTTCAGGATGACACCCAGCCCACTGAGCCACACTAGTCAGGGCCTGGGTTCTCTTTGAATGCCTGGTTTTTGAGATTCATGTTGTTCTTTTTCTGATGGGATCATATCAGGTTCACTTTGAGATCTTTTATGCTTGGGATGGTAGATGTAGACACTGATCTAGAACAGTCAAGCTGCTAGAATCAGAGAGTGGAAACAGGGGTAGCCTGGGGCTGGTGGGAGTGTAGGGAAACGGGGGAGTTGTTGAATGTGCAGCATTTTTGCTTTGCAAGATAACATTCTAGAGATGTTGCCCAAAATATGAATATATGTCACATGTTGAACTGTATGCTTACAAGTGATTAAGGTGGTTAAGTTTTTTGTTATATGTTGGTTGTTTTATTTTTTTTTTTACCACAAATGAAATAGAAAAGGAACTTGCCCCATCAGATTGATTTACGATTTTTGAAAATAGATTTATGGTTTTTGACATAAGCACCTAGAGGCTTGCTCCACGTATTTCTGTAGTGTTTGTAATTCTTTGAGGCTCTAACTCGAAGGAAGAGCTGCTCCTTTAGCTCTGCTCTCAGCTATAAGGCTAATCTTGTTTTGCCCTCTTCTTATTCATTTCCGATCTTACTCATTGAAGATTAGTGGGATATCACTAATGTACTTTATCCTCTTAAGTGTCCTTCTGGTAAGGGTTAATGAAATAATATATGGGAAGCTTTCAAATTGCTTATATCAAAATTGCTTATATTGGGATTGTAAATATTTAGGATTCACACTGCCCACAGTTACTTCCCGAGAACAATTTTTCTTGGATGGAGTTGGTGGCACCGTATTACAACTTAGACAAGATCATAATTCATTTATTTATAAATTACATGCTAAACACTAAATATATTGTATTTCAGGCTGTCCTAAGGGCTGGAAATAGAGTTAAACAGCTTGATCAGGCAATTTCAGTTGGTAGTAGGAAGGAAACCACCACCAACTGCAGAAAAATAACCCTTTGGAAGAATCCACCTGTGTCAGAGGATCATGTTGATTTTTATGGAAATGTCTGAGCTCCCGGTCAAAACAAGTCCTTTCGCGAGTGACTTCGGTTTTCATCCACGCTCAAATTCACCACATGGGCAAGAGGTTGGGCCCAGTCACATGTCCCCAAAGGCACTCTTCAGTCACCATCCCTGTGGCTTGGGACCTGAATAGCCAGTGAAATGGTGAAAATGGCACTCTATTTTAGATAGTCCTCAGAATCCAGATGAAGTCCCTACTTTGCCATATTCCCTGGGATGTTTCTGTGGGCTCGCTTCCTGTTCTTCCTGCAGGAAGCTGGGAGAAGGGAGGGGGCTGTGGCTGAAGTGCCCATCCCAGAAGCCTCCCTGATGACCTTGTTCCACACACACAGCCTCTTTTCTTTGACGGTCTCCTTCCAGGCCTGGTGACAGTTGCATGCAATCATAGTGCTTTCTATTTACCTGGGTCCTCAACTTCAGCCCTGATGCAGGGTGATAATGAAAGAAAGTGTCTTCTTTTGCCTTTTTAGAAACTGTAGATCTAGTTGGAGAGCACTTGTTCGGTTGAAGGGTCACCCTGAACCCTAAAAGTTTGAAGGAAGTTGTTTCCGAGGTGATGGGAAGGGAATGTTGTTCCATATGCGTGATTCCGAAAGCATAGCCTGACTCATGCGCATTAGGCTGGAGAGTCTCCCACAGGCAGAAGCTCAGCTTCAGAGTTTTAGGAAGAGATCACAGCGATATTGACGGGAAGACCATTATCAAGACATGGCCCGTGAGAGGCACCTCCATACGTGGTCTCTAATCCTTGTAACAACCCTGTGCAGTCAATGTTATTTCTGTTTTACAGATGTGCAACCAGAGCGATGAAATACTTGGGCTCACAGAGGTATTAGGCGATGGAGACAGCTGCTAATTTTTGTAGTCCGAGGCTTTTTAAAAAATTAGATATTGTATACAAAAAAGACTCCTAGGTCTTGAGTAGCAGTATTCATGATTTTTCTAGGGTTTCTTTCATGACAAGTATAAATTCCATTTTTCTCTGTTGTTCTAATTTAAGTGAAGTGTATATTTATTTGAGCTCTTTTAGAAATAATTGGTATTTATGTATTCTCACTTTTTTAACTTACTTTTTTTCCCATGATGCTATAACTTTAAAAATGGACCTAGGTGTTTTCTTAAAGCCTCAAACAAGTAAAACTCCAAACCTAATGGTACTTAAATTTAGCAGGAGTGAGAATGAAAGTTCGCTGTATGTCTTAAACTCCAAATTGTGGGAGTTTTTTTTCCTTTGCACTGTACCCTAGCTACAAGATCCCATTGTGCCACTTTCTATCAGACAGGAAAAAGCAAATGTTATGGATGAGAAAAATGATGGAGTGCAGCTCCATCAATCTCACAAGCACCAGAGGGAAACTTCAAATCCCAGTGTCATGTTCAAAAGCACACTGCTGTGTGGGGAAGCTTGGGAGCCTCCCAGTGGGCCCCGTGTTGGTCCCGGACCCAGCATTTTGCTTTTGATTGCTTTTTTATCGAGAGTTTAAAACCTTCCCCAGAATATTGCTTTTGGGAGATTTTTCTGGGCTAATGTTTGGGCAAAAATCATTTTTATGCTTACTAAAAGGAATCTTTTTTTAAAATAAAACAGAATTCAGGATAGAAGATGACAAAGCTTTTGGTTCCTGTCTCTCTAAAATGGTTTGATTTTATGGTGGTATTTGCTGACAATAATAACAAATGCATTTCCCAAACTTTAAGACAATACATGAATAGAATACTAAATGAAAGGAATTAATTTTACTAGATTTGTTTTTCCATTTAAAAAATGCATCACATGGAACCAATATTTAATGATTGCTTTCTATATTGTAGGCAGTGTGTTAGATACTTTGGCAAATATTGGCTAATGTTTATATGTAATGAACTCATGGGGAATCATTTTTTAAATTATAGAATTTGTTCCTTTATAATCATGATTAATTGCAACTATTTTAATTAAAAACACTTTTTAAAGGAACTTTCTGCAGAGTATTGAGAACCCATATAATTTAATCATTTTATTGATACAGTATTATTGTTATTAGCATCTGTATTGAACTAAGTATCATATAGGGATATTTGGAAGAAGCTATTGGAATGTGTAAGTTGAATGTGCAAAAATTATCTGAGCTGACATCTATGTTTTTAAGTTTTTGTATTTGATTGTTACAGTTTTTTGGCAATTAAAATATTGCCAAAATTTAATTTAATTTAATTTAACATAGTTTAATTTAATTAAATTTAAACTTAATTTAATTAAATTTAAACTGTTGATATATGATACAGATTTTATTGTGATAAAATTTAATTTAATTTTTTAAATTAAATTTAATTTAAACATAGTTGATATATAATTTAAATTAATTGTATATTTGATTTAATTTAAATATAGTTGATACACAATACAGTTTTTTATTGTGATAAAACATACACAATGTAAAATTTAGCCCTTTAACTATTTTTTTCTTTTTTTAAAATTGTTGTTCAAGTACAGTTGTCTCCATTTCCCCCCACCACTCCCTCTCACCCCAGCCATCCCTACCTCCCACCCTCCATCCTACCCCCATTTGACTTTGTCCATGTGTCCTTTATACATTTTCCTTGACAACCCTTCCCCGTTTTCCCCACATTATCCCCTCCCTCCTCCCCTCTGGTTATTGTCATTGTGTTCTTAATTGAAATTGAGTAACCATTTTTGAATGTATAGCTGTATGGCATCCCTGTAGTGCATCCACCACCCTGCAGTGCATCCACCACCACCCTCCCTCTCCAGGACTTTTTCCGTCTTCCTCAGCTGAAACGCCATAACCATTAAACAGAACCCTCCACTCCTCCTCCGCGCCCCCTTCCCTAGCAACCGCCGTTCTTCTTTTTGTCTCTACAAATTTGACTACTCTACGTTCCTCGTCTAAGTAGACTCCTACAGTATTTGTACCCTGTGACTGGCGTATTTCACTTAGCCCAGTGTTTTTCAGGGTCATCCGTGTAGCACATGTCAGAATTTCTTCCTTCTTTGTGGCTGCACAACAATGGCCTTGTGTGTCAGACCTCCTTTTGTTTCCCCACTCACTAGCTGACAGACACATATTGCTCCCACCGTGGGCTCTTGCGAATCAGGCTGCTGTGAACATGAGTGCCGGATATCTGTTCGGGCCCCTGCTTTCACTTCTTTTGAATATATTCCCGGAAGTGGAATTGCTGGCTGCTAGTGTTTTTTGATATTCAATTTTTTTTGAGGAACCTAGTTGTTACAGTTTTGATCTCTCTGCTCTTCTGCCACATCTTTGTATTGTAAGTGTGCCTGCCTTCGGAAAACTTTCCCTACCCAGTTATATATACCCCTTTAGCTGAAGAGGAATTTAGCTAAGTTGATTACAATTGTGCCTAGAAGTCAATAAACTCTGAGAGACATTTAATGAAGTTCATTAACTTTAAAATATAAATTTTATCACATGTATTTTAACACCAAAACCTTTTTTAATTTTGTATACTTTAATGTGTATGTATAGTTCAAAGTGTTGTTGATAGTGTTTTAGATAATTAAGATCATAGGAGTGGTATCTTCTAGATAAGTAATATATTATAGCTATCTGAATCAAGATTCCTTAATCTAGATATTAACTGTGTGATTATATGTTCTGGTAATGGACCAAACACTGGGTTATATTCACAGCAGAACTTTTTTTTGAAAATCTGTGAACTGTTATTAGTTATAGTTGCTTATTTTGTGTCCAAGTCAGTCCCTTAGCATGGTTTTAGATTAGCATGTGAAAATACTGAGTCTAGATCTTGAGTATAAAATGCAAATATAAGCCTTTGTGCACCTGCCAAAAAAGAAAACACAGCAGAATTTACTGATGGTACAATTGGCTTTAATAATAACCAATAATTTCACTCAAAATAAATAAATAACATGGCCAGAAGAAAAGGGGATATATTCCATTTGTTATGATAATTCAGTGTTAGATCTTTAGCCATGATACATGCAATCATCTGAAGAGAACTTCTCAATGGTCTTGGTCTTTTTCCCCAGACTTTTGGGGGATCACCACACTGTGGCAGCATTTCAGCAAAGTGACTTCCCTGACTCCCTGCCATTGCTAGGCAAGCCAAACTGCCCAGCCGACACTGGGTGCCTCCCACTGCTGCCCTGCCCAGGACTTTGGTCTCGGGTCCTGTCTTTCATTCTTCACTCCCGCTTCTGCTCTAGGGCCATGTTTCCATCCAGTGTCTGTTTGGATTCTGACCCATTTGGCTTTGTCTCTCGTGTCCACTTGCCTCTTGAAAAATAGACCTCTGAAAAACAAAATAGGAAGAATTAGGACCTTTGTAAAAACAAAAGCTGACATTGAGAAGACTTCCTTCCCTGAAATGGAGAAGCTACTTTATTGATGATTAGTAGCAGCAAATCAATATATTCTTCCTCCCTCCCCAGCCCTCCTCCTTTTTTTCCTCCTCCTTCTTCTTCCCCTCCCTCCGTCCTTCCTCCCCTGTCATTCAATCAATCAGCATTTACCTTATAAAACCTATTAGACACTGGTAGATTCTATGCCAATAACAAAAAAGTAAAATAGCCTCTACCCTTAAGTAGTTTATATATTTTTGGAATAAGTGTGCATCCTAAAAATAACAATACACATGAACAAAACAAAAGTGGAGCTCTGCCTACCTTCTCTGCGAGATATAGGTCCTGCAGGGAGTGGGCAGGGAAGATTCACCACAAGGGGTAATCCTAAGGTTCCGTTTCAAAGAATTAGTTTCCTTGGCAGAAAAGAAAGCCCAGGGCAATTCCAGGGAGAAGGGCCAAAATGTGCAAAAAGTATGAAGGTGTCAAGTAATATGGCACATTCAAGCAATCGTGAGTTGTCTGACACAAGGCGACACACCTGGAGATAAGACAGCAGTGGGTAAGAGCTAGAGAATGAGACTGAGTTTCGGCTGAAACTGAGCAAGGAACATCCTTGCACCACGCTTAAGGAGCAATTCTGAGGTAATACGTAAGATATCCTGTGGTGAGGACTGCCAAATCAGACTTCACATCAGAACGTCAGTAAGTCTGGAAAGTCCTGGTTGGCTAGCTCAGCTAGTTGGAGTGTCATTCCTATACATGAAGGTTGCAGGTTTGATTCCTGGTCAAGGCACATGCAAGAATCAGCCAATGAAACCAATGAATTCATAAATAAGTAGAGCAACAAAGCAATGTTTCTCTCTCTTTCTGTCATCAATAAAAAAATAAAAACAAACAAAAAATAAGTCTGGAGAATCACTGCATTCCTTGGTTTTTGCAGGTGGGACCACTCTGAGCTCACAATGTGGGTTTCCAGCTCATCTTGGATGAGGTGCCTGGGCACCGAGGACCCTCCCAATGGCTTAGTCCCTGGGCAGCAATTTACTTTCATTTCCATGTGCATTGATTTCTCAGTGTCCAAGAGGTTTCGGATTAGCTTCTCAATCCACCTGATGATCTCACTTGAACTTCTTCTACAAGGGATAGTGTTGTGCCTGGAGCCTAGGCTCTCTGCCCTGTGTCGTTAAAGGGAGAAGGAGGGTTAAAAATAGCACTCTACTTCCAAATAATTTGAGTTACTTTTGGAAAAAGTGGCTTATATTTGTAAGCAAATGTGCTTCTTAATACAGAATCCTAGCGTTAGACTGGTTTACTGGCATTTAACTTTTCTGGTACTGAGATTTCTTTAAAATGAAGAGGTTAACTGGGTGATCCCTAGATTCCTATCATATTCTATGACTCTAGTAAATTGAAATATTGGCTTCAATGTTGTACTTCTTTATACACGCACTTGGAATAGCCTCATGAGCAGAGGATACCTCCCTAACCCTTGACTTTGGATTTTGCCGTATAACTTGCTGAGAATAGGACAGAAGGTACAATATGCCAGTTGTGAGCCTAAGCTTTAGAGAGGCCTCCCTCTTCCACCTCTGCCATTATTATTTGAGTAACTCTCCTTGGGTAGCCCACCAGTCTCAGGAGGTGGATGAGAAATGCGTGAAGCAGGGCCATGCACACCGCAGATGCCTAAAGCCAGGCCTTTTCCATCTCTTCAAATTTGTAGATACTTGTGGTTGTGTGTCACCGAGATGCAGAAGCTGTTTGTTACACAGCATTTTTGTGGGAACACCTAACTGATACAGCCTCTGTTGCTGCAGTGTTTTGCACACGGTGACACTTGATAAACATTGATTGAATGGCTTTATTACTGGGAGTTATTTCATTGTACTGTTTTTCCATGAGTTGTAATGGTCAAAATAATAATTCACTGAATTATTTGTATTATTAATCTAAAGTGTAGTGACTAGGGATTCTTAAAAAAAACTTTTAGTGGGAAGAGGGGGCAGTAGTTACCCAGTGCTGTACTTTGCAAGCATTCCATAAAGTACTTTACCCCACGACTATACCTGACCCCACTCCTAACCGGGACATGCCTATCACCAATCCTTAGAGATGCCACTCCTTGTGAACTCCTTTCAAGAGGTTCTTGAGTGACTTTGTAATTTTCCCAGCTGGCTGTATTGGACCATTCTGACCTAGGTCATTTCGGGGAGAAAAGAGAGGCTATTAAAAAGATGAAGGCTTTTAATGAGACTCTTTTCACTGGATTCTTTGCAAATTAGGTCAGTTATAATCTGATAAAAGCAGGAGAGAGTCTGCAGTGGATAAGTAGAAAATTGCACTGAGATACAGAACAGCCTCTTCAAATTGACTTCTCATACCCAGATGAGATTTTCTGGAGCAAGCTGCATTGCTGAGACATCCAGAGTTTGGAAGTGAATTATGGAAGAAGGGGGTTGGACCTTAGGGGTCACAGAAGAGACATCTTGATCCTGAGTAGCATTTTAGATGATGGGTCTGAGGAAGATGGACCTGACCCTTTGATGAGCCTCTCAAAGAGAACTGGGTGGTGTCACAGACCTATTAGCAGCAGGGCTGCTGAAACTCAGAGAAGGTGAGAAATTGGCCCAGATTCTCTCAGCTCCCCAGTGACATCCTGGTGAGTTTCTATAATGCCATGCTAATAAAGTGTGTTTCTATTGATCATCTGCCATAAGCTCTTCACTCTACTAAGATATTTAAAAAAAAGATTCTAGGACAACAACTAGTAGTACAAGTGCCATTTCCCGAGTTCTTACTTTGAACTAAATCATTTTGATCTATATAATTTCATTTAATTCTCATAATTATACTATAAGGATAATAATATCCCTCTCATTGTTCAGATAAGGAAATGGAGGCCCAGAGAAAATAAGTTATTTTTTTTTTCTCCAAGCACATAGGATCAGATACATAAAACAGTCTTCTGGCTTTTAGAAGACAGGGAGTTTGCTCAGGATGCCAGGGCTAGAAAAATGACATGCAGTAGGCAAGAACAGTCCAGGTGATATAAGGTTGGGTAGGAGAGAAAGGCCTTGGATAAAAGAATCTGGAAGAGGGGACTCAAGTTGCCCCGTAGAGGGCTTTGACGTTCCCGTGGTCTCTGCGCTGCTCAGCTCTGCCATCGTATAGGGAAGAGCCACGGAAGCTGGTAAGTAATGAATGTGGATGTGTTCCAGAAAACATCATATATGGACACTCAAATTAGAACTTCTCAAATGTCACAAAGTGGTGTACTTATTTCATCTTTTTCAGCTATCTAAGACTATAAAGTCATTCTTAGCACATAGGCTGTATAAAAACAGGTGGTAGACTAAGTTTGGCCCGCGGTCTGTAGTTCCCTGACCTTGGTCTAGTGTCCAGAGGGACATTTTTTTGTAGCAGGAAATGGGAAGAATATTGCCATTGAATGCTGGCGTGGCAGGGACATCTAAGGGACCTGCACCGTGTCACCATCTCAGACCCAGGGGGTGACTGGAGAGTAAACACGGCTAGAGTATTGGTTTATTTACCTTTTCCAGAGGCCTTGATGGAAACTTGGGGGTTTCTAAAACTTTCTGCCCTTCAGTTTCTTCCTCTGTGAGATGTGGGTAATCAGAATACTTACTCTCCGTGTCAGGTTTCCCAATTTCAGCAGTGCACTAGGACTCCCAGCACTCAACATGCAGTCACACTCACAGCTCTGATTTGCTGCGGTAGAAGGATACAGACCAAAAGCAGTGAAGGAAAAAGGCAGGTGGGCGAAGTCAAGGAAAATCAGCCACAAGCTGTCAAGGGCCCTACCTTAGTGGACTCGCACTGGACGCGCTTAGCTCTCTCTGCAGCGAGTGGTGACCACCCATTTGAGACGTTGACAACCAGAAAAACGCATTAGGGTTTATCCTGGGGGCAGATGTGCCTGGCATGTATCCAATTCCAGACTCCCGGAAGGAAAGCGGGCATTCATCGTAAAACCGCGTCTGTGCAAATAGCTTGGCGCAGTGAGCCGCCTGTCTAGTGAATTCTGGAGTGGTAGAAACTCTCCTGAAATCCAGGTTCCTAGATGCCAGCCAAGAGTGAAACTTGTGAGAAGGTCTTTCCAAGGAGCGCAGCTCACTCTTTTCTGCACACTCTCCCAAAGTGCTGAGGAATAAGTGAGATAACAGATCATACTTGAATGAGGCCTGGCAGAGAATGGGCACACAAAACTCCATTTCACTCTCAGCCGATCAACCAGGAGGAGGCTAGGAGGCAGAAAGGGACAGTCTCACAGGGTTGCAGGTATGGCACGTTATTTTGTGGACATGTTTATTTTTGTGTTATGGATCATCACACACTCATATACCGCATGGTAAAATGTTATAATTTCACCTGTCAACCTGTAGCAATTAAGAGTATGGTCTCCCCAGTAATCTCCTGAGTGTCCTGCCTTATTGGCCAAACAGATACTTAGAGAGGGCCACCCACAATGTCATTCTGATGGTCAAAATTCCCATGATAGTGGAAGGATACTCATGCTTATGGACACCTGAAGATTTTCAGATCTGTTTGAAATTTACTAAGAAGGGAACTTTTGCTGTAAGTTTCCCCAGAAGAGCCAGAGGGGACATCCAAGTCATTGTACAATAGTAATTGACAAGGTTACCCCTGTGGATTGTTCCCCTCTGTGTCTTTCTCTCCCCTAACAAAGCCGCAATACTGAATGGTTCCACCGTGTCAGTCATTGTAGTGTTCACAATCAGCACCAAGAGGAGATATTAAATGCACTATCAATTTATATGAGGGAGCAAGTCATTACTTCGCTTTGGGCTGTAGAAATCCCAGTGATCGTAAATTGATTCATTAAAGGCCCAAGATGTCAAAGTTCCTTTTCTATTCTGTTGAGATACTGTTAATCCTCAATTACCATTAATGCATTTCCACTTTATGGCTAATTTAGATGCTAATTTTTAAGTCCACACAGAGTTTCCCCTGCCATCCAGAATATTTCCCTTCATGTGCAGATTTTGTTAGACAATAAAAATCCCTTAGAAAGTAAAATAATAAATTTTATGCTTAAAATATCATGTAAAATATCGAGGAGGTAGGAGGGGCTTAAAGTTGTGTTTACTATTTTGGATTATCCACAGTCTTGATGCTGACATTTGAGTCAGCCATGAGTTTTTTCCTAAAAACATGTGTTCTTAAAAGGAAGCCAAAAATATTTTATTCTTTTACATGATAAAACAATTGTTTTTTATATAATGGAGATATAATTTAAAATTTATATAGTTATCTACCATGAGCATTTCTGTCTTTTTTGGTCAGCTAATGAATCTCCTGAATATTAAGAAATTAGTACCAAGCTAAAGAACATCCATTCTCTAATAATTCCATGTGGGTTTTTTTTTTAGTAGTGAAAAAACTATGACCTTCAAACCATCATCACTTGTCCAGCCTTTAAGTTATTACAATGTCATCTCTGCAATACAGAGTCATGGCCTGCCTATTCTGGGTTGAGATTTCATGTTATTTTATTACATAAAAATTATGGTCCAGATTATTTATTTCCTCTAAGAGCCTGCTTTAATTATTCAAGAACTTTAGGAGAAATCCCCTTGGTTGAAATCTCAATAATGCAGCCATCTTCAATTCTATCCTGTGTGATTTAATACAGTTTGTGTGGTTCTTTATCACCTTAAATCTCGTACTGAGTTTTACAGGCCAGGAAGTCTAAGTCATGAGGAAAATGGTATTGAGTTGGACAATGAAGAGAAAGAATGGTTTATCAATTCTTCGTCCATCATCCATCAGTCTCCTTACCAAATGGTCCAGAAACCAGCAGGGTAGATCAGATGCAGCTACTGAGGTTTACAGAATAAACAGAATAGGGTATCCTTTATTCCATGGGACTGTGTCAGTACGTCTATCATTCAATTTGAGCTCACTACATTTATATTTTAAGCGGGAAATAGATCTAGATTTTAATTCTGTGGCATTGTTTTGGGACTGGGGCGGAGGCTTAGTCCCCTCTGTGTGAAGGAAACATGACCCTCATTAAATCCAGCTCCGTAGAGAGGGTAACAGGGAAGGAAGGTGGTGTGAAAGCGGTGTCCTTGAGAGTGAGCAAGTGAACTACAGTTTGGTTTGGCTAACAAGTATTTCTATAGGTACTAAAGGAAAGGCCATCGTTAGGTCTGATATCACTCATATTGGTATTGCACTTGGGTTTAAAATGAGGGATTAAGTTCCGTGGGCAAATTGAAACTCAATCTCGACATTGAAACCTTGGTTAGCGAAGTAGGGAGGGGTTTTCGTTTACCTTCAAAGATTGGCTCAACAAAAAAGTTCCTGCCTTTGTTGATTTAACTAGACTTAAGATCAAAATGTCCATTTTATTAAAATCCATGTGGGGTTGTTACGGGTGTTCGTGTAAGTTATCCAATTTAAAATCTGACACTAGGCTAACCTTCACTCTCAGTATAAACACACTTTAAAATTTGCAGCTACCTAGAAGGTTCACTTCTAGGAATCTTTCTACTGCTATTATATATGTGCCAAGGGATACCTGTACTAAGAGGTTTCAGCATTATTTGCAGTAGTAAAACATTGAAAACAACCTAAATATCTATCAGTCTGGGGTCTGTTCAAATAATTTATGGTACAATATAATCCTTTGTCAGCAGTAAAAAAAATTACTAAGACAGCTCTATATGTCCAGTGTGGGATGATTTTCACAGTTTTGTTTTTTTTTTTAAGTGAAAAGCTACCGGCCAGAAATCTGTATGATGTGCAACTATTTGGATGCAACTATATTTGTAATGCTTCTATATATGGATATATATCTATATTGATGCTCACAGTGCATAGAACATCTTTGGAAGAATCCCCAGTAGTTGGTAACAATTGTTGCCTCTAGGAAGGAGAGAACTTGTCAGAGCCCAGGAATGAGAGGGGGATTTAAATTTCACTATATATATATTATTTTACACCTTTTGATAGTTGTAATGCATGTGTATGATCCAAACATTGTTTTTAAAAAATGGATTTGTCACTTGTTCTCCAGAGTACTTTGTTCATACTCCTATGATCACATTTATCAAACTGTCTCCCAGCAAGACTTTTCTGCTGCAGTCATTGCTTCTTCGTGAGCTCACGGAGCTAAGGGCTGTTTTGTGCATTTTAACACACTCATGACCTAACACGTCTGGCATGTGGTAGGAGCTGAGCAACATTTGAGTGAATGAATACACTTTTATATGCTGTGATCCCCCATAATTACTGTTTTTAGTTTTTACTTTATTAATTAGTGATTGCCCCTCTTAACTTCCTTTTAGCTTCGTTTTCTGATACTTACCTCCCTATCTTTAAATAGTAACCTTATATTGATGCTTACTTATTTGTCAGTTTTGGCCACTACCTATTGACTTCTTGATACGGTGGTTGAAGACTTAGCTCTCTGACTGACTCCATCCCTTATCATCCTTTATTATAGTCGAATTTACCACTTCTGGTTACATCCCATAGTTGATGTTTACATTCCTATGACCAGGCACCTCTTGTTCACTAATAAGCCAAGTCATGCACGGTGATTTTATTTCATAGAATGTTTTCCTAAAGCTAAAGATTGCACTTTTGAAAATTGTTGTTTTATTTATGCTTATGACTGTTATGTTCTAAATAGCCACCAAATATTGTTACTTGAACAGGATAATTTTTCCAAATGCTCACAATTCCAAACAGTACATCATCTCCGTTCCCTGGACACCTTACTCCTGAGTACCCTAACCTCTTGTTACAGTATGACTTGCTCTCTAGATTGATTGTTCAGCTTACATCTGGACTTACCTTTTCTGACCCTGTGTAGAATCTCTGATATCCTGGATACTGAGACTGTATCTTCTGTGCTGTGGTAAAGATAACAATGATACCAATGAACATTTATTGTGTGCTGGGTACTGTTTGTATGCATGGACGCAGGGAATCCTAATATGCTTGTGAGATAGGTGCTATTATCTCCATGTTATGGAGGAGGTAATTGGGGTACACACAGGTTATGTGATATTTCCAAGGGCACACACATAGAACACGGGAGAGGCAGTATTACAGCTCAGGATTCTGATTCCGGGACCTGTGCCTTCATCACAGTACTATATGTTCTCAACACATGTCTTCCTTGCATACAAAATGGTGTTTAGGAGGTGAAATTTTGAGTTCTTGCCTTTCAGAAAATATTATCTTATGCTCATGATTGATTGATATATAGGTTAAAAATCATTTTCACTAAGAACTTTGGAGGCATTATTGTTTACTTTTAAGAAATAAAATGTCTAAAAAGCAAAACAGAGACAGACTTATAGATGGAAAGCAGTATGACAGCTAGAGGGAGAGGTTAGCAGGTAGAGGGATCGAGCAAAAAGGAAAAAGGACTCACGGACATGGACAACAATGTGGTAATTACTGGGGGGAGGAGGGTAAATGGTAATGGAAAAAATATATAAAGATGACATAGTTTTAAAAATGTCATTTGTGTATGACCTGTTTGTAGATAAACTCTCTAAACTCATCGGAGCTCCTGTCTCTCTCTAGTGTTTTGAACTTCAATGATGATTTCCTTTCACTTGTTTATTCATTTTTCTGGGTAATTGATGGTTCTTTCAAACTATAGGCTTACATTTTTAGCTCTCAAAAATTTCTTTGTTGCTTCTTTGCCAATTTCCTCCCTGTTCTTGTTTGTTGCTTTATAAAAATCCTACTAGTCGGTGTCCCTAGAGATCCCTTTCCTCATTTGGTTTTGGTCTCTCTGTTTCATGTTGGAGACTAGATTCGAGTGTTTGGTGACCCTTGGTGTCCACTCTTATTTAAGAATGAGGCCATAAAATAGTTTATTGGGAGCTTGATGATGATGATGTTCATGTGATGTTTATATGGGTCAGAGGGGACTTGAGGATGCAGTTTACCAACTCTTATTCATTCTTATATGATTAGATGATTAATGTGTGTCTATCCACTGAGGTAGATACCTCCTCAAGTTGTTTTGTAGAAGCATTTTTTTGTTGTTGTTTTTTCTCTGAAGCTCTTTGGTTTTTCAGAAAAGAACATTCTAGTCTTTTGCCTTTTTGGATTTCTAGCATTAAGTGAGCTAGGCCACTAAAGGAGCTGGGATTTCCACTGCTAAGTAGCATTTGCCCACATTCAATTTCAACCATAGACATGCCCCTCTGGGATCAAATTTTTCTAAGCAAAGTCTTTCTTCTCCATTCATTTTGGGGGTTGGAACCCTTGCTCATTTGAATGGGATGGAGAAAGAGACCTATGGGTCTAATTGCATTGATACTTAGGCTTTGGACCCATGCTTTCCTCATTTTCAGCTTGTCTCGTTTCATCTTCCATGATACCTGGTGCTACTAAACCTGTAAGTTTTCAGGGTTCTGTGGCATGATTGTCATTCTTTTTATCAGTATCCTCCTCGTCAGACCCTTGGGTTTCAGCATCCTCTGCTTTTCTAAGTTGTTTATAATTCATTCATTCATTCACTTTTTACCTTCTAGATATTTGTTGATGTCTCTTTGTTTGCTTTCACATTCTCATCATTATTGTAATTTTTAAATCTCTCTCTCT
Organism: Tonatia bakeri; assembly: GCA_004024845.1. Lineage (NCBI taxonomy): Eukaryota > Metazoa > Chordata > Mammalia > Chiroptera > Phyllostomidae > Tonatia > Tonatia bakeri. The sequence continues at coordinate 185,256 of PVIA01000355.1, read as the reverse complement.
CTCTTTTAGTTTTTAGTTGAGAAGGGGATGGAGACCAATGCTATTTAATCTGCCATATTTCCTAAATTAATTCTACATATTTCTAAATGATGCCTTGGCTAGCAAAATCATTGGGCAGAGCAGCTGCTCTGGGCCACAGCAATGAGGTCTTTGTTGAGTTCTTTTTAAACTAGCTCTTGTCAGCCCATTATCACTTTGGGTCCCACCATTCTCGTTCCCCATCTAACTGAGAGAAGTGAGATGTTTAAGATGACAGAAACTGTGGATAAGCTCTGTTGGTCCCTAAAACCTTTTGTCAGGGTGAAAAAATACGGCAGATGAATCTATGACTCACACCATGAAGGAAACTATGAAAACAGCATATGTTATGATACAGAAAGAACATTTCCCTACCAAAATGATATATAAGTATGGCACAGATAAAAATACATCCAAATTTTTTTTCTTACTCATTATTTCTTTGATGGTAAGTTTTTTAAAATTTACTGCTGTCTTATAAAAATGTTACCATGATACATTTTTTAAAAGATTTTATTTATTTACCTACAGAGAGGGGAAGGGAGGGAGAGAATCATCAGTGTGTGGCTGCCTCTCACATGGACCCCACTGGGGACCTGGCTCACAACCCAGGTAGTGTCCTGACTGGGAATCGAACTGGCAACCCCTTGGTTTGCAGCCTGCACTCAATGCACTGAGCTATACCAGCCAGGCCATGATACATTTTTACAATACCTACGTTTTTTCTTCCCACATTGCTAGATTCAGTTATTAGCTTTATAAGAATTTTTAGAGGTTTTTTTTTCTGTCCAGTGCTTAAATTTCTTACACACTTGAAAATACTTTTCAATGAAATCTTAAAACAGTTTTGTGACCCTTAAAATCTGTTTTTATTAAAAACATACATAGTATTTTAAGGTCAAATTCTTATAAGAATTCTATTCAAGGACTGCAACACTTTCAGAGATTGGAAAAATAGGTCATGAAAGAGAACAGTACTATACTCTTAAGTGTTGGTTAATGAGATCTAAGGAGAAAGATGAAAGAAATGGGTTTCCTTTTTTGCCTGCAGAAGGACAAGGGTAAAAAAGGAAATGAGACTTAATTGGGTAGGTTTTGTTTTTCTTATTCAAGATCTTATTTTTGTGGGAAATTTGGGACTTAAAAACTCTTAGCCAATTTTATAGCAGTAGTTTATTTTCAAATTGAATTGAGGGGCAAGGTCTTTTGAGGTTAGCAAGAAGTGTCAACAGGGGAGCTGAGATGACAGATTTTACCTCAGGCCATTTCCAAAGTCAAGAGCAGAGTTAAGAATAGATGTTTGTGGTGGCCCATCCAGTTTTCAGACCACAGACACATGTTCTCTGGTCCTCAGGCTTGCTTAGAGCATCATTTTAGAATACACAGTATTTGGCTATCTCTAAAGAGACTCTTAGTCACTTCCTGACTCAACTTCATTTAAAAAAGAATTTTTTCCCTCCTGGCTGATTGTTGGATTGAAAGGAAAGCTGGGGCAAGGACCAAGGACAAGGTTTCTGATTCAAGGGAATTAGTTGAGATTACAGACACGCTGAATGCTCTCCCATCTGCACCAAACTCACAAAACATGCCGAGTAAATACTTACAACAATTAAGAAAACAGAAATATTTCAAACATGATGGAAGGGAAATTTAGAGACCAAAAATAAAAATGCTTTAAACAAACAAACAAACAAACAAAAAACAGGAATCGATGGGGATAAGTAGCAACTGCAGATTAGGAATGTTCTTAGCTGAGTTTCCTTAACCAGGTTCAAGTTCTGGGTGCTGTACTGTCAATACTAGGGGCACCTCTGTGACTGCTAAATATTGACACAGAAGATGACCTCTCAAAGTATGTGAGAAAGTCAACTCGTGAAAAACATGCAAAATATTTAGCAAGCTTAGGAGTCTACATCCCCCAAAATAGGGATCATTAAACAACCTGAAAAGAATTTAAAGTATATACTTTTCATATTTTTTAAAAGATAAAGAACAAAATGGAAACACCAGTAAAGTATAGCTGAAACAGACTGGTGATTATGGAGGTGGAAAAGAATATAAGGGGGCTAAATGGTAATGGAAACAATACAACAAAAAGTATGGGAGATAACAAAATAAGAACAAGTAGTAATGAAACAAGAAGTCACTGAAATAAAAGGAAAACACAATCACGTACATTGAATAGGAGACAGGAGATTGCCGAGGAGAGAATAATGGACTGGAAGAACACAGCATGAATGTAGAGAAATGGAAACTATGAAAGAAGAGTTATGAGACATGGAAGATTTAGAAAGTCCAACACACGTGTGCTACAGACCCAGAAGGGGGAAACAGAGATAATGGTTGAGAATTCCCCAGAACATAAAACATAAGTCTTCAGATTAGAAACACCTTCTGAGTACTGAGCAAGGTGAATAATGACCAGGGAGATCTAAAGAAACACTTTTGAAAGTGGAGACTGTAAGTACATATAATGTTTACCCATATTTTTTTAAGTTAGTTCATTTCCATTTTTAGCACATACATTGTACTGTTCACAAGATAGAAAGCAGTAGTACACACACATACACATACTTTTTCTTCTTGTATACTTATAGTGGTACATAGTCAAAAAGTCTGGAACTAACTGATATTTATTTCCCAGGAGCATAATCATAGGAGTGCCTTAATAAACAGGTAATTGAGGTCAACCCAAGCTGTTGGAACTAATATAAATGGAACCTCGCATGCCCTAAAGCAATAGACCACAGAGCTCTGCAGGTTAAGCTGACTGGTAAGTCAACACAGTCACTGCTGAAGGAGGGAATGTGTCAGAGTGAAAAGATGGAATGATGGTCATTTTACAATCAGTACCAGGCATGATGTTAAACTGACCTGTGACTGGCAATTGGATGGCACCATTACAGTAGCCAAGGTAGTCAACAAGAACCTGACCGGAAGTGTCTAGAGCCATGCCTGTAGCATAACTGCAAATAAACATTTACATTAAAAATTATCACTGATTTAGTTGTGTTCCCAAGGATTAGGAAGCCTAATTCTCTTTGAGAGGACAAGTATTCAAAGAGGAAGGGTGGCCCTGAAAGTGAATGCTATGACTGGTAGAAAAAGAAGGAAGCTCAAGGAAAACCAAGACCAGTAGTGGTCCATGCCAATGCCCAACACAAAGAGGCTTAGAGACAATAGTGAGGCATCAGTATAGGGATACCTGCTGTGACCAGGAATATAAAACTTCTGTTAAGGTAATTTAACTCTGGGAAAACCTGGAACCTTTGCATCCAGAGAGCAAAGTCTGAGAAGACCCCTAAGAAGCTGCAAACGTGGATCAGAGATGGGAGCAAATATTCAGACTTAGACCAGAAATGTGAGTCTCCTACTAGTAGAAGCAATACAATATGACAACATTTTTGGAGGGTGTGATCTGTGTTTAGGTGAGACCACAGTTGTTTCATACAATTGGTTATAAAATATACAGTATGTAAACTTTCCTCAAAGACAAGTTTGCTCAGAATTCTATACAAATCATTTCTAGTTTTTTACTTTTCATTCATTTCCTTACCCTAATTCATCTGGCTACTCACTATTCTACAAAAAATGCTCACTCTAATTCACCAACAACTTTAGGGTCACAAGGCCAGTCACCATCTCAGCATCATTTCACAAAGTTGAGCACATCCTCTTTCTTTAAGAAAACCCTTCACTCTACCTCACCCCTCTGCTGTGTGACAGTCTCATGGATTTTCCTCCCACCTCTTGGCTCGCTCCCCCTCAGCCCTTCTCTACTATCAGATTTCTAAATCTGACCTAGGCTTTGTCCTGCACCCTCTTCCCTTCTCACTCCATATTCTCACTCCAGATGAGATCATCGAACACCACCTATATGCAAATAACTCCTGAATTTATATTTCCAGTCAAGATCTCTCCTGTGTTCCATGACCACCCAACTGCCAAGGTGTCCATTGGACTGTCTCACAGGTATTGCAAATATGATATGTTCAAAATCTGCCCACACCCCATTTCCCTTGGTGTTAGAAACTGACCTTTGGTTAACCTGCCAGCTCTGTTCCCCTGGTAACGTGATCAGACTAAGATATCAACCCTATTTTTAGGCAAAATTGCTTGTGACAAAAATGACCTGCATTTCTAAGCTGAATTGTGGCCAGGAGCAACTCTGTGTACCTGGGCAGACAGCATAGATTTGGCCATCCTGAAGGTGGTGACTCTTGTAGCTGGGCATGTCTCTTGCAGGGGTGTGACAGCTACTGTCTGAGGTGCGTGTCCTGCTGAACAATTAGCCTGAATGCACATGTGACCCCGAGGTTCTCTCAGGCCACCGGGTGCAGTTAGTTTCTCAGGGCTGTGCACAGAACAAAGTTATTGATTATGAGGAACTTGCTTCTTCAGTGGATCTGATACCTAAATTAAAGTTGAGTTTGTTAATCGAAAACAGAAACATGGGATTATATTATCATGACTGAATTATTAAAGAGTCGTCGCTGTGTTTGGAGTGGTAGGCTGACGTGTTGGTGAGGAACCCAGTTGGGTTCTGACCATGGTGCTGAATTCATCTGCTATAATTTGAAGGCAGAATAGCTGCTTTATTCTCTCACATCCAGATCGCTGTGACTGGTTTTACCATCCCTTCTTCTTTCTCGATTGTCCTATCACTTAATCATTTGAAAGATGGTCAGACATCTCTGAAATACTGTAAAAATCAGGCTAAAAGTAGCAACATCAGTGTAGGTTTTTTAGTGGGGCAGTGATGAAAAATCCTCCTGTAACCCAGTGTCTTAGGGAGAAACCACCACAGTTTTACAACACACCTTAAGGAAAAGGGAAAGTTAAATTCCCAAGTGTTAGTGAAACAGATTGCAGTGACTTAGTGGAGAGTTATTACTTCAAAAACAATCACATGATTCCTTCTCCTCTTTTACAGACTTCTGAGGTAGAAGGGATAATTTCCTGATCGTTTATAGGATACTAGAAAAAAAAGGAAATTATTTTAGTCACATGCTATATACTTTTCCTGTAGGCTTCTCTAGCTTAGAATCCTGTTTCCTGCTCAATATATAACACATGGAGGCACCCCTGTCAATTCACAGGTTATACAAGAGAGTGCTTCCATATACAGAAAGAATATTTCACTTCAGCTTATTTGCCACTAAACTAATATAATACCAAAATGAATTATATAATTCGGTTATCCAATTTCAGTCTCTAGATGTGGTCCAGATAACTGTGGGTCCTTTCAGAAAATAACAAACTGATTTTTAAAGGACCAAGATTTGACACTACTGGGACATTCTGAATGTAGTCACTGATAACATAGAAAAAAATAATTAACCTTGTACCAAACTTGGAAGCTAGAACTTTTTATAATCCCTTTGATCAAAGACAAAATATTTAGGCCAGGACAACAACAGGAGCAAGCAAACAACCTTACAGTTCCTAAACAATCAAAAAATAGTTCCAATAACTTTACACATTCATAAAGAATAATTTTAAATTACTCACAGAATGCAAATGGTGAGCCACTTGTTAATATATGAGATCTAATTATCAAAGATTTTGGATTAAATTTTATTTTATAAATTGATAACATAACTGTCAAAAGTAGAGCAACAGAATCTTTCAATTCCTGCAGGGTAATGAGGACTCACTAGGTAAAATTATCTGCATAGAAACACATTGCATTTCTTGGTTCCCAGACTATAATGGCACTAACGTGGACGTCTGTGTAGACAGCTTAGCTTTTACTCAGTGCCGGGCATTCTGTTCTAAATGTTGACAAGCTGCAGTAAACCCTGGAATTTCTACACTGGGATTTGACAGCTCCCACTCAAAAGTTTCTCTAACTTAAAAATAAAAAAGTAAATCCTATGATGCACATGTCCTAGTTTACTTGGACTGCTGTAACAAATTATCATAGACTGGGTGGCTGATTGGCAACAGACACTTATTTCTCTCACTTCTGGAGGCTGAGAAGTCCAGGATCAAGGTGATGGCAGATTGTGTATCTGGTGAGAACCTGCTTCTTGGGTCATAGATGGAAGAAACAGAAGAGAGCTCTCTGGGTCTTCTTTATAAGGTCACTTTTCCCATTCACGGAGGCTCTGCATTTCCCCAAGGCCTTACCATCGAATGCCTTAGCACTGGGGATTAGTAGTCAACATATGAAGACATTTGGTCTATAGCAGCACTCATACTAGCAGAGGGTACGGAGCACATTCGTGTTGCCTGTGCCCCTGAGTACTTCTATTTATCCACATTTCCAATGGTTTGAGCAGAGCTGAGCAGGAGCAAAGGGGAGGTATATTAAAATTTAGCCAATATTATTGAGACTAACAGTGTGGTCATCCCTGTGGTAGGCAGTGGAGTGCTAAAAATAAAAATCCCCTGTTTGTAAACATTTACAACACAAATGGGAAGATAAAGCACCCATAAAAGCACCTTTCAGAGGAGACTGAGGACATTACATTACATTTTATCCACATACATCTTTGTTGGGAAATCTAGGTTAATTAAGTCTTCTGAATTGTAGTTCTTTGCTCTCTGCACTGAATAGTAAACTCTTTGTTACATATGACCTTGACCTGGAATTGTTTCTTGAAGCTGTACCTTGACTTCGAACATTAGCTCTTTGCAAGATTGTGTGTGTACGTACCTAATCATTCCTCCTTTTCGTCTCCTCTGTGACAACTTAGCCCCAAAATAGGCCCAGAATAGATGCTCAGTCAATACCTGCCCCTTGCCTCCTGAATGGAGGTAAGCCTTTAGGCCCAGAAGTTTGTGAGAAGAGATCAGAGTCTGCCAGGAAGATTGAGGGTGTTGGCTGAAGACGCTGCAGAGAGAGAACAAAAGGGCGGAGTGAGAAATGGCAGGGAGGAGTCTCTGAAGGAAGGGGTGGGCTTTGTGAGGAAGCAGCCAGAAGAGATAAGGCAGCCAGGGCTCTGGGAGTTTGCTATTGACCTTACAAACATGGTGTTTTAGGAGGAGGGATTTAACCAAAGATGTGCTAAAGGGACCTGAGTAGTCTGATGCTTGTTGGACCTGCCCCATTTACTCAAATGCGGTTACCATTCTTTCAAGATTAGAGAGATTAACCTGGACTTGAGAGTCATCGTGGCATTACTTTTTGGTCCCGGGTTGTGAGGATGGGTCTCACCTCCGGTTATAGCAATGTAATCTAACTGAAGGGCTTTGAAGTAAGCGACTCTGCCACATTGATGTGGGTGATTTTATGGCATCTCTGGAATCCTGGAGGCTAATTTTTTTCCCTTTTGTCTGATCTGAATGCCATTACATTGGGAAGTATGAAGACATAGAAATTCTTTTAACATGTTCAAACACAAAAGTAGCTGAAAATATGTTTTTGTAATTTGTCTTCTTAAGCCATATTTGTCTACAGACTTGATCCTGAAATGACTCAAAAAGAGAAGACAATGTTTAATCAATAACTACTATTCTTCTATTTTGTCATTTGAAAAATTACTTGATATTTAAGGGAAATAGTTTTCTTAGAAAAAAATAGATAAAAAAGAAAAATATCAAGCAGTGCTCCATGGAAATGTCTAAACAAGAGATGCTTTTAATAAGGATATAAATTTTAGTAGGAACAGACACTCTAAAAATATAAATATTTCTTTTTAATTAGAAAATGTACAGCTAACATGTAGCATATGCTGCATATGTTTGCATGACACCATCCAACATTTCTGTGTAAATTATTTCACAGGCTCTGATAGGGAACCTTCCCTGTGAAATGTGTATGTAACTCCTGAAGTAAATGCAGTTTCCATAGATGTCTCTGAATCTTTTCCCTTGGAACCCTTATTTTTCATTTCACCCCGTTCTTCCTGCTTTAGCTTTCCCTGGCCTCACAGTGCAGAGGAAAACACCGACGTCAGAAATACAGAAGCACACCGTCCCTAAGCTAAGAACAGCCTCCTATCAGGCTTTGGTGTTTGGGAGGTGAATAGTTTTTTGTTTTTCTTTCTTTCTCTTTTTTGTTTTTTTCTGAACAAAGCACTAGCTAGCCTTCATTCATGTCTTCATTCCCTGTGTTCCACTGGAGTGTACTCCAGGAGAGCTTGCTCCTGCCTGGGAGGCCTCCCCCAGGCCAGAGCTGGGGATACAGAAGCCCTCCCCGGGTCATTCATCCGGCTCAGAGACAGATGCAGGCTCCAGCTCCATCTTTGCTGATCGCCCCGCTATTTCTCTTCCGACGCTTTCCTGCTTCCGTCCCTCCCCCTGACTGTGCTGCAACCCATCTCCTCCTTCTTCCTTCCCACCACCCCTCTGCTTTCTGTTGGGCTCTGTCTGGGAAAGCCCCTGAAACAGGGGTGTCAAACTCGTTTTAACCGGGGCCACATTGGCCCCTTGAAGGTTTCCTTCAAAGGGCTTAATGTAATTTTAGGACTGCATAAATGTAACTGCTCCTTAACTAGGGGCAAGGGGCTCTACATTGTTCCCTTTGAAGGCAACTGTGAGGCTGATGTGGCCCCTGGTGAAAATGAGTTTGACACCCCTGCCCTAAAGGGGGAAGGGAGAATGAGTTGACTCTGCTCTTCTCTACACTCCTCAAGGAGGAGGAGGGTCAGTGTGTGTAGGCATCAGGGGCTGCCCCAGGATTTGGGAGACCTGCATTTAGAAAATGTGCCTCGGATAGGAAGCATCTATAGAAAGTGGCAACAAGTAAATCATTCTTCTGGAGATGTGGGCTAAATCGGAAACCAGTAAATTAGCTTTTCTCTTTGCTGCTGGGCAGACCTGAAGTCAGGTGTGTCTCGGCAGGACACTGCTAGCCTGCTTGCATCCCTGCTGACAGTCTTGTAAATGGTGGGGAAACTGTCAGCAGCTCTATCACCGGCCACTTTTCCCAGGAAGTGCCCTGGGAACTTCCTCTATAAACTATTGATGAATAGGAGGTTAAATTTTAATGCTCTATCAATCGAAACATGCTAATTAAAATTCCATGTTCTTTTATCTTAAAGACCTTTGAAAAATAGAGCATAGAGTCCTCTGTAGAGGTAATATAACTACCACCTAGCTTGAAGCACTGGTGCCCAAGATGCCATAACTGTTAACTTCCTATCCATCGTAACTTGTGGGAACATAAGCAGGTTTTCTGTTCTCCTTGCATCAGTCTTTTATAGAGTGTCTTCCCAGGCCTATCCATTGCCCCCACTGTCACCAAGCTGCTGAACATCTTGAGGCTGGGAAAATCAAGGGCAGCTTGGAAGATGGAATAAAGGATAGAGTTGCAGAAAAGAAAGTCACTTTCCTTCTTCAGTTTGTTTTCCAGGTACCATTTCTGTATGTAGACGTCTTTACTACATTGTTGTTCCCTTGCGTATTCCCCCAAAGAATGCCATTGGCATCTCCTTTAGAATATCAATGATAAGAGTGTTTGGTGGCAATATCATCTTTCTGGTAAGGGTTATACTTATGCTTTAAGATACATGATCTAGCAGCCACCATTGGTGTTCTGCCTGTATCCTCTTGATGCCCCATTCCAGTGCCCACCAATAGCCTCCACGTGCAAGACTTCTCAACTCGGGGCTGATTGGGGGGTGGGGTGCAGGCAGAGCCTTAACCAATAATGAAAGGAAGTTGGTAGATAAATACCTCAGCCTCCTGAAACCCCCAGTGAGACAGCTCTGAGGCGTGTCGTATATTATATTCTAGACGTTCTCAGCTGTATTAAAAATCCTAGGCTTAGCATCTGTTTTTGGACAATCCAAAACAAACTGCAAACAGAGAATATATTTTATACTCTGAACACAAAAATCTATGGTGTCATAGATAATAGTAGAAAAGTCTGTCTTTGGTTTAGAAAATTAGAATATTATCTTGAAATTAGACCTGGGCCAATGCTCTAAGATTTCTGCTTTACAATCTCAGCACAATCTTTGGTTACTGATTTAAAATTTTTTCTGAACTCTGATGTAAGTGGCATTATTGCAAAGTGCTCTGAGGAACTCAATTAGTATCTTTTCCTATTTATAAGATCGTTAGCTAGTACATTTGAAAAAAATAGAGGGAAACATAAAAAGCCCGTAGATAAAATAATATGCAGAATGTGAAGGTGTGAATGTTAAAAAGTAACAGGAAAATAGAGATACTACATCCTGCAGGAGCTCAAAGAGGAAGACATGGATAAGGCATCCTTCCAAATAATCATGGAAGAGAATCCCTGATGGGCTAGAGGAAGTTTTACAGGTAAAGGGTGGGGGAAGCGCATGCGTGGCATTCTGGTTCTGACTGAGATGGAAGATTCTTTTAGGGGCACACTGAAGTTAGAAATATGGAAGTACATTGTCTCAAAGTTAAGAACAACCTGCCTATCGGGCTTAGGTGTTTGGGAGGTGAATAGAATTTTTGTTTTTCTTTCTTTTTTTAGTTGTTTAAAATTATTTTGCTGAACAAAGTACTAGCATTCATTCATCTCTTCGTTAACCAAATACTGTACTTCTGCTCTACTTGAAGACATACACAGGGTTCTGTTACCTGGTGGAAAGAAGATACAGAGGAAGGAGAAATGGATGACCCAGAACTTGGGTGGTTGAGAAGTTAGGAAAATTAAGGGAGAATTGAGTTTAGGTTAGATGAATTATGCATTCATTTAGTTATTCATTAATTTTTCCAGACAGATTTAAGGCAGGCTACACTGAACCCAGGCGCTCGTGTGGTGTGTTTTTGCAAGGCAAAAGGCCTTCCATATTTATCTTACTCTCTTATTCTATCCATTTTCTCAGTTACTTTTGAAAAACCTAATTGGTACCAATTCTCAAGGCATTTTTCAAAGGATTAAAGTATTGGCTAGCAGCCAGTTTGGGATGCGGTAGGTCAGAAGACTCCAGCCAAAGTAAATCTGCCCTGAGCTTGGCCCAGACCCCTCCTCTTCAAGGGAAGGTGACTTTTTTCATCTTTCTCAGCTCATTGAGGTCAACAGGTATCCTGATGTGGATCAGGCCTGCAAGCTCCAGGAGCGATGGGGAAAAGGGACTCCAGGTGCCAGTCCAAAGCACCTTGTCAGATGCATTGATTTCATAAAGATTTTCAGGGCCATTTTGGTCCTGGAGACCTGGGGGAATATGATCTATGGAGTCGCTATTGCAACTTTTTCTGGCATTTTAAGAGCTATTATAAGGTTGTCAGTTACAGCTGCACAGGTGCCTGAGGGTAGGCATCTCTCCTCCTTGTTTATCCCCCATAATTTTGGTGTGTGAATGCCTGGTGGTGTTCATGCTGTGATATTGCACGTGAACCAAAGACAGCCGGAATGCTTCTGAATCTGCATTTAGTTTTATTCACAGCACAGTGTGCAGCCAGAGGATGATGACAAGTTAATGGGCTCTGCCTTAATGAAATAAATGTTCTTCTCCCAGGTTTGAGATTTATGTTAGTTTTATTTGTCAGCCTTACTAAGTGGATATAAGAAGAGGTTGTAGCTTTATGCTGACATATTATCAGGTCCATTTTCAGAGAGAGACAGATGTGATGACCTCCTCCTGCTGGTCTGTTCTTTGGGCCACTTCAAGTTGCCCTCTCATTCTAAGCAATTAAATGGGACTCACCCATATGACTTAGATGGAGAGGCTATTCAAGTCCCATATTCCATGGAGTTGCAACTTAATACCAATAAGCTGTTACCAAACAGGGTCTATAAATGTACTGTCTTTCTCTTTCTCTTCCTCTTTGCTTCCTCCTTCCCTCTCTCTTTTAATCCAGCAGGATTTAGGATCCTAGAAATAATATTATATGAAGACCTAATGCCTCCCAAAGAAAGAGAAATTGACAAGATGCTTAGCCTTAGCTTTGCAAACATTTTGGCCTTGTCCCTTTTCTCTCAAATTCTTTTTCCTCCATTCGCTGTAATTACCCCGGAGCCTTTAAACCTGGCTAATGACCACACCTGTCCCAGTCTGCCTTTTTGGGTAACTTATTAATGTTTAGCAATGAGAAGAAAAGGGCAACAGCTCTATTAACACAACCAAATTGATTCATGATCAGACGTGAACAAAGAATGGGGTAGGAGTTTTACAAGCACTAAAGGTCACTGGAACATTTCTCCAGCCTATTTTCCAACCCAGCCTTCCTGAGGTTTTCTGACCTCCACCCCAGTCATACGGCCTTTGCACAGGAGCCTTTGGCCTGGGTGGCATGTAGGTAGAAGTTATTTATGAACATTAATAGCTTTTATAACTACTGAACAATTATTAGAGTGCCCCTACATGTAGCCTTAGCTAGATTTAAAATAAAGCAATTATATAGTTAATTTAGCATTTATCCGGAAGAGTGGCTTCCAAATTAAAAAGCTTGTTCAGTTGAACGTAGCACTTACTCACTCCATGGGGATTTTTATGCAGACTCTATTTGCTGGTATGAAACACCCATGTGAAGCTCTTTTTAGGAATTGACTAGTTGAGTCAGATCACAGTCCAGTCAATTTCAGAATGAACAGCCAGCTGGATAGAAGCCATACTTTCCATTACTGGTTGATTGCTGTGCTATGAATGTGATCGACTAATCCATCCTCCAAAGCCAAGGAGACTTGAAAATAGCTTGTGCATGGTAGTTCACTGGTAGGAAGCAACCGACCAACGACACTCCTCAACACCCGCCCCCGCCCAACCCTGTTCTCTGCTGGTTCTTCATTATAGTTTCATCTTCTTCCTTCCTCCCCAAATATACTTTGTCTTGCATTTAGATTTTGGGAGACATTATCTCATTGATCTATTCCCCAAATAAGTCTCTGCTACAGTTTCAGAGTGGAACTCAAGGATGTCTCTCCTCACTGAATTTAATCCTTGCCTCCTAGTGAGAATTGGTGGCATCATTGCCTTGTTCCCATTGAAGGAGTCTTGAAGACTTTAATAACCCTTTATCTGCTGAGTGACTCAGTTGTTGAAATTCCATCATGTGTTTGAGATGTGCTATTAGTTTTTCTTTGACACACTGGATAAAAGGTGGCATACTGAGGACATTCTGATCAGCATAATTCCTGTGTTGTGAGCCAGGATGATCTATGTGTGCTTCCTTAATGAGAGACCCCGAACACTGGATATAAATAAATTGGTACTTGAAAATAGCCTATCACCAGAAATTACTCCCCACAATGCATTAAACCAGCCTTGTTATTAATTCCGTTGGCAGGATCCTCAAAGTCACAAATCAAAATTGACCTTAGCCCAATCGACTCTGCTCAGCACATTAATATGAAGAAACAGGTTTCTCTTCAGGGCCATGGACTGAGATTCTCATCAATGGAGACTTTTTTCCCCAGTTGTGTCAGGGAGAACATGTTACATATTTACACATTATTACTAGCTGTCTATGTGACAAAAGCTTATTGAATAAGCTCATTCTCTTCCTTTACTTCAGGGATATAAACCAATTATTACTTCCCTCTTCCCCTTTTCCTTTGTTAAAATATAAACCCAAAGTTACTCTACTAATTCTATTGCCAAAATTAGTACCCATACTAATAGCAAACTCTTATACAGAGCTTATTACATGCTATTATAACCAAAAAGCCTACCAGGTGCTAATAAGATAACTTTGGCACAGACTTGCCATGAGTAATTTATTTGTGTCTGTTTGGTTTGATGCCCAGCTAATGGGCTTCAGCTTATTGTACCTATTTAAACTTGATCATTTGATTACTCATTTTTATTAATATCATTACCTGCAGCTATAAAACCACTGCTTCAAATGTGTCCTCTTTTTTTAATTCACGTATTATTAACCATCCAACATGTATTGCAGTTTAACTGGTATTACAGGACCTGAGTCAGTTGTTTAAGTAATGAGGACAAAATAAGAAAAATTGGGCTTATATTTCAGCAGGAAGAATTTAGTTCAATTACAGACAAACAGGCTGTTCTTGGCAAAGTTGACATGACTACCCAGGTGGAAGCTCTTGGCTAACGCTCTCTGAGAAGCACCGAACAAGTCCTTCTAACCCCAACCCAAGCGCGACTCCCATCTGTTTCTGCTGGCAGCGGAGGCGCTATCAGCATTTCTTCCCTGTGACTCTAACTTCGCCATCCTCAGACAGGAAGGCGACAATCTCAGTACTCCTAGAAAGCTTGAGGGGTCTTGGGCACACGGGCAAAAAAAATCTTAACCCCAGGAAATACTACTGGGTAGACTAGGGGACATAACATTTAAAATACCAGACAAATAACCAAATGGTTACTATGTGAGAAATGTGATTGTCACCATTGTTCACTTCTACTTAAGGCCACCGATTTTAGGATGAAACCTAATTAAAAATACTGGCCTAGAGATGAGTAACAAAGCCTGAAAAGAAAATGTATCCCCAGACTGATTTGTATCCAATTTTCCCATTTAACAGAATTATTACAATAATTTAACCAGGAAAAAAAACAGATTCCAATCTTTTACCAATAAAATAGCTCAGGAAAATACATACATACAATAGCCCAGGGAAAGTATCAAGACAGAACAGGGTTAAAAAATGAAAACCTAAAAGGTGCGGAACAGTCCACATGGATCTCAGATGAGTTTGTTATTTCTCAGCGCAGGCACGGGCTGTCCTAGTGCTTCCACCTGAGTCTGGTGGGTCCGCAGACAGCCAGCCCGACATGCTGGTCAAAACGGGTGATCATTTTGTTCTGTCAACACATCCCAAGTTTGCTGAAGGGAAGGCTCAGTTCAGATTTCTTCCCTCAGACTGCTCACCATTTCAGCAATCTTGGAAAGGGTTGGCATAGGCTTTCTGCCCGCCTTGCTGTACTTAATAATAATAGTAATAATAATAACAACAATAATAATAGCAACAACAACAATATACTGAATGCTTACTATGTCCCAGTAAGGGATGACTGCTTTTACCTATCTTATCTGTTTATCTTTCTAAATTACCTGACAAATATTTGTATGTGAAGATTCCCTGGATTTCTTCCTTCTTTCTCCTTCCGCTCCTCATAATAAGAAGAATTCTGTCTTTTTATTTCTGTGGCTTGTACAGTTTGGAGTAAGGATGCAGGGGAAGACTAGAACAATCTGTGACAAGTTGACTGAGTCGCATGGGAAGACATAGAGAAGGAGGGACAAGAAAGACGAGAGTCATATGGTCAGGTTGGATTTCAGGAGTTTGTATGAAGGAGGGGCATTTGGGGGCAGCGGATGAGACTGGGAGAGGAGACCATGAACTTTCCTCCTGCGGTGAGTGGATCTTCCCTTTGGCATTGTTTTGCCACCACAAGGTAGTGTTTTAAGTTTGTTTTTTAAAATTATTTTTGGAAAAGTGTTACTTCCCAATGTGACTTTGTGCTCAGACAGACCATAAACCACCTCGATGATATATATGGTTTTCACAGTCAGTGTCTCCTTCAGTCCTCACAGTGCTGACCTATTTCCCTTCCACTTTACAGGTGAGAACACTGTGGCTTAGAAAGATGGTGACGCGGGCGGGTTGGCAGTAGCTTCGTCCTCATGGGTGTGTATCACTGTTTTTATGTGTGCCAGGGCATGTGAAGGGTTGGCATGTACTCACATACAGGAACATGACAAAGACCTCCTTTGGCCCTGGAAGCTGTCCAGTAAACTTGGAAGACCATTGAATACTGTCAGCTCAGCCATGCAGAATGTCTGCTTTGTGCATTCACTTCTCTGCCGCTGCACATCTGTCTGAGTCACTGAGTACGGGTTCAGGGAGGAGATCCACCATTATGCTGGCATTTGAAAGGTTTGCTCTTTTTAATAGTCATTATTTTCTTTCTAGGTAAGAACAATTATCATGGGATGATTAAAATTTCAATATGATCATCTAATTAAGATTCTGGAATCTTTTGTTGATCTGCACTGATATTCTGTAATGAATGTCAACAACTCAGTTGACTTAGGGATGAATCTAAAATGGTTTGTTACTCAAAAACCTACATTTTGCTTCTACAACCAGTAAGAGGTTTTTAAAAAAATTAATTTAAATTTGGGCACTGAGGATTCCACAATATTTATTTCTCAGGTAGATTTAAACTTTTTTCCTGATTGTTTAGAGGAGATTGAAGCAAGCATCTGTGAACTATGTGTGAAGAAACTCTGGACATTTGCATTTATAGCATGTACCATAATTTTTATTCATAGGCAGGGAAGTTAAAATAGGAGGTGAGATGATCCGTTCATGTTCATTTGGCAGAACTGAGATTATCCCCAAGACTTGGCCAGAGCTTCTTGTACAGGTGATGGAGAAGGCATGCAGAAAGACAAAGAATCAAGAAACTTCCTCAGAAGTGCATGGTGAAGTCCAGAATATGGGAATCTACAAAGAGGAGTGGTGGTGCATGTGGGCAGGTGGGGGTGCCCTGGAGAAGTCTCTCAGTTCTACCTAGTGCTCTTCCTTGGAAAATACTGGAAAAATAGCTATCTCAAGTGAGGAACTTCTCCTGGCCATAGAAAGAGAAACTGGCTTCCTATGAGAATGAGGCAAAGGGTGTGAATCAGAGCAGAACTGATTGCTTCTGATGCATTTGTACCTTTCCCTATGAGAAATAGTGATCTTGCAAATGGCGGCCGAGAGGATGCTTATCTCAGGTAAAGTTGCATGTCATTTGGTGAGTGATGACATTGTACGAGTGGGTTTTCTAAACCAATTCTCTTCTGCTTCATGGATAATGCTGTTCTTAGGTATCTATTCCCCTTTCATTGTATCTTTCATCAAACTGTATTTTTCAGGTCTGTCACCAAAAGCCCAGCTTGAACTATCTTAAGAAAAAAAGATGGAATGAGTGAATGAATAGACAAATGGAAAGGATTTAGTGGCAAGTTATGAAGCCAAGGCCTGGGCATGGGGCTGTGGGATGACCATATAGGCACAAATCCTGGCATTCTTCAGAGCATCTGGTCAACCCTATGTTCGGGGACAGCGAGCCTGAGAATGCCCCATGGGAAGAAACAAGGAGCAGGGACATATGGGTCCTCATCCAGGTTCAGAGGCTGCCGGAGACACTGTCAGACCCAGCTAGTCCCAGACTAGACTAGAGTGGATTTAAACATATCAAGGAAGGTGCTTCAAAGTAGAGGGTCCCAAGGCATATGGCCTGGGGCAGTGGTCCTGCTTGCTCAGGACTATTGATTTTTTTTTTCTTCAACCAGTTTCTTCAGAAAGTTTAGACCAATAGCATCTACTTGCATCTTTTTCCAGTCCTCCAAAGAGGGGTGACGCCTTCCTCCTCAGCTTCACTTCTAAAAATTCTAGGGAATGTTTTTCTTGTGTTAGGTTAGATCATGTATCTACTTCTTGGAATAATCAAAGTGGCCAGGGAGTTTCTCCCATTTTGGGTCTTTTTATTTACCTGTGAGGTGGTGGGGAAGAGGAGTACCATGATTACCATGAAGCATGAGCAACTTTCAAAAATGAAGGGAGTGATGTTACCAGAAAAAAGGGCCCGAGTCAGAATCAGAATCACAGTAGTTAACACTTACAGAACACCTACGATATGCTACAGAGTCCTCTGTGGACTTATGATATATATTGACTAATAGGATCATTATAACAATTCTATAAGGTAGACATTGTTTTCTCTATTTAATAGATTAGAAAACAAGAATGAGAGATTGCATAATTTTCTCAAAGCCACAGAGCTAATAAGTCATGGAGGTAGGATCTTAACCCAGGTGGTCTGGCTCCTGATTCCACAAACTTAATCATCCTCCTCAAATACTCTTTATAAATGGTGACCACAGGAGCCAAGCCCATGTCTCATTTGTCTATGAATCCTTCTACCTCTGCCCCAATTTACTTCTCATCTCCATTCTGAAAAGTCATAGTCAGTTCTATTCAATTTAACACTAGTTACTGCTATTTTTCATTCTTTATTTTCTAAATTCTGCCTGCCCAACTAGCCAGGGTGAATTTATGAAGAGAGACAATGTTATATGCTTCTTTTGTGTACATGGAGAATGTAGTACTTGATAAAGGACTAATATACAAGTCAATGGAAAATCAAGATACTGGAACTTTTAGAAATTAAGTTTAAATATATGGTAGATTATCAATTTAGAAGTAAGTTACATTGCATATAACAGAAAACAGTCCAAACAATACTAGTTTAAACAAGATGATTTTTGTTCCTCTCCCCTGAGGAGGTTTGGAGGAAGTTGGTCCAGGCTGAAATGGTGGCTTTATGATTTCTTCAGGGACCCAGGCTCCTGTCTTTGTGCTCTGCCATCCTCAGTACTTGGTGTCCATCCTCAAGGCTACCTATTGGTCAGATAGTACACACGCAGTGCAGATAGCAGAGAAGAGGAAGGGCATTCCCAATGGGAAAAATTTAAGGGGACTTTCTGAGATCTCATTGGTTGAAACACTCCATATGGCTACTACTAGCTGCAAGGGTGGCTGGGATGTGTAGTCTTTTATTTAGCCCATCCGTGTACCCACCTACAAATCAAGGTTTTCAGTGATAAGTTGGAAGGGAAGAATGGATGTTAGATAGGTAACTAGAAAGTTTTGCTGCAGAAGAATAAAAAAAACTTATCAGTTTCTCCTTAGCAACCTATTATTTTCATGACCCATGCAAGAAATTAAAAGGTACTCTGGGTGGCTGCCGGGAGGTTTAGGATACCTGGAAAGCAGCTGGGTCTCCTTTCTATGGACATGGTGTATCAGGAAGTGGCCCAGAGCACTGC
Organism: Tonatia bakeri; assembly: GCA_004024845.1. NCBI lineage: Eukaryota > Metazoa > Chordata > Mammalia > Chiroptera > Phyllostomidae > Tonatia > Tonatia bakeri. The sequence continues at coordinate 166,581 of PVIA01000355.1, read as the reverse complement.
TGTCACTCACAGACCAGACGGTCTTTGTTTGCTTGGATTGTTGAAGATGGGGCTCTCCTACATTAAAACAAACAAAAGCCTTGAAATTTACTTTGATAAATGTACTTTCATAGTTTTAGGAATAAACACATGTAAAGCTTTGTTTTATTTGGCTCTTTCCCAAGTAGAAAAACATTTTGGCTGATCACTTAGATTTTTTTATGCTCTGATTCCAGCTGATAAAAATAGCTTGTAAAGTTGCTTTTCTAATCATAGGTTCAGTACTAAAGAGCAATTTCCAAACAACACGGCCAGGTTAACAACCTTGGCTCTTTCTAATGGAGAGACTTTCCCATGTGTCAGTGGCTGCTCTCATTGTCTTGTGTGTTAATGGAGGTAAAATGATTAAGCTGCTGAAATAGGAAGCCTAGCAATACCCTGGATTAAAGATGAGGAATTTAATTCCCCTCTCACATAAAACCTGAAATGTGGATTCCAAGTTGGTGGGAGATTTGCTCCACATAATCATTCAAGGACTCAGCAATGATTTGTCTAGCAGTCACCCTTGCAGCCAACATGAGGCAGAACAAACCAAAACCTAGGGCTAGGGGTTTCTTCCCAAACAAATTACTTTCCTTACATTCCAATGGTAAGCATTACCCATGGCTACAATAGGAGGTGGGGGATGTTTTATAACTTGTGTCCAGGAAGAAGGAAAGACAGGATTTGGGTGAGTGGCTGGCAGCATTTATTGTACTTTGATGGATAGTAGTCTTCCTTCTCTCACTCTGTACATCATAATCCAGTTTCCCCCAATGCCAAAGAAGCCCTTTGAAAGAGTAAATTATATCATACTACTCTTCTGATCCAATCTTTCCAATGGCTACCCCTAACACTTGAAGAAATTCCAACCTTTTTGCCCATGTCTACCAGACATGGCGTCATGGGGTCAATGATTTCTCCTTTTTCTTCTTTTTTAATTTTCACCCAAAGATATGTTTATTGATTTAGAAAGAAGGGAAGGGAAGGAGAAAGAGAGGGAGATAAACATCAATGTGAGAGGAAACATCAATGGTTGCCTTTCATATACTCCCCTACTAGGGACCAAACCTGCAACCTAGGTATGTGTCTTAATCAGAAGTTGAACCCATGACCTCTCAGTTTATGGGATGACACTCTAACCAACTGAGCCACACTGGCCATGACAATGACTCCTATTGACCCCACTCCTTTCATATTTGCATCAGTTGGGTAACAACTTGGCCATGTTGACTTCTTTCTGTGTTTGGACCTCACCAAGCTCTTTCAGCTTCAAAGCTCATGAACATGCTGTGTCATGGGTCCTGGATGGATCACTCTGAGATACTCATTGCTGCTCCCCTTGCATCATTCCAGTTTCTCCTCAAATGTCATCTCTACAAGAAGGCCTTCTGCAACCACTTCCCACTGCCACCAGTTATCACAGCACTGTCATTGTGGTCCTCTTTAAGGACATTCTGAAATGCCCTTCTTTTATGCATTTATTTCTTTAGAGCATTTGTTTATTTCCTAAGTGTTTACTACCACTTAATAGAATGAAAGTTTATAGGGTCATAGCTCTTCCCAGTGGGCCTGATATCTCGGTATCTCACATCTCTATTAGTTTTGTGTATGTCGTGTGTATGTTGTCACTGTATTTAGATTATAAGCTACACAAAGACAAGGGTGATGCCTTCCAAGTTAATTGTATCTTTAGATCCCCACTAGAGCAAGTTTAGTAAATGAAAGATGAAAGGGGACAAATATGGAAGGTTTTTACAGAGAAAATGAGCCCAAGGTGTAACCTATCAATCAGAAGGAAAGATTCAGCATCACTCCCTTTTCGAACCCATGGACATTCTGTGACAAAGCTTGCCCATATAATGCTTAAGTAGAAGAGCTTTCAGAAAGAACTAATGTGACATCTTTTTAAGTTCATATTTTTTCCTTGACTATACTAAATGTACAAAAGTACAGAATCCATGAAATAACTGCACTTTATTTGAATTCTATAGATAAAGTATTTTAGTTTTCATTAATTTTAGTTTGGATTTGAAAACTCTATTCTGAAGTAGGTTTTCACTTCTGTCCAGTGTAGCCCACTGAAAGGTGGAGTAGTCTTCTGTTTTCTGCAAGCTCCAGATTTGCCCTGTGTGCCATTTGCTGTGCACCTGCTGAGTAAGTGCTTCAGAGGCAGTGGTGGTATTGGACTGAAAGAGTGCATGGCTGCTTGTTGTGGCTCTTGAGAGGTGCAACTTTCTATGGTTGGGATTTCTTAGTAGAATGCCTACTGATGCTCTTACAAAGAGATGCCTCACAAGAAATTTTCATATAATTCAGCAAAATAGTAAGAGCTAATATTTATTGAACATATTAAGTAGCAAACTCTGAACTTGTGAGTGTAATTTCACTATTTAACCAAGTCTCTAGTTGGAGATGAGTCAACCAAGGTTTAGAGACACTAAGTAACTTGCAGATGATCATGTAGCTGGTAAGAGTGAAGCCATGATTTGAAGCCAACTCTGTCTAGTAACAGATTCCATTCTTTTAAACAAAGCTAAATTGCCTTGTATTTATGGGGATAGTGTTCAGTGATATATATACCTTAGGAAAAGCTGTATTAGGTAGTTGTGAAGGTAGGTTTTAAGATTGACATCTATGAGTCTAACCAGTTGTGATATTTAAAACATGTATCAGCCATCGTGTCAGAATGGGGTTAGCTAGATTCCTATCTAATCTAAATGGAGGCCAGCATATCACACCTGGTGTTTGCTTCCTTAATGTCATTTCAATGTCCATACCCTCCTCAGAGGTAACACCAAGAACCCTTCATCCATGTGGACCCCCAACCGACACGTGAGGATTGAGTGGAATCCACAGGGCAAGGCAGCTGTCAGCTGCAGAGATGCCATCCAGAGTGACTTCAAGGGCCATGAGGCCAGAACAGTTCTGTGCTGCATGGTGCTGATTGGTGGTTCCTGCTTCTTCACAGGAGAAAGACAGTCTCCTTTCTCTGATAAATTCTAAGTAAGAACCTCTGCTCCTTTAGTCCTCATAAGTCTTATTTTCAAATTTATTTTGAAACTTATTTTACAAGGGAACCATGATGTTTACCAAAGAACAGCTATTAACATTGCTCAGAATTAGTATTTCGAGAAGTGCTATGTGATCTCAAGTGTCTTCCCCTCCTACCCATGTCCATCCACTCACCCACCCCCTGCCTCATTTACATACGAAAATATTCGAAGTCAGAGAGCCCCCCATGACTTTTCTAGGATTTCTCAGGCAAGAGCTGAGGCTTGAGTTATCAAAACCTTCACCATCTGGCCCAGCGTTCTTTCCACTGTATTCCCATCTGCAGCTACAGCTGACCAGTGAGCATGTGAGTGACACTCAGTGAACCTCAACTATTAGATAACAAAACCAGATACTAACTTTGGGGTTCAAAGGCAAGTTGAATTTTTTTGCATACTATGGCTTCTTTAAGGATATTTGTCAGAAGGTTACTTACAATAGTCAAAACTTGGAAAATAATATCCATCGACATGGAACTAGTTATGTAAATTGTTGTACAATCAGATAGTGGCCCCTACCATCTTCATAAAAATGATGACCAAGTTGTATAATTGCTGAATTAGGGAAATGCCTGGGGCATATCAAAAAGTGATAAAGGCAGGTTACAAATTAGTATTCTAAGTATGAGACCATTTAAAATCATATGTGCCTTTGTATATTTGCATACACATGGGTATGCAAAGAAAAATATCTAAAATCCTTTATGCCAAAAGACTAACAGACAATTCTTTGGACAGTGGAATTATATGTAATTTTTGTTTTCTTCATGTACTTTTGTATGGCTGGAAATGTTTGATAATGAGTGTGTACTGCCATTGCAATTAAGAGGAAAAAGCTAGGAAGGGATTTTCCTTCATAAAAACAAAACATAAGACCCCTTTCCTTCCTGTTCACAAATCCCAGCCCCATCTACTTTTCCCTGGTCCTCCACAAAACCTGCTAACACGAGGGACAAGCACAACCTCAGGGGCCTCTGGAGACAGTCCCTCCTGTCCCCACTGTCACTAGGCACACTTTTGCCCAGGTCCTTGATAATCAGTTTCCTGCTTTTTCCCACAATGCCCCTCTCTTTCTCTCTCACCATATTATCTCCATCCACCAAAATCCTATCCACCTTTCAAGGCCCATTCCATGATTCACCACGGAAAATTCAGACTCTCGGTGCCTTTGAAATCATCCCATCGATTGGGTTCTTGTTCTGCTTTATGAGATTTCACATCACAGGATTGGATACAGGGCCTGCGTGTTCATTGCAACTTGCAGAAAGGTAGGTGACTGAAGGAGCGAATGGAGAATAAAATGTAGCCTGCAGTCACACCACCGAGGGGGGCTCTCCGACTTCTTAACTAGGACAGATCCTTCTCTTATCAGCCATTGTCCCCACTGCAATTATACATTATCAGTACCCGTCTCTCTGTGACTCAGTGAGAAGAGGCTCACCATGTCAAGTGACTTGTCCAAAATCACACACAGAAATCAAGCGCGGGGTGCTTTGCATATAAAATAGTAACTTGCATAGCAGCCACCAAGACAAATGGATGTGAGCAAAGGTATGTGGAAGATCCACCCAGAATCTTTCCGCAGAGTCTGTGTGAGTGCCCCCTGCTGTGAGAGTGGAGTCAATGGCTCTGGTGGCGGCTGCTCCACCTCCGCACTCTCTTCGCGCTCCGAAGCTCCATCCCGAGAGCTCCAGTCAGATCATATCACATCACAGCTACACCGGTGACCCATCCTTTTTCCCTTCCCACCTCCAGGCTTTTGATGGCAGGAGATTAGAGGACGTGGAAAAATTCCACCAGCTCAAGGGAGAGGAGTCATTTTGTGTTGTTTCTGTGCATGAAAGAATTGATTCTCAAGGTTTGGATGTATTACCTGATATTGCAGCAATGCCCTGCCTCCAGCGAGCGCACTGATTAGATCAACCCAGACAGCTCGGCTGCGTTCGGCCGCTTTAATCATTCTCTGGAGGAGCATTTTATGTCCTGATTTCTACTGTCATCTTTGTGAGTCAGTAATCGAAGGAACACTTCGGCACCAAGAGCTCAGGTCTCGTTTCTCCTGTGCCTGAGCAAACATGGAAAAATCTATAAAACTGTCCTCAGAGGTGACTGAAATTAATCTGGCTGCCTCCATCTGGAGGCTGAGGGCAGGGGTGCTCGGCCTTGCTGCAGCGGGCTCTTGACCATGGGAAGGTTTTTCAGAGTCAACCCAGGCCATTCCTCTGACTTTCTTGTTAGCACTACTTAGGTACGGAACAAGGGGTTTAATGGGACAAAAGAAAAGGAGATAACTCTCGTTTCGCAAACACTGGGGTGATCCAGGTTATGAATATTAGGGAGGCATTATCACATAATCCTCAAACTGGGTGACAAGGCTGGTTGGATTATTTTCACTTAGGGAGTGGACTTGGAACCTCAGAGGCAAAGGTTTGCCCAAGGTTACCTGGTGGGGAAGTAGCAGCGTCCTGATTCTCAGCCTTGTCTGATTCCAGCAGAGGGGCAGCTACAGAGGCAAAGGAGGCTGGTTGGTGCTGTGCACTTGACCTCTAAGCTTCCCTTTCCGGTGTGGTGAGAGCTCTGCTACCCGCCCATTGAGCAGATCTGGCTGTGCTCAGCCAGGCTGCTGGCCCAGAGCACTGGCCGCACCAGCTGACTGCTCTGGACTTTGAAGACAAGGACAAGTTCCTTGTGACATAAAAAAAAAAAAATGCTTCTGGGCTAAAAGAAAACGACATGCAAGACAGACTGAAATGTGGGCCCAGCAAGCTGTGCCTTGTCCTCTTCCATTGGAAAAGAAAAGAGGCACCCGTCCATTCAACTCTAAGCAGGTCAGCTCAGCAAAAAAATCAAGAAGGCCATTGCCACATGGGCAACTTTTTATTTGAGGCAAAACCTTTGGTTGACTACATTTTTCTCTCCTTTTCTCTGTTAGTTGCATTTATATTAAAATAAACAGAATCTTCTTGCTCCCATTTATTCACTCAGTTCCTGTTTGCTATGCACTGACCAAGGCAGTTCTGCCAGGTGACTGGGCTCCGCAGACATGGCCCCTTCCCTCCTGGAACTGGGCTTTCTCGCTTGCTTTTCTCTGGCAAGTGGTGCTTGGGGAGAGACCGTTGTAAAGTATTTTCTGGAGGAGTAGACATCAAAAACTGGCACACAGTTTATCACTGACATTTTAAAGAACTTACCAAATCAATAAGGAATAAGCAACCTCAATTCAGTATACCTCCCTCCTCTTCCTTTGGCTCCCTCCCCTCCCCTTCTCTCCCTCCCCAGTTTCCTCCATCATCTGAAGAAACTCATGCTGGCCACCATAAAAAGCAGTGATGGCCGAAGACAGAATTTTCAGCTTTAATAAACTTCCTCTCATTTCACCATCAGTGAAGGAGATGTTCCTAGAAGAAAGGAACACTTCCACTTCTAGCACCCGTCTGAAAATTGCGATTTGTACAGTTTTGAGTTACACAGCAGGGGGAGGGGGCTCCCAAGTCTGTGGTCTGCTCTGGGGTATAAAATTGATACGAACAGTTTCACAGCATTCCAGGACAGGAAACCAGGGGACACTGGGTCCTTTGTGGGTGGACACTGGGTCATTGGGAGACATCCCTTTTGTCTCCGAGAGAGGAATCTTTCACCTTTGCTTGTCCTTCTGTCTCCCCACTTCTCCTCCTCCCCCGGCCACTCCTTCTTCTTGCTTTTTTTGCTCAAGGTCCCATATGGCTGCCTTGGACTCTTCAGACACAATAAATCTCCTGGGCCCAGCACCCAGCACAGGCCACTTATAGGAGAGTGACTTGAAATTGGAGATAATCACATTATTATCCACCCCCCTCCTAAATTTTCTAAAGAGCAGTGCCACCTGAATTCTGAAATTATCTGCTTCTCACCATCAAAAACCTTGTTTCTGTTGGAGATTTGTAAGGAATGGCCCAGCAAGACAGCCAGGTCAACAAGACCTCCCTCTGTGGGTAAAATACTCCACAATGTGTCTGCAAACAAGCAAACAAAAAGGATGATTGGATTTAGCTCTGCTTGTTTTCTTTTTGAGTGAAGAATAGAAAGTAAAATATAAAAACAGGCAGCCAGTCATTTAATATAATACTGAGGGAATATTTCCCTCCTAATTCATGTTGTATGATTTCTGGAACCTCTCTATAATATGATTTACCTTGACAAGGAAATTTAGGATAAATTTACTATGGAAGTGATTGCGTGGTATGAATAAATCTGCAGCTTAACGATACAAAGGTGCCACCAAGCAATGTATGAGAATCTAAGTTTAAGCTTCAAAAATTTTATGGCTATGTTTATGTCACAGATTATGGTGATGGTTTCACGGATGTGTACTATGTCCGAATTCATGAATACATTAAATATGTACAGCATTTTCTATGTCAATCATTCCTTAATAAAATAGCATGAAAAATATCAAGAACTTTATATAGTTTTACAAACTCTTAGCAGAGTGTCTCATGTACTGAGAGAAATCTACATAAATATTTTCTCATTCCTGTTCAACCCAGAGAATAGGCCGGTAGTTCTATCCATGGCTGTTCTTTAATTAAGTAAAATTTTGAGTCATAACCCAAAATCTAGTGCCTGGAACCCAACACACTGGCAGTGAGAGATGAAATTTCTGCATGGAGACAGACCAATGGGGTCCCGCCAAGGGAGCTGGCAGGAATCTTCTCTTGCTGTTGTTTCATGCACCTGCTTGCTGACTCCTGCCCGTGGTGTAATGAGCTGCTCAGTAGAGAATGATTTCGTCCCTTGTTTCCTAGTGAAGACAGTGTGGTCAAATACCCATCAGAGAGCAACCAACTGGCCAGCCAGTACTGGGGGTGGGGGATCGTTGTCCCCAGAGCCAGCTCGGATAAGCAGCAGATGGGCACTGCGTGCTGGGCTAGGGGACAGAGCTCTAAGTGCCAGAATTTCCTCCATCTTTTATGATAACTTTTGTATTTTCTTCACACTTGACAATACTATTTTAAGGATGATTTTATTTAAATATTTTATTTCCCCTCCCAAAGCTTTTGGGTAATTTATAGCTTCAAATTATGTGATCCCCACGTTCTGTGAGCCCCCAGGAAGGTGTCCTGGTGAGAAAGGAGGGAGGGTCACTCCACAGGGATGTGGGGGCTTTTCCTCTGCCCACCACCCATGCCAGGCCAGAGGAGCATGCTCCTACAGGCGTGCCAGGTTAATTTTGGACAGGTCAAGGCCAGAGCAGAGAGGCGGACGGGACCCAACCATGCTTGTGAAGCCTCTTGTGTCTTTCCTAAATATTCCTGCCTCGTGAAACCCTGTTACCAGAGGAGGATGTGGAAATTTTTGCTGCTTCAAGCTGCAGCTATTTTCAATAAATTGAATTAGTGCTGTTTCCATATTTAACCTTGGAAAACTACAGACAGGCCGATTCTGTATGAGTTCACTATGTTGGTTTTATAATCTAATCCCACCGGAGTTCCAAGCAACTGTTTGGTTCACTTCAATTCAGCAAACCTTTCTTCAAGTTTATTGCTCTCCTGGAGAAAACAAATTAATTAAATGTGTCCTTACTTTATTGACCAACATGTAGACAACATTTGCTGTATGTTAGAAACTGTTAAAAGGGCTTTACAAATGTTAACCCATTTAGTTCATAACAACTCCATAAGGCAAGTGCTATTATTTTTCTCTAAGTGAGGAAGCTGAGGCACAGACAGCTGCAGTGACTTGCTCTAGGCTGCACAGCCAGCAAGGGGCAAAGCCGGGAGCCAGACTCAGACGGTGTGGCTCTCGAGGTGGCTCTCGAGCTGTAAGTCCCTGCGGGATGGGACGGTGGGCCCTGTCTTCGACACTTGCTCTCCTCTGATATGTGAAAGTGAGTCTAAGGGCATGAAGGTTGCTGAGAACCAAAATATTTTTTCCAACATTATGATACCTGTAATTAATTGGTGCTGAATTAAAACATTAAACATAAGTTAAAACTTATCTGACTCCTCAAATGCGTTTTATAGAATTTTGGATCAATGTGGGTATGAATAGATGTTATGTATTTACAAAAGAGTCTCAGAACATCTTCCTTTCTCAATATCTTTTCTCTCTTTTTTTATCCTCCATCCTTGTCATATATTCTGTTTCTCTTTTTCAAGGACATTTACTTCCCAAAGCACCCACGTATTCACAGCATCCATTCACGATAAACCCGACTGTGCCTCCTTTCATTATTTGAAATCATATTAACACATTCACGTTCAAGATGATTCAGTGCCATAGAAGGCCCAGACCTGTAAGATACAAACACACAAGGTTTTCCTTAAATCATTTGGCATATACTCCTGTTAAATCAATCTTTGAAATTCAGTTTGGCCAGGTAGTTGCTAAGGTAACACGAGATAACATCATTAATGTTCTCTCTCTCTCTTTCAATCTTCCTCCCTCCCTTCCCTCTTCAAGCCCCCCATAGAAAGTCTCCAGATACTAAATGTGTCCATTCCTCCCCCTCCACACCCAGGGGCAGTGTCTTCTTTGTCCCATCCCCCTGAGCTTTCAGCTTCATCTCTTCCTGACTTTGTCGGAGGATCGTGTGGTCTTTCCTGAGCAAGCCCCAGTGGAAGACAGATCATAAGCCCTGTGACTTCTCTGTGTGGGGAAAGTTTTTACCAGACATTCTTGCATTTTCGTTTTGGTAGTTGACAGTATGCCTAATGTGAGTTTTTTCCTCGCTGAGGAGAATCCCAAAGTTTGGGCTGTGTGGGCACATGCTGGGTGGCACAGAGAGACATTCGGAGAAGCTGGAAGGATTCAGTCCATCTCCAAGGTACAGACGCTCTCTCCCAGCCCTCCCAAGTCAGTCCACAGTGTGACTCTTTCAGTCTCTGGAAATAGTCTGAACTCAGGGAGGGTTTGAAATATCATCTGGATAAAACAGACATTTGTTTTATCCCATCTTGTTTACCTTACCATGATACCAATTTTTTGAACTCTTTTTCACCAGCTGTTTTTTTTTTTTTTTTATAGCATATGAAGCTTCTATAAAGCATTTTCTTTGGGTAGAAAAATGCACTAAATGCAATGGGGTGGAAGCAGGGAGGATGAGGATATTGATTTTTTAAATTAAGCAATTTCTGAACAAAGATAATAGTAGACTGGGATAAAGACTCTTGTTCTAAAACACTATGTTCGTTTGTTAGGGCTGTTATAACAAAATACCACAGAGTGAGTGGTTTAAGAAACAAATTTATTTTCTCACAGTTCTGGAGGCTGGGAGTTCAAGATCAAGGTACCAGCAGATTTGGCTTCTGCTGAAGCCTCTGTCCTTGGCTTGTAGGTGGCTACCTTCTCATTGTGCCTTAACATGATCTTTTCTCTGTGCTTTCACACCTCTGGTGCATCGTAGTAGCCTCACTTTGACACCCTCACCTCTTTAAAGATCCTATCTCCAAATACACTCACATTCTGAGGTTATAAGTTGGGGGTTAGGGCTTGAACATATGAAATCTGTGGGAGTATGATTCAACCCAAAGCAAACATCTAGGAATGTTGTTGAAATACAATATTTTAAATACATGTCCAAACTTAGAAGACAGATATAAAAATCCGTATAAGCCAGAGATAGAGAGGGAGCCAAAAGCTGAAGGAGTTGTCTTCCATTTAAGATGACAGGTTGGGGTACAAGGTGTGTGGGGTGGAGCAAAGTTTAGGTTTAAATATCTTCCCAGGGATAGGTGACAAGAGATCCGACCCAAAGTGATCCCACCAAAGGAGGGAAATGGGTGCTGAAACTCCCAGTGAGAGATGGAAACCTGGAAGGATTGCCACCCCTAGGAAAGGTAGACTTAATGGACTCACCATGTGGTTTCGGAAAAATGTAAGATATTTGGTTTTGAGCGGGTTAAAAAATGTTTCCCATGTACCTTCAATGGAATTGGGGCCCAAATCTGTCCTACCTAAGTAGCACTTCAAACCCTAGGCTGAGAAATTAACATGAAAATTGCCCCCATGTGAAAGGTACTCATGGGGGGAAATAGAGGAGGATGATGCTAAACTGTTTGCAAGAAACTCCAAAACAACCCGGACTCCCTGTCCAGCCCTGTGTTGCAGGTCCAGATAGTATATTAAGAAAAATAAATAAAAACATAGTTATTAAAAAGGAAGAAATAAAACTGCCTTTTTTGTGTGTGGCAAACCAAACTAGGGTATGTGAAATTTTTCTACATAAAGTATAATGAAGAGTGCATTTTTCTACACAAAGAAACTTCATGAACAAATTTTAAAGTCTTATTGAAGAACATGAATGCCCTGAGTAAATGAAGGGAAGTATGATATTGGGAGGTGGGAAGAGTTCAACATAAGAAAGAGGACAAGCCTCCCAGAATTGTTGTATCAAGTAATGCGATCCCAATCAAAACCTCAGTAAATTTTTCAATAGGTCTGACTAATGTACTGTAAAATTCATGTGAAAAATGAAACTCCAAGATTAGCCAAGACAATTTTGACCAAGTAAGGGAAGTGGAAGAGTGAGACCCATCCTACCCAGATATGCAAACCAAATGATTGATACATTTCACAACACCCTAGAGTTTAGTAAAAGGCAGTGTTAGGGTTAAACCCTGGTTTATGCTGCTGCCAAGTTCACACTCTTACCTTTACACAATGCTCCTCAAGGATATAGAAGTCATAATTTAAGGCTAATTTTGGGATTGATAAAATGGAAAATGGGCAAATAAAAGAACAGTCAGGGACAAAGAAGTTGTTTATAGGAAAGAGCAAGCTGATAGATTTGGCTGTTGACCAGATTGAACCTATGTCCTGAATAATTATTCCAAAGTTCAGAACTCTAAAAGTCTTTAAATAATAAAACACACTTTCTATTGTCTATAAAGATATTGAGTAAGGATAAAAATACGGTAAGCATATTATAAAGAATATATATGTAAGTAACTCTTAAAGCAAGGTTGATAACTTTATATACATTAAAATATATTAGAAAAAAACATATAGATATGTACTTGGAAGAATCTAGGTTGTTTATTCTTCATGAGTGATACGGGGAATTATGGCAAATACATGAAGAGAAGTGTGTCACTACATCAAACTTGTTCCATTGATGGGTTACTGGGCCATGAGATCTCAGTGCTCGGGGCACCTGAGTTGACTTGAGTCTGAATTTTTGTTAAAATCAGGTGAAATTAGAATATGCATATAGTTAAGCTTTCCTTTCCTTTGCTTCCTGCCAGCTAGTCTTTGTTTTTAAATATCTGCTAAACATCCGACACGATGACACTCCGTAGACTACTAAGAGAAATACAATTTATGGACCCTACCAACCCGCAAAGCCCTTATAATTTTGAGATAGGGGCCAGAACTCCTTTAGAGAGGAATTAAGGATTGAATGTGGATCCAACACATTTTATGGAAGAGATACACACACAGAAATGTAAGCAGCGAGGAATTCAGTACATTCTCATTTAGTGCTTGGAGTCCTGATAGCAGGCATATTTTCCCAATTCTTTGTTACTGAAAAGTAACTTCTCCATGGCTTCAGAGATTAGATAACATTATTGGAAAGGCCTTTGCTTTACCTTGGGAGAACAGCAGGAGATTAGGGAGCTACTTGGTGGGTAGGATTCACCTGAAAATAAAGCCAAGAGAATGCAGAGGAAAGGGTCTCAGTCCATAAGCTTAATGACTGGTAGGGTTTGATTACCTGTAACCTCACGTAATGGAATTATCTCATCACATGATTGCAGAGAAAAGCTGCCTGCGTTAGTACAGTGAAAACAACCAATAACTTGCAGACAATATAGAGCTGATGTGACGAAATTAGGGAGTGGGGGGAAGACTAACAATGCAGAAATAACATCCTTTTGTATCCGTGCTCCCCGGCCTGACCTATTGTCTGTAATTATCCTGCTGCGTGCAGATGAATTCTCTCCCGAGAATTGGAGGTGCTGCTTGCTGGAGCGGAGCAGGGGGAGTTGTACTGCTGAGCACGGCAGGTTCAGCAGAAGCGCAGCCTGAGAGATTTAACCTGTTGGATGATTAGGGAGGGAAGGAGTTTGGTAGCCACCTACACACAGCATAATTCCTTTGCATCTTTTCGTGTTACCCTTCACACTGTAAAATAAAATGTGATTATCATCGTGTTTCATGGGGCATCTGAAGTTGGCGGTTTAGGAAGATGAGGAACACTGAATTTGTGTCAATAGATCTGTAGGTTGTTACATAGCCTGGGCTGGGGCTTCCAGAATGGCCTAATGACTGTGCAGGATGTGCACATTGGGGCTGAGGAAGACTCAGAGATGACAGATAAACACGTCAAGTTCAGTGGCACATGGGTTTTTTTCTGAAATAAGAGCTGCATATAAAGAGAAGTCCATTTAAAAACTCATGGGTGAAATACTTACTGAAGGTATAATCATAGTCTTCACTTTTATTTATAAGTTACATCCCACATAGTTTTTGAAAATATTTGAGCATATTATGGCAACTCCATATTTGGCACAGAATAATTAAAATAAATAATGAAAGATTAGTAATTAAGGGAAAGAGATCAAAGGAAGTACAGTACCATGTACCACTAACATGAAATTATTTAGCTACAAAATAAGTTGGATAAGGAAGCTCAGAGAAATAATTTCCCAACAATAATCATAATCATAATAGTTACATGTCAGGTGTTTAAGCACTGTGCTACATGCTTCACTTGCATTACCTCTTTTAATCCTCATAACAGCCCATTGAGGGATGTTGGTCCATGGTATATTCCCTATTTCACACCTAAAAAAACCGAGGCAGAACATGATTAAGTCATTTAACCTGTTGTCACTCGGCTAAGAAGTAGTGGAACAGGGCGATCGAATTCAAGAGTCCTTGCCATTCACTCCCTATGACCATTGATGTGGAATGATCTAGTGGACAATAAGATTATATTTTTCAAAGAAATTAGGATTTTGCTCTGACTTTTTGATTCTAATACAACGAATACATGGCATAGAGCATAGGCCCTAATATTTGTGAGGCTCTTATCATTATCATAAAACCTGACTGTCGGGAGTTTGATCACTGAGGGTAGGGAGTTTTATCTGATTTGGGGAAGACTTGAGGCTGTAAAAGCTTGAGCAGAACTGGGGAGGGAGAGACTCTTGCCACTGGCTGCATTTTCCTACTTTTTTCCCCCTGAAGACCCCACCAGAGGGCATTTTTCTTTAAACTATTCCTTCCCAACTCTTTTCCTTCCACCCTTCCAACTTTTATGTCTCTAATCTGCACATGGTGGGAGAGGGAACTGACAATGACATTAAGACCCAGTGTCTGTCCATGAAGGGCTGTGGCCTCAGTCCCTTCCCCAAGATGGCAGAGCTTGGCACTCTGCAGCCCGCAGCTCAGCCTCAGCCTCCTTCTGACTGCATTGCTGTCCTCACACAGGGCGATGTTTACGGTGCACAGTGTGACCTTTTGGGGCATAATAGTTCCTTGTTTCATTGCGAATCATAGGAAATGACAAAATACTTGGGGGTCGTGTTCTTTCAGAAAATGATGACTGATTCAAAGGCACTGTTGGAATAACAAATGGTTCGGATAGTTTAGGATCGAATGGTTTTTGTTGGAGGCTGGGGTGGAAGATTGGGGTGGGGGGCTGTGGCAGGAAGAAGAAGGGGAACAAGAAACCATTACTTCTGCTTTAGGAATGCTTCAACCAGGTTAATGCATAACCCGGAGGATTTGGGCATGAGGTTCTGTAGTAGTCCACTTTATGTTGGGCTCAGTGCCTAGGATGTTACCAGGTGCATGTAAAATATTGAGTCAAGGTTAGAAAAAAAAATTAATGTTATTTGTTTTTGGCTTCTAGGTTTATAAAAGACCTTACGGGCTCTTTGCACGGCCTGTCCCTTTGCTTCTGCATAGGTCCGTACATCTCCTGAATTCCTTGAAATTTTCCACCCAAGTGATTCTAGCAGCTGTATTTGAACAGCAGCTCTCAAACAGCAGAGTGCGTGGGTCTGCACGTTGCTCAGGGTCACTTGACGCAAGGGAGAAAGTCTTTGCTTCTTCGTGTTTCATCTTAAAATCAAAAGTTTGTCCTCTGCCCCTTTGTGTGTGCATGTTACAAAAATAATCTCTTCTTCCTTCACATGTGAGGTGAAACTGATGTCCTAGAAACATGTACCATGCTTATGAATGGCTTCTAGAATGCTCCACTGCCACATACGGATCTATGTTTCTGTTTGAAAAGACTATCCCAAGCTGTTCTGGACGAATTATTTTTTCATCACAAAGAGGCAGTTACATTTGTTGTCTGATTGTTTGATGGAGTTTATGTTCAGACATCTTGACCTGCCCCTTGAACTTGGAAAGCCAATAAATAGATGACGACGAGGTGCCAGTGAGCAGCGAGCTGAAATGATACCCGAGGATGTTGGCTTTCTCAGTCCCATGTGCCCTGCTCTCCTACTCAGCCTGTCCGGCCAGTCTGACAGGTCGCTGGATCAGGCTGCATTGTGGGCAAGTTTCCCCAACTGCCCCCAGCCTGGGTGTCCACGGTCACTGTCCCCTGGCACCCACGGCCTCCCCGGAGAGGTCTGGTCATGCAGGTGTGCACAGTGCAGATCTGTGCCCAGGCTGTCAGCTCTTCTAACTGTCAGGGGAAAGGGTGGTGAACTCGTTTGCAACAGTTAGTGGCTAATCAGAGAGTAGTTAATATGAATGTGGTACTCTGTTCCAGCATTTTTTTTTCTTCCCTTGGGTTATCTCCAAGGATGTCTCAGAGGCCTAATTGCCCCTCTCCTGTTGATTCTTCAGTCACCAGCTCTGCCTCCTTGCCTTACTAGGCAGACTGAGTATTTCTTCTCGGTCTGATCAAACAGCACCCTGAGCCCCTCTCTTGGTATTAAGCCAAATCTCATCATCTGCTTCTAGCTACTAGTTCCTGGGGTGGGAAGGAGAGAGCTGGCCCAGGCATTCAGCTGGAGCTCTAGAAAAGACACATGCTATGACCTTATCCATCCAACCGCAATGGGAAGCTCTCTTAGTGATGCAGGCACTAGCCATGAATCCATCTCCCCAGATGGTAGCCACCCTAAGCGGTGGAATTCGTTATTCCTTCCTGGGACACTTAAGAAGCCCACAGTGCATAATAATAACCATTGTCATGTATTGAGAGCCCTACAATTTACACAGTGCTATTTCACTGTTTTTCTTGATTATTATAATTGACCAGCAAGGTATGTCCATAAAGGAATAATGCACAGCATTCGTGTTAACTACAGATTTGCAAAGGACAGACAGAGGTCTGGTAGACATATCCTATATCACCCTGAAAGGTCCCACCATTGTTCTTTTCATGTGCATGCGTGTCAATGTTCTCAGGCTGATGATTGGTTCTGGTAAGTGGCTTTCGTTCATATTGGATTAATTGGTATCTCTGGGACTTTGCTGTAATGGAGGTTTAGGAGGGCTGCCTTCAAGCCCACAAAGAGATCTGCATCGACTCCTTTCTCCTGGACTCCAGTTCTGCCTCTGACTGGGGCAAGGATCTTAGTTGTGGGTCAAAAGATGCCGATGGCCCTTGAACTTCTTCATCTGCCAGATCTCTCCTCATACAGAGAAACACTTCACAGAATTAACTCTAGGATTCTGAAAACTATCATATCTCTTTTCAGCTAGACCAGATCTGTCTTTGGCGATGGTCCCACACTTCACAAGTGTCTGGTTTGCCATATGCTGGGTTGTGTCACTGTTGAGCAAAAGAGGATGCTGAATGGATCTGGTTGTTTGGAACATTCTACTCACTTGGCCCTGGGTCTACTCTGGCTTCCCATCTGCTGTTGAGTACAGTTCTTGGATCTGATTCTAATTCTAAAAGGTCTGAGAACCACCCTTATTGGGCCCTGACTCAACATTAGGTGCCCAGATCTCCCTTTTTGTTGAGGAGCTTTCATTCAGTTTAGTTGGACTCACCTCAATTCATTGGGCATTTTGAGCAACCTGAGAAGAGTTATGTTTGGGTGGATAGTGAACTTAGAAATAGGAGAACTCTACTTCAGCTAAAGATATATGCCCTAGATATTATTTCTTTCCCTTAGACCTCTCCACCCTCCTTTACCTTGCCCTGGGCTCCAGATGGCTGTTATAGAATTCATTAATGGGCTTCTGTGTTCTCCAGCTTACAATTCGGTTTGACCAATGGAGGTAACTTGAGTGGATATAGAAAGTGTTGTTGGGGATGATTGCCCTGGGTCTCTCTCTGAGCTTGCTTTGGGGTGGGTGAGTCTTCTCACTAAAAGCCCTTGTTCCTCTCAAGCCAGCCGTCAGTGCACCCCTCTCCTTCCAGTTTCTACTCCTTATCTTTATTCTTTGCTGCCTACGTGGAGTAACAGTTCTTTAACCATTTCTGGTTTTGAGACTACATTATAATCTGTGGTGTCTCTGTACCCCATTCACATGGTCTCATTATAAATAAACTGTCCTTGAATTATCCCATTTAGATTGTGCTATTGGTTTTCTGCTGCTACACTGTGTGGTGCAGAGCAAGTCACTTCATAGGGTTAGTTACATCAGATGTGATGGCAGGTTTAAAGTAGATAATATCCCTTCCAGCTGTAAGTTTGCTTGGCAATGTCAGGACTACAAAATAAATCTGTTCTTTGGAAGCTTGAGGTCTCATTGAAGAGATAATCTGCATATCTATGAAATGAGGAATAAGAGTAAGTATGTGGTTAGGGTGTATACATGCTCTAAGAATTCAGAAATGGGCAAGATCAGTGTGAATTGAAAGGGCAAAGGAAACATGGATCTGCCAATAATTCGGCCCCGATACCAAAAACCACTTGTCATGGATTTTCTAATCTAGATCCAAGATGGATGTTGTCTTCAAGGCCGTACCAAGCAGAAAGTCTGTCTTGGAGCTATTCCAGAGAACCACACAGTATTGGTTAATCTTAGGCCTCCTGGAAGTGATTTCCTCTTGAGACTGAACTCAGCCACATGCCACGATAAAATACATAACTTCTCGGATTTCTTGAATTGAGACATTCTTTATTTTTTAAGTGTAGAGAAAACAGAGTATTAGAGTTTAATATGAGAGGCTGGAGTTCTAATCTTAATTGGCATTAATTAGTCATATCTTAAATTTTTTTAATTTGAAAATAATTGTTTTATTTGTTACAGGCTACTTCTGTTTTTTCCCTTCAATTCAGTGATGTTAAAGACATGAACACTGATAGGAGAATAATGTAACAGTCACTCTCACAACCACCAGCTAGGTTTAAAAAAATCCCCCAAATAATTGAATCCACAGTGTGTACTTACCCAGTTGGATACTTATTTTCCTACCAAAGATAATTCCTATTCCATTTTCCACTTATTGGCCCTAATCTAGAGCCAAAGCCAAGATGACAAATTGCTTTGCCAACTCCCTTGATGTAGGGCAGCCTCAGTTCGTTGAGACTATAGAGCTGTGCTATAGCCCTTTGTGGGGGCGGGAGGGTCCTAGCTTTGTGTGAACACTACTTCTCAGGCCCAGACCTTTCTCCTTGGTATCTGTAAACACCCAAAGCCCTACCTAGGTTTTTATATCAGTAAATGTCCTCACGACATTCAAGGCTTCAGGGCTGGCTTAGTCCACTGGAATCTATCTGCTCTTTGGTTAGGTTTTGACAATGGGAAATTTTCCTTATATTACTTGTCCAGCTGTGTATTTTTAAATAAAATATTGTAAAAAGATATATTCATGTACTTCTTTTGTAGTAGGAGACTAAAAACAATAAAACCTAGTTAGCCTGTTGTGAAATGCAGAAACAAGGCTTAGACTTAAAGACTACTCATTGCAGAGTTCGAAAATCCTGTTCCCACCCCAAAGTCAGGATTATGGCTGCCTGGACTAATTATAAAAATAGAAAAACTTTCATAGCCAGGAAGCTAATTCACTAACCCAAATCTGAGGCAAGTTAAGCACTGTCATGGTTAGAAATGAATAGTGGAAAGTCAGATCATCCTCCTTGACAGTTCTCCTGAACTTAACACTTAAGTTTTCCTAAAGGCAGGAACTGTTCTTTTGAAACCACTCGTTTGAGTTTATTGGAGCCAGAGTTCACCTCATTTACTTTGAACTGCCCCCCCACCCCCGTGTTCAACATTGTGTTTCCTTTCGCGCTGCAGGTGTTCAACATATATTTGCTGGCTTGCTTTGACTTGGCTCTTCCAAGTCCAATGCTAAAACCAAATGGTGCTTATATCTCCTCTTGTCTGCCTGTCCTGACACTGAAACTGAGCCCGTTCAATGCAGTCCTCTCTTTATGTTGCCCAGAATTTGTGACTCTTATGATGTAATCCTGAGTTCACTCCTTTGCAGAATATTTGCCTGGTTTGTATAAGATAAGTTTTAACTAGTGAGTTGTTCTTTAGTGACATGCAGTCCTATGGGGTCAAGTGTTAACTCCCAAATTAAACCTAAGCTCTAACAAGTGCCATACAACATGACAGGCTTTATGATGACTACTTTTGTTCTGCTTTCCTCGCAACCTGGGATCACGAGGGAAGGCCCGGTCATCTTGGGAGTGTATTCTGCCTTTCATTATTTCCTTTCTCCCGAAGAGACCGCCCGTCAGTAAGAACATGGAGTGCCTGTTTGACCACAATGTAAGCCCAACCTGAACAGTTCTCAGCAAAAGACAATACAAATAGTCTTCTAAAGAAAATAAAGAGGCTTCTTAAGAAAAATAATTTTCTTAAGAAGTCAAGCAACAAAAGGAGGCTGGGGGCTTGGTTCGCTGTGTTGCTGCCCGAGCACCGAAGCCAGTCGAGCTGCAGCCGCAGCTCTCCCAGCCGCTGCTAGTGTTGTCTGGCCCACCTGGGAGGAAGGGAGATGGCCTCGATCCTGTCAGCTGGCCTCACCGTGAGCAGCAGGGGCAATGATCATGGCCGTGGCCAAGGGGGTGGGGGAGCTGGAACACATCTTTCCTCATCCTCTATCCCCAGTGGAGACAGAAGATTCTTTTGAGTGTCCTCCCACCTCTATTTCATCAAACCACCCTCCCTTCTTTTTTTTTTTTTAAGATTTTATTCATTTATTTTTAGAGAGGGAAGGGAAGGAGAGAGAGAAACATCAATGTGTGGTTGCTGGGGGCTGTGGCCTGCAACCTAGGCATGTGCCCTGACTGGGGATTGAACCTGTGATGCCTGGTTTGCAGCCTGCGCTCAATCCACTGAGCTAGAGACAGAAGATTCTTTTGGATGCACAATATGAACCAGGACAGAGTAGTTCACTGTGACAGCCCTTGCCCAGGAGAAGAGGCAGATTGCATTTGAGGTCAGAAGAGGTTGTAGAAGGAGAGAAGGGAGTTGATGTTTTACAGAGAAGTATGGACTGGGTGTCTGACTGGCCCAGCAGGCCTGGAGACATTGCACCTAAGGAGTCCACGTCAGGCCCCTGAGCCTTCTCTTTCTTTCAGGGTGTGGGGGGAGTGTGCCTGAAGAAAGGGCATTTTTCCTGCAGAACTGTGTAAGGTGTCCATTCCATCTCCCTTCCTTGCCCAGGGTTTTGGTCCTGGGAGGAGGCATCTACGTTGGAAAATGAAGGTGCCTACCATCTGCTGGCACTTACCCAGGGAGGGAAGGCCCTGGGGAAGCTTGTGACCCTGGAAGTGGTGTGTTGTCATAATAGCTGATTTCAACTTGACACCACTGCAGGCATGACCCAGGCCACAATCCTATTTTCACATACCCAAGCTGCAGTAACACTCCCATCCAGTGTTTTATTCAAACTCTTTTGCAGCATTTTCCTAGCCGCATTCCTTTCTTGGTCTGTAAGACACCTTACAGGGGTGTCCAACCTCTTGGTGTCTCTGGGCCACACTGGAAGAAGAACAGTTGTCTTGTGCCACACATTGAATACATTGGGACACAAAAATCACAAAAAGAAATCTCAGAATATCTTAAGTAAATTTACGATTTTGTGTTGGGCCACGTTCATAGCCATCCTGAGCGGCATGCGTACTGTGGGCCACAGCTTGGACAACCCTGCTAGAATTTCATAACAGTTTACTGTCATTTAGAAATTTTCAAGGGCTTCTTTTCCACAAATGCCACCAGAAGATAGTAATTTT
Source organism: Tonatia bakeri (assembly GCA_004024845.1). Taxonomy (NCBI): domain Eukaryota; kingdom Metazoa; phylum Chordata; class Mammalia; order Chiroptera; family Phyllostomidae; genus Tonatia; species Tonatia bakeri. Next base: position 145,418 of record PVIA01000355.1, on the reverse strand, counting down.
GTCAACAATGCTACTGTCTCCTTTTAGTGCCACTGGACGCAGACCGGCACCATTCATGGTGTAACTTTTATCTTTTGCAAGAACATGAGCATCTCTCTTAAAATGAGGTCAGGTTAGCAAATGATATGAAAGCTTTGCTCTTTTTTCTTTTTTTAAGACAAAGTCTGGCTTCTTTAAGCTTAAATTTATATTTATTAAAAAATAAAACAAGGAAAAAAACATAAGACACAACAAAGGGGTCGTTAAAGTATCTATCAGCATATGCAATGTAATACAATCCTTTAAGCAGTGTTTGAAGACTGTCATACTGTGGAAAAACATTGATGATGTAAGCAAATGTGTTTAGTCTACAATGATCAAACTATATCAAATGTGAGTGCCTATGGACCCACACTGAAAGGATATGTGGATAAATGGATAGTTTTCCCTAGAGTAGTTAGGGTATGAAATTGCATATCTCTTTCCTTTAAAACAACCCCTCAATATTATCACATTTGCTCTGTAGCCAATAAAACAACATATGTATGCTGGGGTGTGGAAGGAGGGTTGGGGTGAAGGTGGAGAGCAAGACCACCGGTCCCTGTATGAGACCGTTGGCATCATTGCTCCCACAGTTTCCTTTGCTGTCTTGGTTTTACCACAACAGACTGAAAAATGTCCTGAATGTCAGAGAACCACTGTCTTCTCTAATAACCAGTACTAGCTTAGTGCAGGACACGAACTAGGTGCCTATTAAATACTTAGTAAATCAATATTCAATGGATACATACTGAATTTTATTGCATAACATTTTCATTTCACAAACAACAACATTCGTTATCCATTTTTAGATAGATAGATAGATAGATAGATAGATAGATAGGTAGATAAGCTCCATGATTAATGCTCTGTATCACCAAAACCATTGCAAGAAATAATGCTTTATAGTAAATATGTACTTCAAAGTGAATGGTTTGGGAATTTTTTTAATGTAATATGTATGAGTGTTCTTGGAATTCTGGGACAAAATTTCCTGTAGCATTATGGTGATGCCATTCAGAATCTTCTTGGGTCCAACAGTGCTCATTTTTAGAAACCAGTTTATGTATGTGCCCCAGATGTACAGATATTGCTTATAATCTTAGCTTTGCCGTGAGGTTGAAAGCAAGAGGACATAATGATGTTCTCGACATATCCAGAGCTCCAGACCCAAGGCTGGAGGGAGGGAGAGGGAGACTGGAAGAAAGACCAAAGGAATAAATAATCCTCATGCTGCAAACACTTGTTTGATAAGAAAACATCCAGCTGTTGGCAAGAAATGTCGTTTTGTGAGGGCATTAGAGAATCAAAGGCTTATATTTCAAGGAGATGTTCTTTCTGTAGCACAAACATGATTAACAGTAATGTTGCATTATTTCAGATTTTCATTATTTATAAAAGGAAAACCAATCGTGCCAGACATACAAGAACAAAGCTAAATAGGCTTCAGAGGTCTCTGGCTCTTGAATCTAAGAGAATATAATCGTTGGACTGTTGATTTGCCATGTTTCAAATTTGCTTTCTTCTTAGAGGAAAAACTCAAGAGAGATTTTTTTTTTCTTTCAGAATAGTTGGTTTTAGTGATACAGATTTGGTTTCATTGAATCTGCTCCTCCCTTTCCCAAAGCCATTCATTGTGTCTGCCCACATACTGGTGCTGCTTCTGTTCTTACAGATGTTCAAGGCTGTCCTGGGGGTGTCCCATACAGGGAGGTTCTAGGGCAGAAACCAGGGGGTGGAGGTGACATTTCAAAGACATCAGCATCTTGAATATCACATGATATCACTTATATGTGGAATCTAAAGAACAAAATAAATGAACAACAAAAAAAGAAATTGACTCCTAGGTACAGAGAACAGACTAATGGTTGCCAAAGGTGAGGGGCTTGGGAACTGGGTGAAAAGGGGGAAGGGACTGAGAAGCACAGATTGGCAGTTACAGAACAGTCATGGGGATGTAGAGTATAGCAGGGGGAATAGAGTCAATAATATTCTGATAACTATGTGTGGTGCCAGGTGGGTGCTGGGAACATCGAATGGAGTACTTTGCAATTTATAATGAATGTCCATCCAGCTGTACACCTAAAACTAATACAAGATAGAGTTGAATGCAAACTGTGATAATAAAAACATCAGCATCTTAAACAACTAGCTTCTAAAGAGGAGTAGGGAAGTCTGGGCTATGTGGCAATCACATATCTCTTGCCAACTTTTCTTCCTTTTCCAATGAGGCATGTTACCTAGATACGACTAAATCTTGTTTGGCTGACACCAATGCTCAGTTTTAGGTGTCTGTCCCAAGGATAAAGCCCTTATTGAATCTAAGCAGTATTCAGCTCCCTGTTGCCACCAAGGGTAAACTCTAGAGGCAGAGGCTGGTGAAAAAGGAAAAAGTTTTTATCCAAGGCAAAATGATCTGGGACAATGGGGGACTACCCATCTCAAAGCTTATCTCCTCCATAAAACCCAGACAAAACCCAGCTGTCCTCAGCAAGCCCAAAACAAAATGCTCAGAATTCTTGTTCCATTTTAAAGTACTATCCTCTGGAGCCCAAGGTGGGTCCTAAGCAGTTATCCAGATAGCTTAACTTCTTCCTGGCTGCTGTCTAGCTTCAGGCTCCCTCCTGGAGGCTCCATGTAGGATCAGCACTGCTATTGGCCATGTGGCTTCTAGGGCTACAAGGTCCCATGCCCCCAGGTTGGAGAGCACACAAAGGAACCAGTGAATTCAAGGAAGAGAGACTCTCTCCTGGAGGCCACGGGCCACGTGACTGCCCATGCAGAGGACAGGCTAGTACACCATCTGAGTGTTTGTCCTGAGCAGCAGCCACAAGCAAGAGAGAGATCTCTTTGCTCCCCTGGGTTTATATTAGTTATGGGTATAGAATGGACCAGGTGCTTTCTCAGAATGACCAATTAACTTTCCAAACTTTTGTGTGCTTTGGGGAAAGTCCACCTCCCAACCAATCACATCTTTCCCCTGTCTAGACTGATAGGCCTCTTTGGTCCAGAACCTCCCTACCATTATTTTAATTTCTACTGGGCACGATGTGCCTGCCTTCCCTTGGTTCCACCTCCAGCCTGGTACCCAAAGAGGTAGGAACCCTCTTATCCAATTATCTCACTAGCCTTGCACATGCTCAGTGTAAGGACTTCCTCCTGCCACCATCTTGTCCTGGGGGTTGGGGGCACATGGGCTTGGTTACTTGGGCAATGCTGGTTACGAGAATGCTGCAAAACTCAATGTCCTTGCCATGGTCCCAGGTGGTTCATGAAAGTATTGTCTGGCTATATGTCATGCCCTCAGTTTGCTCTTAGAAGTTCAGACAGCCTGTCTATAGGTATCAAAACTGCTGGGGGAAGAGATGGTCAAGTAGTAAGCTGTCCAACACTTGAGCCCTTATAGGTGGCCTGGGTTCAGGGTAAGCAGTGGAATCCATCTCTGGATATCAAACCTACATTTGTGCTAAGAATCTAGAATGGCATGTGCAGAAGGACCAGAGCCTTCCAGAAATGGTAAGCTTTGGCATTGCTGCATCTGGTACAGGAAAAGTAACTCACAGTCTAGGAAATTGAAAAGAGAGAGGACTTGAAAACAATTTATCTATCTAAAACACAGCTGGATGCTATGGCAATATTTTCATTGAGAATTCTCAGAGCTTATGGCAGCTATAGTGTTTATAACTTTTTGGTGCAATTCCCAGTCATTCATTCATTCATTCAGCCAACATTTGGTGAGAACCTACTTTGTTCCAGGCAATTAGTGCTCAGAATTAATAATGTAGAATAATAATTAATAGTGATAATAAAAGTTAATATTTATCCAGTATTTTCTGTGATCCTTGTTTAGTGGTTATTATTGATTTTATTTTATTATTAGTGGAGGCAGAATTTACAGATGGGCATATTGAGGTTTATTTCACACAGCAAATATTTATTGAGCATCTTTTAGATGCCAATTACTGTGCCTTTCATTGGGAGTGTGGTAGTGAGCAAGAAGGATTTGATTCTTATTCTCATGGAACTTAAAATCTAGTGAGGGGAGATAGGCAATAAGCAAACAAGCAATTAAATAAAATGAAACTTGGAGCTAGTGATACATACTATGAAGAAAATAAAACACGATCTTGTGATAGGGACTGATAGGCATCTGAGAGGGTGGGATGGATTAGATTCTTTAGATAAAGGAAGATTTACTTAAGAAGGTGACATTCAAGCTGGGATTTGAATGGAAAGATGCCAGCCATGCAAACCATTCCGGGCAGAGCACTGCTGGCAGTGGGAACAGCAAGCACAAGCGCTATGTTGGAATGAGCTTGGCGTATTTGATAAGCAGAAAGAAGCCTGGTGTAGCTGGAATCCAGCAAGCGAGGGAGAGAGATCCACCTTGAGCAGCCTAGGACCCTGGGCCAAGTGCTTCTAAAGGCTCCTGCAAGTCCAACTCCCTTTGAGCTCATTGAACGTCTTCAGGGGCAGTGAAGGGGGAAGAACCCAACAGTCTGCTGTGCGGATCAGATTATGTGTGTCCTCCTAGATAAAGCACGGTTCTCTCTAGCTGTAGGCTTGCCCTTTCCTTCTTGGGCTGCCCGGGCCCTTTGGCAGTGGAGGCAGAGCAGAAGATCAGGGGGAGCAAGGTTTTCTTTTCCAGATTATTCACCAACGGACTGTCCTTTTGAGGACCTCTCTGGGCTTCACTAAAATAGCTGAAGCCAACATTGCTGACAAATATGCCATTTTCTCCCTAGTCTTTGCCACATTTTCTTCATGGACACTCCCTTTCATTTTTCTTATTTAGTCACCCTTGGTTCATTCTCTCTCTGACTCACTGCATCGGGCAGTGTGGTCATCATGATTCTGGAAATGCAGGCATTTGAAAGATCCTCTAGTGATCTAAATGCACATTGACATTGAAAAAGTATAAACTTAATAATTGCATGTGTTTGGGGTCTTGTTCCCACTCTTTAGCTTTTATTATTAATTACCTCTAGAAGATCTTATTCAGCTCAGGACTGCACCGCTGTTTCATTGAAAGGTATGATACTGTTTATCATAGCATTTATCACACTTTGTGATAATGGTTTTTCTTGCATATTTCTCTCCACTGTGATGTGAACTCTACAAGGACAGAGCCTAGAAGAGTCTTGTATACTATTTTATTTTTATTTCCTTGACCCAATGCATGGCATATAATTGATACTCAATAAATACCTACCAAATGCTTGCTACTACAGAGAAGGTGATGAGGCAGAAGAAATAGTGATAGACAGAACCCACCTTTCCTTTCCTCACCTGATAAGTGTTGTTATCCCAATCTCCCTAACCCTCACCTCTCCTCAGCCATTTACACGTCTCTAATCACAGTGCCTTGCACACAGTAGGTGCTCAATTCATTTAATAAATTAAATAACAGGTATATAAATTATTGTCCCCACAAAACTTGTGCCACACAGAAGCTTCTGGAGTACAGATGGAGATCAATGAATAAAAGATAGCCATCTGGATGGTTTCATTTTAGCCTGAAAGATTTACCTTGAGAACTTGTCAGCACAAGTGAAAGAAATTTTGAAGTAAATATCTAGAGATTAGTAAAAACAAGTGCCAAAGCCACATATTTGTTGGACTTCAGGCAAATTCAGAAGCCGTGCTTCCCGTGTGATTGTTTTCAGTTGCTACGAGTTTTAGAGCAGCTTCAGGGCAGAATGGCACTCTGGGAAAGCCTGTGAGAGGCGATTACAGGTGCGAGGGCTGTGTGAATTACAGGCAGAGGGGGCGACTCACACTGTGTGGTTTCTACCTCTGGAAATGACTTGATCTGCCTGTAAGGTTTCCACTAGAACAGGCTTTCTCAGCCTTGATTTGACAGACATTTGGGCCAGTTGAGTCTGCTGGGGGAGACGCTAGGTGCAGCAGCATCCCTGGCCTCTACCGACAAGATCCCAGCAACTGCCCCCTTCAGTGATGACAACACAGGCTGTGTCCCCTTAATGTCAAATACCCCCTGGGTCAGAATCACCACTGGTTCAGTACCACTGCTCTAGGGAAGCAGCTGATTATTGCTCTTTCTAATTATCTAACAAATGTTGCTGATGGACTGATTATCCTCTTAAATCATCCTGTTTTGGATGTAGATTCTTGCCAGCCCCAGAACCTTTTGTTTTTGGAAGTTGTGCTCACCAGCGTTGTGTTGCCAGGCTCAGACGCGTGTGCGCTGTTGTCGCTGGCTCAGCGGCACAGTGTGTACAACCTTGGATCCCACATGGCTGTGCCAGGCGATGAGATGCCACAGAGAGAGGGAGGGGGCACAGCAAGCTGGCTTTGACAGCAACTAGGACTTCTCTGTTTCTTGGGGTCTCTTTTAATTATTTTTCTGGCATCTGTATTGATAGTCCTTGAGAAGTAACTCATGTGAAAAGAAGGCTTAGTCGTTTCGCCCAGGGTGGCATCTGGAGCAGGCTTTCTTTTCTGCCCTTTGACGGGAACACTGCTGCTCTTGAACTATTTGCTGTCGGCTGACCCATTGGACTAAGGAATCCACCCCACATGTTTAAAGGAACTGTGATGAACACTGAGCTTCTCTACTCCTGGGAAACATCGATGTAATAGCATTTCTCAGATTTCGTCTCTGGGATCCCTGTGCTGTGCAAAAGACTGAAGTATGGAAACCAGCCCGCTCTCCTGCAGTTCACTGCCTCTGACGTGTGCCCAGGGGGAAGGCTTTCCACAACATGCAAGACGCAGGTTTAGCCGGAGAGAAATCCCAGCATGACTCTTCAATTTTCCTTTACTGAAGGACTCATGTCAGTCTTCTGTGGGATAGATGGGGTTTCATTTTAATATTTGAAAATGTATTTTATTTGAAAATACATTTCTATGTTGTGTGAAGGATACATATTAAATTACAACAGTGTCATTTTTAATGATTCATTCAATTCTAGAGGTGTTTTTGGCTTGTGATACATATTGTGTGTTATCTCTGATGACACAAGTTTTCTTGTGTTGTTCACGACACGAAGACTTGGTCATGTGTTGGGAGACTGAGGCAAGACTGTGTGCTGGGAATAAGGTTAGGTCTTTGTCTCCAAAAAAATTCTAATAGCAGATCAGTTTAGTCAATGGGGTAAACAAAAATTAATGATAGTAATTGTATATTGTCACGTAAGAACTAAGGAATTAAATTAGAACTGATGGACTTCCAAACTAAATAAAAGTGATTGGATAAGTCATTTCAAAGAGAGTTTGTGGGACCAAAACCAGAGTGCCTGGAAGTACTTCAGTAGTCCCCGCTGAAATCCAGGCCTCTGGCAATGGAATGGAAAAGAAGTGGGCACATCTGGGAAAGCATTTGGGGGTCAGTGCAATGGGACTTTCAGGCTGATGGACTGTGAGGTTTCAGAGGCAGGCAAGAACTGAAGCTGCACCCAAGGATCATATAGGATGACACGATAATTAAGTATGACAGAGGTATGTGACAAGGAGAAGTCACTGATGTCCATCTGGGACATTTGAAGTTTAAGATTTTCATGGAGCAATGACATTTAGTTGCCTGGTAGGTGGACAGGGGTCTGGCATGCAGGAGAGGTTAGATGGTATCAATTTATGATTCATCTTTTATAGGCATGAGGCCATAGAAATGGACAAGATCATCCAAGAGAAAGCATGGAGCAAGTTGAAATCTTGACTAGAGCTTTGGATAAGACATTTGTTTACAAGGTGAAAGAACAAGAGCCAGTGAAGGAACAGTAACAGCAAGAGCAGAAAAACTAGAAGAGTCATGTCCCAAAAGCCAAAAGAGGAGAACAGCTCGAGAAGGTAGTAGAGCAGTATCGAGTGTTCCAGAAAGGCTGAGCCACGCTCACCCATTTACTCACTCAACAGCATTAACTAAATGCTTGCCATGTTCTGTGTAGGATTTAGGAATGCAGTCAGACAAGTGGCCGGTGGGCTTCCTTTAGTAGTGACCGATGATACTTTTAGAGAGCATATATGACTTGCCACAGTGGATTAAAGAGGGAACCAAAATTTAAAAATATATTAAATTTTAAGAAATGATGGAACCAAAGTTAGGCAGAGGGAGCCAGTCTGTGTAGACTAATTTTATGAGAAATTGGAGAGGAAACGGTAAAGAAAAAGTGGGCCAGTAATGGTCTAACCTGTGAGAACGATTACGAGTAGAAGTAGTCATTTCACTTCGATGGCACGTCCCATGGGAACGATTTTGACCCACTGGCTGGAATCAAACATTTTTGTATCAATAGAGCTGGATGCAGTAATGGGCACAGGAGATTTTATGGCATGGTTTTTTTGTTTGTTTGTTTTTAGAAAGCTTACAATCTATCTTACAATCAAGTGTTGGGAGTTGCAGGTGGCGAGCAAGATATGAAGGCAGAAAAAATTAATGAACAAGTGTTAGTAACAACACCTAATTACAACTACTAGTTGACAAGGGGAAGCTGCAGACCAGAAGAATGTGAATTCAGGGAAAAGGAAGCCTCCGGAAGTGGGGACAAAAAAGCTTTGCCACAGAGAAGAGAGTGTGTGTGCTCACAAAGGAAAACCAGCACGAGGACTTCCATAAAGGGAAGTCGGGAGGGCGAGCACTCCAGAACTTCGTGTCTTCCCATAGGAAGTGAAGAGGGTGCCTCCTGCCAATCTTCCACCTTAAAGAGGGGCCTCAAAAATGAACCCTACCCTTTCAGTCTTCTCCTAGTTCACGATGGAAGGTACCCGTGCCCCGCCCCACTCCTGTGGTGTCGGCTCTATTATCACAAAAGGTACCAAGGTATCAAATATGCAGGGAACCTGTTACCAGGAAGCAGGAGTCTTAAAAACCTCAGTACAGTGACAGAAGAGGCGAGGAGAGGGAGGCAGGGGGTGCCATATGCAAGCAAGGTAAGTGCTGAGCAGAGGCAGGGAAGGGCAGTTCCTGTTCTGACGGAGTCAGCCTGAATTCTAAGGTCAGGATACAGATACTGGAATTGCACTCTCACGGGCACGTCAAACCTTAGCCGACTGGGCCTTTTCATCTGAAGGTTCACGGATGAAATTGACTTGATCCATTTTCATTGATGTGTATTAAACCCATAATTTTGCAGAATTCAAAATGGAATTATAGCCAAACTGGGCAACCAACCAGAAGTTCCTCCCAAAGTGATTTCGTAGACAATACTGGGAAGATCCTGAACGAAAGAGGGTCGGCACTTGGCCCACATCATTGGTCAATTTTCCTAACGTGGCAGCAGTATTTAGTTGTTGTTCCAAATAATGGTAAATCGGGTAATTTTGATTGTTCATTATTTGCTAAATCATAAAGAAATGACAGAAACAAATCTCGTTTTCCAGAAACATTAACAAACCTAAACTCTGCAATTTAAATCATTATTCTTCCTGCCCTCCCTTTTATGTGAACTCATACAGCCACTGAATGTAGGTTCATCTAGGTAATGTTTTCCAAAACAAGTGAATGAATGTTCTGTGACTAGCTACATCACCAGGACAAAATAACCTTAATTTCACTTGTATATATACCCCTTTTATGGAACTTCTGTGGATATGGTTTCATACGTTCCTTGTAAGAATCCTGTGATGTCAGTGTGGAGAGTATTTTAATTAAAAACCTTTGAAAGCTGAAAGCCAGAATGGTTAACAATCTGATGAACCTCCAGAGTTAACTGAGTTAGTGATTGAGCTTGAATTTGAGCCTAGTCACCCAGCACCTCCTTCAACACTGCTTTCAATGCAAAGCCTTGCCTAATTTCCTTTTATCTGAAGGCCAGACTGCACCAGACTGAAATCACAGTGTTGGCCAAGGCTATAATATCATTTGAGGCTGAGGCCCGTCTTGCTATTTTGCTGATTGTTCACGGGGTGGAGTTCCTTGGGTTGTAGAACCATGGCCCTCCGCTAGTAGAGGCTGTGCATTATTCCTTGTGTTGGGAGGAAAACCTTTCCTCTTCCAGTGGTGCCAGTGATTGGTGGTCTGCAAATTAATTGACAGTAGACACAGCAGGAGAAAAGGCAACATTTACTTATTCACGCACAGTGTACGTGCGGGAGCATTCTGAGATAGTGGCTCATTGAATAACCAGAAGGCGACTTCATGTGGGTTGAGTAGATCTTCCTCTTGTAGTTGAGTCTTGGTTGCTGTCAGCAGATCAATGGGAGGGATTTACCCAGGCCAGTCATGGGCAAGTATTGGCTGTGAGGACTAACCACCAACCTCTGCCCTCCATGAAGGATTAGCTGTGCAGAGGCAGGGTGATGGTGCTCCGACGTGGTCTGTAGCTGTCCACTGGGTGCACTGGTCCTGGGGTTTCCTGGACAGTGCAGACCAAGTTCAGCCCCTACCTGTGTATTTTTCCTGGGGCCAACCTGCCTGAGTCATAAAGCAATCGGAGATGGCTGCTACTTGTGTTGGGCTTAGAGGTTTCCAGGCAAAGCCAAGCTGTGAATCTAGGCTGGCTGCTACTAGTGCTGGGCCTGGGGCTCACTGAGGCCAGCTGTTGCTTGTTTGAGAGTATATAGGAAGTTGTGTGGCATAAGCCAAGACTAGCCATTCATAGGGAAAAGCAGCCTGGGTGGGCTCATAAGTTGGGTGGGGTGGAGTCTCTGGGGATCTTGAAGACAGGTTGAACAGTGTTAGCCAGGTTGATGGAGTCTCAGATATGGCACCAGCTAGCCAGCTCTGTGCCTCTGCAGGGGAAGGGTTTAGAAAAGGGACAATGGCCTCTGCTCACCTTGCTACCAGACCCTTCATTTCCCCCAGTATGCCACTGGTGCCTTTCAAACTGCTACCCTGATGCTGGAGATCAGAGGCAGTGAGTCTGAGTAGTGGGTTCTTTAAGAGGAACTGCTTAGGGATCCAGAAGTTTTTCTCCACAGCCTCAATCCCTGCTGCTTTTGCATCCAGAAGTTAGAGGTACCTATCTTCCTGGCACTAGAACACTGGGCTGGGGGCCTGGTGTGCGTCTGGGACTCCCCATTCTGCGTATATTCCTCACAATTTTTTATCTACCACATGTGGGTGTGGGATCCACCTGTTCCACGTCTGCGCCCCTCCTAGCAGTCTAGATGGATGTAGTTTCTTTCATTCTGTATTTGTCAGACTTCCATTCAACTTGATTTCTGTTGATTATGAGTGATGTTTTAGTTGAACTTTGATGTGGTTGTGTGAAAAGGCGAGCCATGTCTCCCTGTGTGGCCATCTTGACTAAAAGAGAAAAGTGCCTGTTTCTAAGAAAAGAAAGAAAAGAATCTCCTGCATTCCATTCACTGGTTCAGAGCCAAAGCAAATAAACGTAATTGGGCTGGATTCCTGATTGGAGTGGTCAGCTCTATTTAGAGCAGAGGTGCAAATCAAGCCCAAAGTTGAGAGGCTCAGTTCAGAATCAGGGGAGCAACATTAAATATGAGATCCAAGGCATGAGTTTGTGGCTATAGACAAGTGAAGGATAAGAGCTCAGGAGCCCAGGAGTTCTCAGCTGGTCCAGAAGCAAAGTATTAGACCAGAGAAGTCAGAGAGGTTGTGGATGTAGCCAAGAACAAAAATATAAGTCAGTGAAAGACAAATACTTTATGATCTCACCGATGAGAAGAATCTAATGAGCAAAATAAACTAACAAACAAAGTAGAACCACAGGCGTGGAAACATAGAACAGACTGGCAGTGACTAGAGGGGTGGGGGGAGAGGGATAAAGGTGGAAAGAAGGGGGAGGGACTAGCTAAAGAGCGTGTGTGAATGACACACGGACATGGACAACAGGGTGGGAGTTGACTGTGGGAGCTGGGGGTGAGATGGGTGGAGGAGGGCAAAGGGGGAAAAATTTGGACAACTGTAGTAGAATTACAATAAAAATCTTTTTAAAAGGAATAAAATAAAAATTCTAAAGAACAACAACAAAATAATGCTTAGGACTCTCTTGCTGGTGAGTAGGACTGTGGTTTTAAAGACACAGAGAGGGCCCAGACTTTTTCTCAGTTACCAAAGGGTCATAAAGCACCACTGTATTTTTAAGTTGAAACAAATAGAAAACATAATGGTTTTGTAAAAAAAAATATTTAAACTGTGGAGGAAGTACTATTCCAAATGAAAGTAAAACTCATGAAAATACAACTTTTTGGGCCAATATTAGAAATGTATTTTCTTCCAAAGTACATAGGTAGTGTTTTGTATCTATCTATTGATGATTTTGTTTTCCTCTCCAAATATCATTGACACCTGGTGCCCCATTCTGCTGCAGACACTGCGCATGCACCTCGGAGTCACCGAGCTTAGAACAGGTGTTGGTGGGGCTGCCGACCCCTTCCCCTTCTGACCACCAGCTGCTTTAACTTTTAGTTTTGACACTATCTTGCTTTACCTTGATAGCATATTTTCCTTAAGTGCCAACAAGTAATTTAATGTAGAAACTATAATGTCCTTTTATAGGGTTTTTAAAGTAGACGAATTTCCTAGACTTTAAAAAAAATTGCCATGTCACCATAGGATAGAATGGTGGAATTAAAGTCACATTGAAAACAGAGACCCACTCATTTCTGGAAAAAAGAAATCCAGTCATATTTGGTTCCCTTTCTGCTTGCCTCCAGTGATGTCTCCTACCAGCTTACAGAAGTAGCCAATTATTCTCACCCACTTTTTTCACATGCATGGAAATTAAAATTTTTTAAAAGTGTTATAAATTAGCTCTTGTTGTTAGTGTTTATTAATTTATTTACACCTTAATTATAACTTTTCTTAAACTCACCTATGTATTTTTCTTTAAATGCACTCTCACTGTGTACTCAGTCAGTGTACAGACTGTGTAGTCTCTCAGCTTACGTTAGCAATTGACTGAATAGCAATTACTGCATCGCTAGACCGTGGTTTTAATCCCTGTTGAAATGTGCCAGTGCCAGACCCGAAATGACGTTCTGCAGGTTTAGAAAGTGCTCGCAGCTTCTTCCTGCACAATCTGCTAAAGATGACCATATCAGATGGTCCCAGGTTAAATGAAACATGACATCTCTATTTTGGGGTTATCCTTCATTATTTGAAAAAAATCATAATTCTGAGGAGTAATCTGTTGCAAATCTTGAAGGTTATGATTTGCAAGGCATCAAAGTATTTTCAAAATATTTTCTCTAACAACCTACCATGGTACCTGAAACCCATACTTGCATGACTCCTATGGGCCACTTAACGCTACACATACAGACATACATATAGATAACAGATATAGGTATATACATGTAGAGATAAATACAGACTATCATAGACTATAGACAATGATAAATATTGCATCGCTAAAAAAAATCGCTTCAAATAGCTTATCAGACAAAAGCCATGAGGTGAAAAATGATAAACTTGGAGGGTAGGCGTGTGGGTTTTTGTGTGTGTGCATGCGTCCATGCATGCATATATGTGTGTGTGTGTGTGGGCAGGATTAATAAAAACCTCGGAAAAAGTGCACCCTAAGGAATGTGGATCAGGAGCGGGGCAACAAGGTGCGAGGAAGCCCGAGGAACAGATGGAGAGTGATCACGTCTGCCCTTTCTAACGTGTTGAAAAGTCCAGGATTTGTTCATTTAATTTTACTTGTTTAGTCAATCATGCCCAAGAATTGAAGGAAGCTTTAACAAATATAATTAAACTTGAAATAATTTTTCTTTATCTGATCCAATATTTTAAATGGCACTCTGTACTTACGGGTAAGTCATACACATGTTCATTGCTACATTTCTTGACGTTTTTAATTTTTATTTTCTAAGATTTAAAAAAAATTGTTTTTAGAGGAGAAAGGAGGGAGAGGAGAGGAAAAGAAACATCAGTGTGTGGTTGCCTCTCACTCACCCTCAACTGGGGACCTGGCCTGCAACCTAGGCATGAGCCCTGACTGGGAATCGAACCTGTGACACTTTTGTTCACAGGCTGGCACTCAATCCACTGAGCCAACACCAGCCAGGGCCATTTCTGGAGTTTTAATATTTTTAAATGCTAAATGTAAATAAATAGGTTGTCCTTGTTCTTCTAGAAAGAAATTTTTTTTTTAACTTGGAAGTCAACTCCAAAAACAGATTTTACTGTTGAGAGGAAATATCTGTGAAAAAAAAATAGCCTGTTAGCTAATTTTTTTTAATGCTCTCATGTTCACTTGCAGCCTTATCTAAGTTGACAATTTCCCAAATACAGGGTTAGAAATGATGTCAGATATCTCAACATGGGACTGTCCTCTTTACTTTTTCTCTTTTCTTCTGCCCTGTGACCTCTTGTTTTCCAAAGTGCATGAGTTTGCATTTCTTACAGTGATCATCTGTTGTGAAAAGGGCTTCTTTATTTATTGAAACAAACCTTCCAGCTTCAAATCAATCCAAAAGGAAGAAAAGGGGCAACATTATAGATAAAATAATTGGGAACTGGTGAGTCCCCTTAGGTCTTATTTTTGAATGGTTACTATATAAAAAACCAATCCAAATAAATCCATTAAATTCTTTGTTTACAGAAGTAGAAGATGATCATTTGAATTTTAAAGCATTATTAGAAGGAATTTTTTATCACTTCTCAACTGATTTACTCCATGCACTATGCCAGGCTATAAAAAGAACCTTCTTAGGACATGAGAATGAACTTGGTAAATATTGCCTAGTGTTTCCTTGGGCTCATTTCAGGGAGAGATACAGACATGGCAAGAGGGAAGTTGGGGAGGACGAAGGACTGAAACGTAACCACGTTGTGCCTTGTTATTCTTCCAGGATCTCACGATTCCTTCAGCTTCTACATCGATGAAGCTTCTCCAGTGGGCCCTGAACAACCAGAAACTGTCCAGAATTTTGTCTCTGTTTTTGGAACTGTGGCCAAAAAGCTGATGCGGAAATGGTTAGCCACCCAAACGATGAACTTTACGGGTCAGCTAGGAGCCGGGATCCGTTATTTTGATCTTCGAATTTCCACCAAGCCCAGAGACCCCGACAATGAACTCTACTTTGCTCATGGCTTGTTCAGTGCCAAAGTCAATGAAGGCCTTGAGGAGATCAATGCGTTCCTCACAGATCACCGTAAGGAGGTAGTGTTCTTGGACTTCAATCATTTTTATGGGATGCAGAAATACCACCATGAAAAATTGGTCCAGATGCTGAAAGACATCTACGGCAATAAAATGTGCCCAGCCATTTTCGCGCAAGAAGTCAGTCTCAAGTACCTGTGGGAGAAGGACTACCAAGTGCTGGTCTTCTACCACAGCCCTGTGGCTCTGGAGGTGCCCTTCCTCTGGCCTGGCCAGATGATGCCCGCTCCCTGGGCCAACACCACAGACCCGGAAAAACTGATCCAGTTTCTGCAGGCGTCTATCACAGAGAGAAGAAAGAAGGGCTCGTTTTTTATATCTCAGGTGGTGCTGACACCCAAAGCTAGCACTGTGGTCAAAGGGGTGGCCAGTGGCCTCAGAGAGACAATCACTGAAAGGTAAGTGCCCTTCAAGTACTAGGGGGAAAGTTTAAATATATGACCACACATTCATAGATCCTGTAGGTGATGGAGCTAAAACTCATACCTATGGGTATGAGTTTCATGGGGCTGCCAGAACACAGCACCAGAAACTAGGTGGCTCAAAACAAAAGATATTTTTTGTCTGTGAGCTCCAGAAGCTGGAATTCTGCAACCAGGGTGTCAGCAGGTTGGATTCCTTCTGAAGGCTTTGAGGGACAGTCTTTTCCATGCCTCTCCCCTACATTCTGGAGACAATCCTTGGTGTTCCTTGGCTTGCAGGTGCATCCCTTCAGTGTCTGCCTCTGTTTTCACCTGGTGTTCTGCCCGTGTGTCTCTTTTCTCTTCTTATTAGGAGCCCAGTCCTACTGCATTAGCATCTTCTCCAGTGCCCTCATCTTCACTTGATTACATCTGCGAGCACTCTATTTCCAAATAAGGTCACACTCACAAGTGTGTGGAATTAGGGCCTCAATATACATTTCTAGGACAAAGATCAACCCATGGCACCATGTGTTTTGACTCCATGTGCAGTTCTCTTCTCAGAGCACACCTTTCCCCTTTGTGTAGCACTCTACAGGTTACAAAGCCCGTTGTCTACTGTTCACAGAGTCTTTCTGCGTGCTTAGTTACATTGGATCTACATAACAACCCTGGGCAGTAGATACTCTCTTACTGATAAAAATTGAGATTTGTAGAAGTAATAGCTTTTGCCTGAGCTCACTTGGACAATGAATGATGTCACAAAGTCTCAATTGTATGCCTTTACTCAATACCATAAGCAAGAATCAGCCTCCAGAGAGAGGGCATCCATCCCATTGACCAAGTCCGGCCATGCATGTGAAGTGTAATTACACCTGCAATCACCAAAGCTCTCTGTGGCTTTTTTCCCATGAGTGTGATCAAACATGAAAAATTTGTATATGTTATTTATTCTTTTGACTTAAAGTATGAAACAAGGCAAATAATGTCTGAAGATCAAATACAAGTTCTATCAGAACTTTTATCTTTAACATTGATAGTTTGAATTACGGTAAAGAGACAAAGCATAACTGTTTTCCTTGGACTCAAGGTCAGTGTAGGGAAAGACAAGAAGAGGAGGAGAAAAGATTCGTAGGTGAAAATAATCCACGTGGCCTTGTAGCACAGCATGTAGGGTGGGAAATAATTGTAGGAGGTGAGGCGTGTAGTGGGGCAGAAACACACTTGCAATAAAGCTTTTTGCCAGGCTGCAGGGAACGTGATCCTGTGAGCAATGGGAGGCTGCTCATAGAGTGACTTAACCAGGTCTGCCTTTAGATAGGTAACTGGCACAGCTTGGAGGATGGGTGGAGTGGAGAGAGGGACCACTTAAGAGGTGCTTAGAACTGTTTGAGCAACGTAATGCAAGCTAAACTGAGGAAGTGAGGCAATTTATGCAAACAGCAATATTAGGGTGATTCAGTAGCTATTAAGCTATGTGGTATGAATGGGTGGAAAGATTTGAGAACACAATTTCTTCTTAAGTAGCAGGGGTGCTAAAAACATTCACAAGGGCAGGAAACACAGACATGGGGATGTGAGGAAGAAGTTGGGAAGATACCATCAGGGTCACTAAATTTAAAGTGCTGGTAAGGCACTAAGTTTATGTGGCCAATTGGCTATAGGAATACAGCCCAACTCCTTTGGCGGTTATTGGCATTTTTTGGTAGTCAAAGGCACAAGATATTGGAGTGTAAAATTTTCTCCATGTAAAAGCATAGCTTCGTTTTGTTATTCAGACATTAGCTGGGATGCCCCTGTTTCTTAAGATTTAAATAAGGTCCCAAGCCCTTCATTGGACACCCTATGCACGTATAGAACCTTCCCTGAGATTTCTTATATCCTTGTGGTATAAGCCTGGCTGCCTCTAGGCTACCTACATTGTTTTATGGATTGATTGTCCCACATGGCCTTTCCACACCTCACTCTGTATAACCTGAGTCCTGCAACTTGCCTCTTACCCAGTGTCTGTATTGGTTTGGAGACTTCACTGAGGACCAAGGAGACAGGGAAGTTTTATCACCATAACAATGCACATAATTTAAAATTGAATTTTAGAGTTGTCTGTGATTACAAATCTTCTAGGCTAGACTATCTTCCTCTGACCACATCCATATTACTTTTCATCCCAGCTTTCATTCCTCCACCTCCTTCTCCTTCTATTTTCTCAATTCTTTTCTCCCCTACCCTCACATTGCCTTGCTGATTCCAAACTCTTCCCTAGATTATTACACCGAACTCTTCACCTCTTTCCTGGCCTCGTGCCTTCACTCAGCTAGTCTCAAAATTTTCAGCAGATTACGAAGACTTCGAGCACCACATTCTGCTAAAGTTAATTGCTCCAGCACATAACAACTTACCACCTCCCTTATATACCTAAAAATGAAGGAGTTACATTACATACACATAAGAATGTGTTCTTTTCATCTTGACCCCTTAGGCCTCCCAGATTTTGAGGAATCCCTGACGGTTCAGCAGAGGTGGGAAAGAGGCAGGTGGGGCTTGGAGATCGACCAGCTCCTACTTTCTCCATTCTCTCTACACATGGAATGAAAGCAGCTTCTTTCCTAATGTTTACAGATTGGGAATGAAAGGAGTCTTCCCACGGCCCCTCCAGCTTCACTTTGCTGTACTTAGAAAAACACACAGTTTCATACAACATGCCTGCTTTGCGCTTGACTAAGAGAGCCACACCCCAATTTTACCTGTGTAGTGAATAGCCTTTGGGAAGTTAAGGAAAATCCACCCAAGAAATAAACGACTTTACTTTTCTCTTTTATGGCATTTCACAAAGTTTAGGACTTTGCAGCTTACGAGTTGAACTGCTTTTTGGTTATTTATGCTCTAGTACAGAGTTACTGAAGTAGGATTTGGGGCAGGGAAAGAAGATCAAATAAGTTAGGAAAGTACTGGAAATGTTTCTCTATATATCTACACATCTCTCCAAAGAGATTCACAATTCACATTAGCATACAAAAGGCACTAACAAGTGTCTTAGTGATGAATCTTGTTTAAATATAACTAATGCAGTGTTTTTCTAAGCACTTATTTTTTTTTCAGGCCACACTTAACAGCCCATGAAACTAATTTTTACAAAGTGCCTTAGCCAGCAGCTCTAATTCCAAATTTCTCACTTCCCTCTGCCTTTTATATCTGGAATAGTAAAGCTGGATCATTGAAAAGAGGAAGAGAAGTGGGTGAGGAAAGCATTTATAAGGTAGAAACAAAGTTTCTACAGGTAGCATCAACTTTTTTTCTGTCTAAGATTATAAAACTTAATTGCAAATGTTCAAAAACACAGCTGTGATGTTTGCTCTATAAGAACTGTGGATGGAGTTCAGTCTCAGAAAAACTAGAAAGACCTCTTTTTAAAGCAGGTGCAGAGCCTCCAGGATTAATGTGAAACTCGGAGGTTTTCTTTTGTCTTGCTCTCAGGTATTTCAGCTTTCTGCACGAGGTCCATAGGGAAAGGTCATTGTCAACTGTTGCATGGTGCCTTGCAGGGTGATTCACTCACCTCTGAAGCAGCCAGTGAAAGAACCCTTGAGTCCCCAAGAATGTGTCCCCTCTCTCTCCTCCTCAAGTGAAGGAGGACACTTCTCTGCCATTTTCCTCCTTGAGGCTGCACCACAGCCACTCACTCAGAAATCCTACGTGAACACCACCAAAGGGGATGGGTCTCTCCTTTGCCACCGAAGGAGAATGGACCAGGTACTGTGAAGACCTTTTGTGGGCCCTACGAATTTTCATCTGCAAAATTGGGAGTTTGAACTAGAAGGATCTCCAAGATCCTTTTCAGTTTCGAATTCCTACAATTCTAAGATCCTGCATTTGACTAGTTTCACTAAAACATTTTATGGATGTCTGCTATTTGGTTAACAAACTCTGAGCACATGCACTTGGAAAACAGTATTTGAAGGGACGCGTGTCTCTCAGGGAAACGAGATGTAGGTAGCATAGCTCTCAATCTGGCTGCGGGTTGTGGACACTGCAGATGCGTTTTCCACAGTTTAGCAATGCCAGAAGACACAGACTTTATTTCTTAAAGACCTATTTTTAATTTATTTTTCAAACACCAGCTTTTGCACCTCACCCCCATGGAATTCACACATTCTTAAAAAGAAGGTGTGCAATTTGAGTCAAATTTTTCCCTAATTTGTGGAAGTTTATTAAATTATAGGTTTTTCAATTAAAAAAATGGTCAGACCACCTGCCAGAATTTTTAAGGAGCAATGCATTTGTGCAAGTAAATTGATGTTGAATTAATTCAGACAATATTTATATAGGCCAACAGTTTAGATGATAACAATAAGTTATTTTAAGTGCTCTCTATTTGTTCAATACTATGCTAACTGCTTCATAAGTATTGATTGACTTAATAGTCACAAAACTCCCCAAAATAGGATTGCCATGCCATCATAAATGAAAGGATGAGCCTTAGAAAGTTCAACAACTTGCCCAGATAGTGGAGTTAAGAAAAGATGGATTCAAGATTTAAATCCAGTTTGCTCCATTTTTGTGTTTATTCATAAAACAAACCCATTTGGGTGCCTACTCTTCTCCAGACACAGTACTCAAGGTGTGACTTTAGATACAGGGTCTCTGAACCATTGCCCCACTCTAGCCTTCTGCTTTCTGTGAGAATCCCAAGTGGTGACTGGAAATGTGTTTTCCTCTCATTATGTGGCAAATACCTGGATGACACTGGCAGTGTGTTCAGGTGGAGGGTTCAGTTTGGCACAGATCTGTTGAGCAGCTCCCGTGAGTACAGCTCGACACTCAGTGCTGTGGGCACATTAAAATCAGCAGGACGCCATTGTTCTGAACCAGCATCAAGGAGGTTTGAAAAGACAAGATCAGCCCTGACGGGTGTGGGTCAGTGGACTGAGCTTTGGCTGGTAAACCAAAACATCACAAATCCGATTCCCAGTCAGGGCACATGCTAGGGTTGCAGTCCAGGACCCCAGGTGGGACATGTGAGAGGCAACCCATCAATGAATCTCATGAACATGGATGTTTCTCTCCCCCTCTTTCTCCCTCCCTTCTGATATCTCTAAAATAAATAAATAAAATCTTAAGAAAAAAAGACAAGATCATACATGACCTAAAAATGGGAGGATTAAAGACCAAGGCCTATGGTGACTTATAGGAGAGAGATACCTGGAAAGATTTTGGTCAGCCTTGAAGGGAGGACAGGATTGTGATAGGCAGAGATCAGCAGGGGTGGCTTCCCAAGCTGAGGGAACAACAAGAGAAAAACACAGAAGCAGGAAATCTTGAGGAACAGAAGTCCTCAAGTCCTCCTTGAGGAACTCCCTCCAGGTTGGCCGGAGCAGAGTGAGATGTAAGGGAACGTGAAGGATGAGCCTAGGAAAGGCAAAGTGGAAGATCATGCAGGATTTTGAATGTAGTCTGAGGACTCTAAGCCTAATCACATATGTATTAGGAAGATATTGAAGGGGATATATCAGAACTGAGCCTCAGGGAATGAACCAAAATAAACTATATGGATCAAATAAGGATAGAAGATACTGAAGATGACTCACCAGTCCAAGGCTGGAAACAAAGCAAGATGTCTGTAAAAGGTTGGGAGGAGAGAAAAGTAAAAGGTGCCCACGTTTCAGCACTATGGACAGTGTTGTCCTTTGGCATCCTGGGAACACCATTCACGGTGTTGTTCTGTGTGAATGGCGTCCCTTGAAGCTGGACACAGTGCAGCCCACCCATTTACTCTCATGATTACAGTCCTGGCCTGGGGAATTAGGCAGAATGTTCAGGATGTGGTTAGTTGTTAATAAGCACAGGTATGATTCAGATGGGAAAAGGGAGGCAACCACAGATGTTGAGCTCACGTTATGTGCCAGGCACTGTGCTTTATAGGAAATGTATTCATTTAATCCTCCTGCAGCCTTACAAGGAAGGTATTATTAGATCTACTGGAGGTAGAAAATGGAGGTTGAGAATGTCTAATACCTTGCTCAAAAATCCCATGTTAATTTAGCAAAGCCAAGATTATAATTTGGGTCAGTTTGACTCCATGTCTTATGCTTACTCCTGAAAATTAGGGAAAAAATAGTAGAATATATTCTATGTATCCACATTTCTTAGAGGTGGGTGCATATAATACATTATCTGTCATCTTGGGAGGCGAAGTCAGTTCAGGGGTCTAGGAAGGTAAGAATGCTGGGACTAGGGTGGGCCAGGCTGTGAGAAGAGCAGCACTGAAATTCATGGCTTTGTCTCAAGAAAGCACATGAAGGCAGGACGCTGGCGTGGGCCCCAGGCCAGCACTGCCACAGAATAACAGAAAGGGAGGGAACTTAGAGGTGACTGGGCTCCATTCTCCTTGTCATGTGCTTGCTGCCCATTTAACTATTTTCCATTTAGTAAGAAAATTGGGCCAGAGGAATGCTAAACAATCACCCAAATCACATTTTTGCTAACTGGCAGCAAAAACAGGATTACAATCCAGGTCTCCTGACTTGAAGGCTCCACGCCCCCAGGGAAGGATGAGGACAGAGATGGACAGGAAGACAGGCGGGGTCAGAAAACATCAGGTGCAGGGAACAACGTGAAAGGCGAGCTGGCTTCATCTGCACTGTTCACAATGGAACATGGCACCTGGGGCCCTGACTGGGGGTCAGAGGTCAGGCCTGGGGACAGGCTATGGATTTTGTACAGGGCCATCCTACCCTGGCCTCTCCCTCTTTCTACCTCACAAATGCAATGCTATTTTTCCATCTAATTGGGACACACTCCAGCTCACACCAACACCCCAAACAACACTTCTGCTGCCCAATTTACCTGTCACTGCCCAGACCCAGCAGGGGTGGGGCAAGCCTCTGGGAGGGCATTTGCCTGCTATCTCAGTCATCTCAGCAGCTGCAGGGAGCCAGGAAAAACCGCACTGAGAGATGGGTTGAAAGGTCACGACAGGGTGACATGAGAGAGCTTGTCTCCACAAAGAGCAGCTTTCTGCCTCTGTGCCCCAGGCCCTGTCTCCAAATAAGTGAGCACACTAGAGCAGCTGATCATGGACCAGTCTATTCAGCTGCTCAGCAGAATGGGAAGCTATCTCCTTGGGTTCCATATGCCTTCAGAGAGAGAATATCAGAGAGACCGTGGAGAACTAGCATTAGAATAATCCCTGTTTACAAGATACTTTCATCTTAAGATTTGTTTCTTCGACATATGTTTATTGGAGGCCTCATTTATTCAATAACTGTTATTTCCAATTTGCAATTTAAGACACTGTCCACCAGAAAGGCGGTGCTATGAGCCAGTGCTGGGAGCAATTCAGAATCTAGGTGTTTGAACTTCTGAAAGAGGAGCCTGGCTTGGAAATTAAAAGAAAGCTCTAAAAAGTAACTTTTTTCCTAGCCTGAGGCTTGGCCAACTGGAAAGAGCTCATGGGGGTTTCGTTGAAATGTAAATTCCAGAACACTGCTCCCCGGAGCTTCTGATCCAGGCGTCTGTGGCTCAAAGATTTTCATTTCTGACACTAGGTGACCTCACCTTGAGCACCATGGCTCATGTCTGCAGACAAGCTGCTCCTCAACCATCCCACCAACAAATGAACTTGGCTCTAACAAATCTGGAAAGTGTCAACCTCAAGATTTATCAGTCCCTTCCTTATCCCTGAAATCGGTTTCCTTAAATTTTTCCTTAATCTGAGCTATGACTCCTTCACCCATATACCCTGCCAGATTTAAGTCCAAATTTGCTTGTTCTATCACCAAGGGAGATTGGCTCATCACTGATTTCCAGAAAATGGTCCTCAGTCATGCTCCCCCACGCATCTCCCCTCCTATGTCATGTAGCTGGATCCCGAGGTTCTTGTGTGGCAGAAGCACGAGCACAGACCACCGGGAGGGGTGTTTTCTTTCCCTGAGCTCTGAAGCAAATTGCGGTGGAAGAAGCCTTAGTAACTTTCAGCTTCAGTGTCTTCCACCAAAACCAATTAACTTCGCAGCACTTTGCAACCCAACTGCTTTCCCAGGCCTGCTCTCCAACAGTAAAAAAGATGTGATAGCAACTTCCAACCACGAGGCCATGTGACAGAGGACTGGTGTCAGCCTGGGTCCTGCTGGGGTACGGCAGGAGGGACGGATGTCTGTAACTTGCTGTTCTAACCGCTTTTGACCCAAGAATTTTTGAAACAGTAGTGCACATCCAAGCTCTCTCTCTCCTTCATTCTGCTGATGCTGTAAGATTAAAGGCAAATCCGGGCAGGCGCCTTTCATTGTCTGTGTCAGGAGAGCTGAAGACTGGGGGGAGTTTGAAGCTGTTGGGAAGTCAGACACCTACTCAGTGCCTGGTGAGTGTATGTGTGAGAGAGGTGGGGGAGGAGGGAGAGAGAGGGAATACATATATTTTTCTAAAAAGCATGGCATAGGATAGAGTTCACCTATTTCAGTGACTCTCTCTGGGTGTCAGTTTTCTTATGCGGAATTTACCGAGCAGATAGAACTTAACGTCCAAGAAGGAACCAACCTAGCCTGAAGCTGGTGCTCAGAGAAAGCTGAAAGCAGGGGAGTTGACTGGGGAGAATCAGAAGAAATAAAGGCAAAGAGTCCATGCAGCAGGGATGTTTAGTGAACAGGCTGTGGTCCCACAGACTGGGGACGTCAGCCAGCAAACGAGGGATCGGGGCAGATGTTTGGGATTGGAAATGAACCGAAACGCAAATTGTCAGTAGATGAGCATGTAAGAGGTATCTGAGTCTGGAAGTACGATGGACCAGACCTGGACAGCTCAGGCTGCTCGCCCATCTGCCCTCTGCAGGCAGAACTCCTGGAAGTGGAGAGCAAGGCCATTCATCCACAGAGGAATGGCCTCTTCCGGGGAGACCTTCTCACCTTCCAGGGGAGACAGAGGGCATGAGTGTTGTGTGACTGCCAGACCGCCAGACACAAATGGATCGTTGAGCATGCTGAGTTTACTACTTATTGCGGCAAGGGAGAACCCAGACCTTGGAAACTACGAGACCCCCAGGGAGCGGGCGATGGAGAGAACCTCCTACAGAACCAGGGCTTGGGTGGGTGACTAGCGGGAGGCTGAAGGAAGCAGAGCTTCCCTCTAGATTGAATGCAGTCAGAGAGCAAGGGCAATTCTGTGGTTGGATCTCTCAGTAGGTCTTGTCTGTAGGGCTGGAGAAAGGATCAACTAGGATTGGTAAAGAGGTCTCGGTCATTCATTGTAGTCTAGACAGATAAATGTTCGCAATTTTGTGGGATCTTGTTTTAGTGCGTAGACAACCACACAAAGTATCCTTTTTTCAATCTCACTTTCCCTTGATCTTGAGTAACCTCATAGGTATTCTGGGAGATTGCTTATTCCCAACAGGAGAATAACATGGCCTGTTTGTGAGGGTCTGACTAGCTTCCAGAGGTTGGGGGTTGCTTTGTAGTTTCTCTGCCCCCTTTCAGTGCAATGTGAAGAAAGAAGTATCACCTGTTTCTATTTGATTTGAAGCCCTGTGGTGTGACTTAAGCTTCCATGCGCTTTTTCCTTCTTGTTCTTTTTCTCATTGAAACAGTCCAGGCTGTGTCCACACAGAAGCCCAGACCCTTGGGATAAGAAGGCACATCAAAGAGTCGGTGATGAGCCCCTAGCTCGGAGCTCGCCTACTGAAAATGTAAACTTCAGATTGAGCCATATTGATAATTAACTTCATATATTTTTTACCTCTGGGATCTTCAGTTTCTTCCCATCTCACTGGGCAAGGGTTGGGCATGATTAACAAGTATAAAGAATCTCCAGGGACGGAGGCTGAAGGGGTTGTGTGTGCAGAAGAAATGTGGAACACAGCACTCTGGAAAGGGAACTGCTCATTCTTTAATATGTGTGAGGATCCCAACGTCCATCCCGGGGCTTCATGACATCCAGGGCACGAAGAAGCAGAAGAGGGTCCTGTTTCCACCTGGATGCTTTTCTCGCTCTTTGTGTCCGGGA
The DNA here is from genome assembly GCA_004024845.1 of Tonatia bakeri. Taxonomy (NCBI): domain Eukaryota; kingdom Metazoa; phylum Chordata; class Mammalia; order Chiroptera; family Phyllostomidae; genus Tonatia; species Tonatia bakeri. The sequence goes on along the minus strand of PVIA01000355.1, from coordinate 119,971 downwards.
GGCATATTTTTCTTCACCTTGTTTGAGTGGGCACCCCGAATGCTCATTCGTGTTGGGTGTACTTGGTGGATGCAGCTTCAGGCAACTGACCTATTGATCACCAAGGGTGACTCCGACAAGTATAAATGCTTATTTAAGTGAGGTGATGTTCATCTGATCCTCTCTGTCACGCGATGAAAAAGGCAAGGAGTTGCTTTAAGTGTGCCCCATCTGACAAAATTGTAACAAAAATCTTCAATAACTTACTTACACCACTCCTGACAATGACATTTCAGCTTTTTTATTGTACCTTTTCCCGTTACCATTTATCCCCGTTACACGCTCTTCCACCTCCATCTACTCACCTCCCCCCACACTGTCGTTTTTGATATATCACATTCAGTTGATAAAATGTTTTCTTCCATAATATTTTCAATATAACAACAACAGTAAAGCTAGAAATATGACATTTCCTCAGAATATCTGGCCTTGGAGGATTTCAGAGGAAAATACTGCATGTGTCGCCGGCAGACACTAATATCTGGCTTCCTTGTGGAGAGCCCAGGCCTTCTGGCTCTTGCTGAATTGTCTGGGGTTGTCACCTTCTGCTAATTAACTTATTTTAAAGCACTAAAAGTGATTAGACAGGAATAGCCAGAGACTTGCTTGTCATAATTGATTTTTATTTGCAGAAGTCACAAGTATAGCTTGGATTTTTGCTTTAAAATATCCCTTCCTCTCACCCCCTCAGCACTTATTTTCCTGTGGCCTCAGCTGTTAAAAGAAAAGCAGCTTCTGAGCTGTTGGTCAGTGGAGCTGTGACATCCTATCTTGACGGGGCAGATGCGGCAGTGAGACTAGAATGTGTGATTTCATTAGTGAATGCGAAGAGCACAGGCTGCCCTTTGGAAATGGATGTGAAATTTGGCCAGTAGAAAACTGAGCAAATTTACCACGTAGCTGCTGCTTACCTGAGTATTGAACAGAAAAGCTGTTACCAATATGATTTAGCTCAGGTTCAAAAGTGAACTGGTCGTGAAAATAAGTAACACAATAATGCTATAGAAGATTACTCATGGAAATATATCTTTCAGCTATTTTGGAGTTCATTTTTGAAGGGTTTAATTTATTTTGCCTGTTTCTCCAAACACAATACTTGTAATGATATTTTGAATAGATTGTAGAGCAATTTGGCTGAGTACATAGTTCAGTCGAAGTTCAGTCTGTTAACAGAGACCATATGTGGATTCGAGGACACATGCTGAGTCCATTGCTAAAAAAAGGCCTGGAAACTTAGTTTGATTTTGGTCTCATTTTACATTTACTGGTTAGCAGTTAAAGGGCTATTGCATGAACTTGACTCATTGTCATTCCAGGCAGAGTGGGCGGCCATGTGCATTTCTGCATGGTTTTTTATGGCAAGAGGAGAATTTCACATAGTTGCATTAACACATAGCTCATTGCCGTGCATGCTAACACTTCACCCGTGTGTTCAGGCAGCCCCCAAACAGAGCATGGCCAAGGACCCTTGTGTCTGAGGGGCTCCTTGGTGCCATAAACCATGAGCAGGCGTTGGTGACGTGGGCTGTGCATATAAAGGCTGTTTAGATGATGTACCAGGTTCTGCTCCAACTACCACTAGGTTGCCTGCTTTACATTGAAAATGTGTGTGTGTTTGTGTGCACGGGTATGCATGGGTGTGCGTGTGTGTGTGTGTTGAAGAGGGTGGAAGAAGTAATGAAAGTAAGTAGAAACCTTGTCTTAATCTCAGCACCTGGGAGAGGACATTGTTCTACTTTTGCTCATGAGGAGAGAAGAGTTTCACAAGCTTTCTTCTGTCTTCATCTTCCAATGGAGGGTAGTGGGGAAAGTGCTCATATACCCAGTGTGGTACTTTCCACTTAGTTTCACACATTTATACTTTTTTAGCTTTCTCCAGACCTCATATTTTTAGTGTTTTTCTTGAGGCTGTTTTGTGTGCCCATTGTAGTTATAAAAGTATTCCCCCCACCCCGATGTTGCATGATTTATCTCTGGAATATTTTGGTGCTTTCATCCTTCTACACTTCTTGATAAAAATTCAGACAAAACTTAGATATGGTGGGGTGGAGAGAGGAAGAAAGGAATATAACCCACTTGGTATCTAGGATATTAATTATGTTATGACTTCAGAGAATTTTAATTTCTCTTTGTCATAGTTGACCAAAGTAGTGTTTTCCCGAGGATCCCAGCATGAGAACCTGCCAACAGTGAGCATATGTGAGGACCATGCTGTGGGCTTTGAGTGCGGACAGGAAAGACATGGTGTAAAGTCCTATAAGATCTTGACTCATGATACTAGTCCTGGGGTTTCTGGGTGATCTCTTTGTTTTGTTTTGTTTTTAAGATTTTATTTATTTATTTTTAGAGAGGGGGAAGGGAGGGAGAAGGAGAGGGAGAGAAATATCAACGTGTAGTTGCCTCTCACATGCCCCCATTGGGGACATGACCCACAACCCAGGCACGTACCCTGACTGGGAATCGAACTGGCAACACTTTGGTTTGCAGCCTGGGCTCAATCCACTGAGCCACTGAGCGATCTCTTTGGAATGTGAGATTTGTATGAGGCAATTAGGAATGATACAAGACAGAATTTGCCACTGAGCAGTAACTTTTTGACCTGCAGATTTACAGGGACTCAAAGGAAGGGAAGATGACAAAAGTGACTTCTCCAGTCTCTCAGGACAGCAGCGCCCTCGCCTGTGCTGCCCTGTCTCTACTCACTGCAGTGTGACGTCAGGCCCAAATACTGAGAGTCATCTACTTCCTCAAATGGGATCTGCTTTTGTGGTTGTCCGACCATTGACCATTGAAAATGGCACAAAGCTTCTTAAGTAGAAAATTATGTTTGGTTTCGGGAACATTTCCAGACAATAAGGTGTAGACTGGGCCAACAAAGTAAGAGCTCTGTGGAGAGTTGATGGACTGGCCACAGACATTCAACACTTTGTGTGTTTATCGGTGTTAGCAAAACCATTATGGGAAAGAGTTCTATTCTGACCACAAAATTCAGCAAGTTCTGAGAAAATTGGATCACTACAAGTGACATACTTTATTTTAAAAATCTGAGGTGGAAAGAAATGCGTTTGGGTGGGACGTTCTGTCATACACAGTGTACGTGCCAAGATCGAATTCTCTATTGTCCAAAGTAACCCTGACCCTAACCCTAACCTACCTTTCTTTGTTGGATGAACTTCCCAGCAAGGGAACCACCTTGGGGACTTCTGAAAGACATGGAGAAGCAATCCTTAGACTAGTGTAGCTGGCCTTGGCACTGCTTTTTCCTCTCTTCCTTCTTAGTTTTGTAGTGAGAAGGGACAAATGTATAGCAACATGCCAAAGCAGTAGAGCAGGAAGTCCCAGCTGGTCTTGCCCCAGCTGTCTCTAAGATGTAGTAATATGGGGTGGGAATAACCCGTTGCCCTGAAGAGCACACACATTTTGAGTTGCTTTTATTTTTTTGCCAAGTAGACTTTTCAGATGCCAAATGCATCTCCAGGCAACCTCTGTGACAATGTAGTGTCCTTTGGTAAAAGGACCTAAGGCAAAAGGAGAGATTCAGGAGGCAAAATAGCATGGAAAATTTACTTTTTCATCCCCAAAGAAAAATACAGGAAGATACTTTTACTTTTGGAAACATGAGGACACAGGGATAGTCACGATGACATTAGTGAGGGCTACCAAAGAGACAGGGAGTCAGGATTCTCAGCGTAGAACTCAGGTTCTCAGCCTCAGAATAACTGGCATTTTGAACAAGATCATTCTTTGTTCTGGGAGCTGTCCTGTGCATGGCAGGGTATTGAGCACCACCCCTGGACTCTGCCACACTATTCCAGTAGCACGGCCCCCTGCCCCAAGGCATGACAGTCAAAAGTGTTTCCAGATTTTGCCAAATGGTCACCCTGGGGGTGTGTGAGAGAGAAAAACTCCTCCTGGTTGAAAACCACTAGTCTGGAGCAGCCGCTGCACAGAAGTTCCCGTGAAGTCAGCTGTCCAGGATCTTAAATTTTTTCTTGTTAAGCAACTGCCCAGGGATTAAGGAAACATAAAATATTTAGTCATATGGCTTTCTGTGTGTTTAAATGGATATGCCAAAATTTATACATTCCAGTGTCTGGAATGTATACCTTCCAGATTAGTTACCTTGGGGGTTTATTTATCCATTCAAGTGGTGCTGAAGCAGCTGTAGAATAGTTTTCCTGGGTTGTGGGGGAGGTAAATCTTTGTCCTTTCAAGGTGAATTGCATTTTGAACAACCTACACTCGTTCAGAGCCAAGTTTAGTAAATAAGGTGGATGAACAAAGCTGATAAATGCTGGGTGGAGTCCAAATCCAAAGGGAGAGCAATGATGAGATTGATTTTCCTCATGTGTCCCGTGCCCATACTCTGAAGGCAATTTCAAAGGAGGAGCCATGCACGGACATCAAGCCATCCTACCATTGATGAGACGAGCGAACAATCATCTCCACAAGCAACAGCTCTGAATGGGAGCTCACTTTCAGCTTGTATGCCTTAAGATGTTCATTCTCAAAGGAGAACCCCACTACTTTAGAGTTGTAGAATAACATAATATATGAGAAATTATTCTTGATTCTTGAAAAAACTCTTTAAATGTACTTATTATTATTTGTATTGCTTAAATCAAACAATAGATATGTACAGAAATTTTATGAGTCTATGCTCACTGCCTGGACTTCAGAGTGACTAAGACACCATCCCTGGCCCTTCAGGTGATAACTTTCTAGGGGAGAGAATGCCCCCAGGTGGTTTACTTCAGCTGAGGGTGCTAAGTGCCACTATGCATCAGAAGCAGGTATTTACCTGGCTTCTCCACCCAGCATTGCTTCTTACTGTGTAAGCTGGAGAAAGTCACTTAATTTTACCTGCCTTTGGTTTCCTGATCTTGTAAAGCAAACGTATTGAGCAACCTTTGTCCCCTCTTCTTGCATCAATAATCCGATTCTGTGGTAACAGTGGCAATTTCTAAGCGCGTGTGTATCACAATATTTTGTCATGGAAATCTAATCGTATGGTGTCTAAAGTCTAACCACTAGTTTCATTTGAATCATTACCAAAACATGAAGAAATGCCCAACTAGATGTTCATGAATAGCCATGTTGAGAGACCTGACCTGTTACTGGTAGTTCATTTTTAAAGAGTGAGCATAAACCAAATGAATTATCCAATTTCCTTCCTGGACTAGGCAGTTATAATGAGCTACATGTATTCTTAGTGGACCAGAACTTGCTGTGTACTAGAAAAAAGACAAGCAGTGGAAAGTGAAATAAAATGTCGATATTTAAAACTTAATTCACTAATCTTTTATTATTTAAATTAATGCATTATTTTTAAAAAGTACAGGTGACACCCATAATCCTAGGTTTAAATTTGTGTGACTTTCAGGATGTCTTTTTCTGACCTCAACACTCTCAGCTATAAGATGAAGGGATTTGAATGAGAAATGATAGATTTCGAATGACTGTAATAGACCCATACATATGTTCTCACCTTAGACCTTGTAACAACTGAATGATGAGATAGTTTCACTTCCATTTATATGTGGGAAAAAAATGAAGCAAAGTAAACCTACTCACCCAGACTTACTCAGCATTTACAGCTTCTGGAGCTGGGATTCAAACAGGTCCAATGTCAAAGTGCGTTTCTTCTTTTTTACCTTCTGCACGTCACTCTACCCTTTGAGTTGTCTATGATTAAGTTCTGAAATTATATGATTTTTTCAAAACTAACCCAAAGCAGTAATGTGAAAGTATCTCATATTTACTAATACCTACAGAACAAAAGAGAAGAAAATGTTTATCTCTACTTCTAAATTCAGGGGTTTCAAATGACAAACAACGTCCAATTCTGTCCAGAAGAGTAGCTTCCCCCAACATTTGAAAATGGCTTCCAAGGAGTGTCACTGATTCTTAGCTGAAATATTTTAATTCCCACTGTTTTATCAATGGAGGCAAAGGCAATCCAATTTTCAGGTAATCTCCTTTAGCCAGTGCACTAACAGACACACTAACATAAAAACCAATGGGGTGTGCTGCTTGGTGGCTTGACCGAAGAGCTACCACCTCCATCTCTAGCTTTTCATTTTCAGCTGTGAGGGCTCTGGTGATTCAAGAGTTTGTATATTATAATTGTGATAATTAGTTTAAGATTAAAACAGTCAATTAAGTGAAATATCCATTTTAACTACATTATTTTTGTATCATGTTGATCTTTTAAACAAAATTGTAGTGAACCATAGAGCTAAAATTACCTGCTACTGCTGTGATGTGGCTTCTAGCTGAGTGACAAAGCCATCTAGCCACTCATTTCTTCATTCCTTTATTTAGTCCCCATCCAGGGCATGAGTGAGGTAGACTATTATTCATTCCAGGAAGCATCTCGTTCATGTTTCCAGTATAGTTTCTGTATAGTTCGTGCTTCCAGTAGTTCAGGCATTCACTTTGGACAAAGAGCTGGACTTCTCCTGACTCTGTCACTTGCCATTGGGCGATCTTAGGCAAGTTCCTTAAACTCTTCGAGCCTCCGTTCTTCCTCTGTAATATGGGAATAAAAACACACTGATAGGGCTTTTGTGAAGCATAAATGTGATAATCACAGATGGTGTTTGGCTCAGAGTTTGGTCCATAGTGAGTGATCAGTAAATGTTGACTTTCAATATTATTATTAACAACAATAGTTTTGCAAGAACACTCAATGGTACTCTGCTAAATTAAAAGAGTAAATAATCCTCTTTGAGAACCTAATTTCCTAGGAAGAGATTTCATTACTGAGACCAATTAAGTTTGCTTTAAATATAACCTTATTGTGATAGAGTTTATTATGATGATTTGGATTTTTCAGTAGATGTTAGCACACGTGACAATTCTATACACTAATTGGCAAAAGTTATATGGCCATCTTGCAACAGATATCTTGGGGTTTTGTTTTTCTCTAACACTAATATTACAGATTTCTCTTGTGTTTATTATTATTTCTATTTTGTTGTAATCATTTTTAGAACTAAGCTTAAATTGGTTACAAAGACTCTGTGCATCAGAAGTACCAGTGGGACTTACAATCTTCAAGTGTTCAAGCCCCATCTCTGGATCCCAGTGTTGTTTCGGTGTTGGCTCAGGTTTGAAAACTACTGATTGACTTATACCATGAGCTCCTTGAAAACAAGGACCACAAGCTTTTCAGTTTTGTATCCCCTAAAATGACTTTTAGTAGCTATTAAGTATTTACTGAGCAGTTTGGGGAGTCAGACACCGTAGAAGACAATAAAAGAAAAATTAGTTTCATATTCCAAGCAGAAATCACATCTTGCATGTTTCAAGAAATGAATTAACTTCTGGCCAAGATGGAGGCATAGGTAGACACACTGTGCCTCCTTGCACAACCAAAAGAAAGACACAACTATTTAAAAACAAAAAACAACCAGAACTGACAGAAAACCAAACTGTATGGAAGTCCAACAACCAAGGAGTTAAAGAAGACACGTTTATGCAGATCAGTAGGAGGGGAGGAGACAGGTAGCCAACCAGAGAGGACTTGAGACAAGCAGCAGCTGGCAGACCTGGCAAGGCAGCAGATTGCAGACTGGGTGGTCCCACATTTGCACAGATAAACCAGGAGAAACAACTGGGGAGCAGGATGGACTGCGGAAACCAGGGTTCCAGCATAGGGAAATAAAGCCTCAAATCACCAATTGAAAACACCTGTGGAGGCTGAGGTAGCAAGAGAAAGTCCCAGTCTCACAGGAGAACTTGTTGGAGAGACCAATGGGGTCCTAGAATGTACACAAACCCACCCACATGGGAATCAGCACCAGAAGGGCCCAATTTGCTTGTGGGAAGCTAGGAAAGTGACTGAAATCTGGCAGAAAGCAGATCAAGTGCCATTGTTCCCTCTCAGACCCCTTCCCCACATACAGTATAACACAACACAGTGATGTGGGTTGCCCTGCCCTGGTGAACACGTAAGGCTCAGCCCCTCACTACAAAACATGAGCTTCAAGACAAAAAAAAAAAAATGGCCCAAATGAAGGAACAGATCAAAGCTCCAGAAAAAAATACAACTAAGCAATAAAGAGATAGACAACCTATCAGATGCACAGTTCAAAACACTGGTAATCGATATGCTCACAGAATTGGCTGAATTTGGTCACAAATTAGATGAAAAAATGAAGACTACATTAAGTGAAATAAAGGAAAATGTACAGGGAACTAAAAGTGATGGGAAACTGGGACTCGAATCAACCGTGTGGACCAGAAGGAAGAAAGAAATACCCAACCAGAAAAGAATGAAGAAATAAGAATTCAAAAAAGTGAGGAGAGGCTTAGGAACCTCCAGGACATCTTTAAATGTTCCAACGTCTGAGTTATAGGGGTACCAGAAGGAGAAGAGGAAGAGCAACAAGTGGAAAAGTTATTTGAACAAATAATACAGGAAAACTTCCTCAATCTGGCAAAGGAAATAGACTTCCAGAAAGTCCAGGAAGCCCAGAAAGTCCCAAAAAAGTTGGACCCAAGGAGGAACACACCAAGGCACATCATAATTACATTACCCAAGATTAAAACAAAGGAGAGAATCCTAGAAGTAGAAAGAGATAAGGAGACAGTTACCTACGAAGGAGTTCCCATCAGACTGTCAGCTGATTTCTCAAAAGAGACCTTGCAGGCAAGAAGGAGCTGGAAAGAAGTATTCCAAGTCACAAAAGGCAAGGACCTAAATCCAAGATTGCTCTATCCAGCAAAGTTTTCATTTAGAATGGAAGGGCAGATAAAGCACTTCTCAGATAAGGTGAAGTTAAAGGAGTTCATCATCACCAAGCCCATATTATATGAAATATTATTAAAGGGATTTATCTAAGAAAAAGAAGATAAAAAATATGAAGAGTAAAATGACAGCAAACTCACAATCATTAACAACCACACCTAAAACAAAAACAAAAGCAAACAACTAGAATAGGAACAGAACCACAGAAATGGAGATCACATGGAGGGTTATCAACAGGGGAGTGGGAGGGGGAGAGAGGGGGGAAAGGCCCAGAGAATAAGTAGCATAGATGGTAGTTAGAAAATAGAAAGGGGGAGGGTAAGACTAGTATAGGAAATGTAGAAGCCGAAGAACTTATATGTATGACCCATGGACATGAACTAAAGGCAGGAAATGTGGGTAGGGGGTGTGCAAGGGGAAAATGGGACAACTGTAATAGCATTATCAATAAAAAAGCATTGTACCACAAATCACAAAAAAGAAATGAATTAACATGTGATGAATTCATAATTGGTCAATGCCATTTTAAATTATGACAATAACAATTTTCTAATTCATAAGAGTGTTTTCTAAAATTCAACCTCTTGTCTTTTTTCTGATATCTGTGTTGTATTATACCAAGGAACTAAGACTAGCCACAAATAACAAATAGTTTAAATACCTGTCCCTCAGGGATCTATTGACAGGTGGAGCTACCTGGACAAGGTTGACAAGACAATGTGCTGAGAAGGACATGTTGTTGTCATTACTGCTAATCACATTTCCATTATTTGAATACATCAGCCAACCCAGCAGATCCTGTTGCAAATAAACATATGCCCAGCTCAGGGTGAGGTCATGCATGTCTGCATACACATGGTTGTTATAGTAAAACTGAAAATGGTTCATTAAGTTACTCTTAGGATCTCTGTCACCCTGGTTGACAACTTGTTGTGACTGGGGTAATTGTGCAGCTAATTGCAGGAGCTAATAGTGGGCCCCTGGGATGCAAGTCTCCACCGCCCCCCCGCCCCCGTGGGCTTCTCTGTTTGCCATGCAGCTTGAGATAACAACATGTGACCCTCCAGATGGGCACGGCCTACAGAATCTTTCCCACTTTGGCCCTGTGAGCAGAGAGATAGGAAGGGAGAAAGTGAGGTGTCATAATACATTAATGGCAGCAATAGTTGGTCAGATGTGGTGCTTTGTAAAGTGGGTTATATGTAAACTGAATTAAAATGAGAGGTCATTTTTGTTTTCAAGAATAGGAATTGACATAGTTTGGGAATTACAGATACTCCCAGTAACAATAAGCTTAACACTTGTGTTAATGAGAGAACAATGAAAGGCAGTGACCCAAAAGTTAGTTGATAATAATAGCATCTCCACAATAACTGATGCCCATGCTCTTATATCCACACACCTGAAATGACTTGCCCAAAGTCACTTGATAATTTTTACCTATATCAAAATCTCTCATAATCATGTCCCGTTTTCTGTCCAGTAATACAGGGCTGTCTCTGGGTGGTAATGCTCATCACTGTAGTAAATTTCTCAGGAACATCAAGATGCTCAGTATTTTCTGAGGGAAAAGAGATTGGATAGTAAAGATAAATGACCTGGTTTTGCCAACAGTCATTCCATAGAAGTTAAAAATTGAAGCCAAAGGAAACTGACATCCAAAGGAAAAGGATACACTAGTGGGAAGAAAAATAAGTCCTGATGTATGTTGAGTGGAAGTTATTTTCTTCTCCTGATATGATCCTCACTTGTCCCAATCCAAACTTAACCTTGACCAACACTCCCCCGTGCCCACTCTCCATGTCTTACATGCAACCTTATTCTTGTGACTAGGCAACATGAATGGGGAAGAAGACATCATTTGGTGAATAAAAACAACTTAAAGATGCCCATTTCCTTTAGAAACATGTCTCAAAGCAAGTTCAGAAAAATTCCTAGCTGAGACCAACATCTTCTCCAGGAGAGGTCCAGAAAGAGTTCAGAAGAAGTGTACATGGATGTTGACAGTCCCTGGCATAGCTCTGCTGAGAGTTCGGAATAAGGTGGGGCTTCAGAATAAGTAGGGGCACCAGGATTGATGTGGACTGTGATGTTATTGTTGCAGACAAGTGCCATGCTGCCTGGAAAGAGAATTGTGCAAGCTGAAGTGTTCTAGAGCACATCACCCCTGTTCTGGCCTGAAAGGTGTTACTGCAGGTGATGGGTGGCTCTTTGTAGCTCTGTAAGTTTTGAAATACAATCTCCAAAGACAGAAGAATTGTGTACATCACAAAATCAAATGTTGGGTTAGGAGTTGTGATACTTAGAACTCCAAGGGCATTTTCTATATCGAAGGGGCTGCCTGTGTGTACAGTGTTAGCAGACTGATGCCTGGTGCCAGGCCAGTGTCTGGGGAGGAGGGAGATGACAGTACAGTGATGTCTGCCTTGGAGGAAACACGGTTGCAGTTGGAGTTACCAGAGGCTTGCTGTGTGCCTGTCTATATTCCGTTGGGAGCTTTTCTTTAGACATATTGAACTGCACGTTTCTGGAGGTAAGAGAAAATGCACGTGGTATTAGGGAAATTGCAAGGGATTCTGTATGCTGTAATAGAGCATTTGGGATTAGAGCAAGAGATAAGTCTAGAGAAAGAAAAACAGTGCCCATTATGAAGTATTCCTTATATTTCCTGCTTAGAAATTCAAGGGTTTTCTTGAGAACTAATTGAAATGTTTTATGAAGGGAAGTAACATGATCATAATCGGATTTAGACAAATCACTCTGTCTACAATAGAAGGAATAGATTTGAGTTGGACAATTCTAGGGGCAGGGAGACCAGAGAGAACTTACCAGACCAAAATCCCAGTGGAGCAGGGACTTTATCTACTTTTGCATCTCAGGATCTAGGTATGTGATAGGTGGCAGTAATTTAGATACCTAAGATTATAGACTAACCTCATCTGATGGCTATAGGGAATAACAGAGAAGAGGTGGACAGAGATTTCGAAAGTGTTAGCAAGGTAGACTCTACAGGAGGGGGACAATTAGCTTGTCATAAGGAGGTCATTTGGGGAATCAGAGTAAAAACACAGGTTGCTGGCTTGGGTCACTCATGATTCCACCCGTGAGGTTGGAAACATTGGATGTAGAACAGGTAGAGGGAAGGACAATGACAGTTGCTTCAGCTATGTGGACTTGGAGAGGCCTGTAGGGTGTCCATGTCAGCTGACCTCAAGGCAGCCTGGATCGCAGGGTCTAGCACTCTGGAGAGTGATCTGGGCTGCAGAAGTGCTTAGGGAGGTACCGTCAGACAGATTGGAGACAAAGCTATGGGAATAATGAAATCGTTGAGACAGGACATGAAAATCTAAAAAGAACTGGACAGATCTCTGGGAACCACCAACATTTTATAGGCTTGGGCACAACAAGAGTGGTTGCAGAAAAACTGAGGAAGGACCAGAGGTTGGAAGAAATGACCTCAAGGTGTATGGCTTCCAGAAGCCAAAGAAGGAGATTTCAAAAAGAAGGGTCACACATTCTAGCACTGAAATTAAAAGGATAAAAAAAAAAAAACAGAGCCCTTCTCTGGTGAAGTTCAGGTTCTGGCAAAGGAGGAGACAATTAACAGATTGTCAGAGGCACTGGTACTCACAATAGAGAAATAGGAGCCCTGAGGAAAAATGCCTCCACCAATCCCTCTGCTCCTAAGTTTCCAACCAAAACAGACCGAGAAGCAGAAGCATCCTGAACCATTGCTCACCTGGTGAATGGTTTCATAGCACAGCATGACTCTCTATTTTACCTAATATTTATTTATTATGCCCCCCTTCAGATAAAATTGAAACTCCATAAAGGCATGGATTTTTGTCTCTTTTACCCCTTCTGTATTCCTAGCACTTAGAACAGTGTGTGGCACATAGTAGATGCTCAATAAGTATTTTTGAATAAATAAAGTACCAATCATGTGTATGGACCAGATGTGTGCTGACCTCAGACCATATCCAGGAAAGCCTACTTAAATAGAACTCCTAATACAAATTCATTTTCTTGTGTTTGGCTTTTTCTCTTAAAAGCTGGGTCTTCAAGATACTGGTTCTGACAGAAGTTTCCAGTATGCTGTGCTTTAGTTAACCAAGAATTCACTATGTTGTAAGAACTATTCAGTCCCTCCAGTACAATTTCTTAGCATGATGTGCACTGTCTGTAAATCATGTGAGAGAAATCTTCATTATTTTCTTGCTCCCTAAATTTTTTACTAAGAGAATTCTACAGATAGTTCTAACTCCAGAAGTATTCTGTAGCCAGTGATGACATAATGGGACTTTCAATTTAACTCCACTTATGTAGAACTCTTTTAGAAAATTACCTAAAACCTGAAAAAAAAAATCTCACGGCTCCAAAAGAATGACTTGTTAAAAAAATTTGTCTCATTTTAAGCTCTCTTAAAAAAAAAAAAGCAGTTTTCAGTTGTTAAGAATTGTTCAGATGTATGTTTGTTTTTTGCTTGGATAACTCAAAGACAGCTAGGTTTCAAAAATTTCAGACATACCAGTGCAGAATTCTAAGTAGAGAGAGGTGGTTTGTATAATAGATTGCTGTCCTTATTCCAACCAATTACACTAAGAAAAACAGGTAGAGATTTAATACTAGGTCCATTACCATTCACTCATATCTCAGGCATCTGATTTGGGCAGCGTTTGCTAGATATTGTTCACTTCAAGTTAAATAAGATGCTGTCTCTGCTCTCATGACCTCAGAGGTTTCAAGGAAAACTTCACAGAGAAGGTGATCTTTGATCCTAGACTGATAGTGAGTAATAATTTGCTAGATGAGTCTGGGGATCAAGAACTTTTGAGGCAGAAGGAATACTAATGCCAATTGTAAGAGGAGTAAAATAGGCAAGAATGTGCATGTTCAAGGTGGACAAGGTCTTCAATGGATCTTGAACCTTAGCTCATGCGGGAGCAAGCCAGAGAACATAACGAAGAGGTCAGGCAATGGGGTGAGTCCCTTCTGTGCTGAGCCTTTTTTTACTTTATAATTTTTATATTTCATCTTTTAATTATTTTATAATTTTAAATATGTATATGTATAGGAAGATTATCTATGGCTACACTCTACACTGTGACCAGTTTTATCGTCAGCCAAGTTCACTGGTTAAAATTCTCAGGATCTGGCCATTCTTGGGAACAGGCTACTTCTGGCTTCATTATGCCCACATGACTTAATGTTGCAGTAGAAAAATTAGGTAAAAATGACTGAGTTCTGAAACGCAATGGTCACCATGAAATTTAATATCTACCATACCAGAATATTGCATTTATTTTGCTCCCTTTTTAACATCTTCCCACAAAAAAATAAATGGCATATTTTCCCATGTTTCAGAGGAACAACGTGAAGTAAGGATGTTGAGTGATATAATTTAATTGAGAAATAATATAGATCCAACATCTTGAGACCAAGGTCTACTTGGCTTTTCTGGTGTCATGGGCAGTATTAACGGTGACACCTCTTCTTTGTTGAATGCATCAAGAACTGTTCATTATACAGCAGCAGTGAGAACCTGGATTTGAAAACTGGAAGGGATCTTCACTGCTCTCCTTAACAGCAACTTCATTTGAAATATATGAAAACTGAGGGCTGCAAGACAAAGAGAAATTTAGCAGACTTGGTCCCAAAAGCAGACTCTTGGACTTGGAGTCCATTGACTCCTTTCTACTCTTTGTGTCCTCACATCACAGATGTTATGTTTGACCTGCCTCTGTTCTGCAAGGACCTGGGGTAGGAAGCTGTGTGAGAGCTTTCCTTGTATGCTTGGAAGTCCACCATGTGGTCAGACCTTCTGCCAGGTTCTGGGGGAACAATGGCAGGTCAATGGAAACAGGGCACCTGCTGGTCTATAGCTCATGCTTCAGTGAGAACAGATACCTGTGTTACACTATCAAGTCACAGTGGTGTGAAACGACAAGCTGGAAGGAATGCTAAGTGGGAAGGTATATGGTCCAATGGGAGCACATATCATAGTGATCAGAGTATTTGCTGATATTTTTATTTTCTTAAAAATCCTAGTACTCCAAAGATGAGAGCAAGTTTGCCTCAAAACAAAGTATCTGCCCTGAGGATTTGGGATTTCTTGGATAGTTTCTCCAGTCCTTGCCACAAGCACGGTTTGGTGGATTCTGCCCACTGCAAGAGCGGAAACTAGTTCTTTGCTGAACTTTTTGTTTCAGGGTGCTGGCGAAGGCATGAAGTTGTCCAAACTAGCTCCCAGCCCCAAATTCCAAAACTAAAAAACAAAGAACAAGGAATTCAAGTAACAGATGACAGGTGGTGATTTGTCTGTGCAACATATTTATCAGACTTTAACAGGCAATTTTCTGGGGAAAATAATATTGTCTGTAGTTGCTTCACTTTACAAATATCCAGGAAAACGTTCTTCACATTGTCTTTAGACAAGACTGTGCACCTGATCTTCCCGATTTATGTTACATGCTCAGATCACCCTCATGGCACTCTGTTAAGCGTGGCTTAAGAAAGGCAAAATTTTTACTTAGTTGCCCAGTTCTCTGTTGCCTCAAGAGTCTTTCTAATGGCATGCATATCTGAGCCCCAAGATGAGAGACCGACTCCCGTGAAAATTAATAGTATCCTCTGTATAATGGACATAAGGCCTAATGTGCCAAGATTAATTCCCTTTCTTAAGCTTCAGGTGGAAATAAAGGAAAGTGGAGGAAAGGAGTACGTGAAGATGGAGTCCCAAAAAGAGGTGGGGTGTGCTGTGGATGTGGGGTCCGGTGGTGGGAATGGGAGCAAACAATGCTCTCCCAGTGCATCCCTACACGATCTGCTCTAGATCTGGCAGAAATCAAACATACCTCCTTCATTCTCGGTGAGCAAACAGAGAGAAGAAACAAAAAGAATGAGAGATTTGGGCTCTTACAGGGGAAGAGGGGGAGGAAGGTGGGTGTGGAGGACAGTCTAAGCCAGGTTTAGGATGTTTTAAGCTCAGTTATTTCTAGGATCCTCACTGTTGGAATGACCTTTAACCTTTTAAAGCAAGAACACTCAACCAGCATGTTGTAAACTGCACACTGAGCTGTCAAAGTGTGATCAGTGTACAGAATTTAGACTTTGTTGTGAACATGAAGAAGCAGGCTGCCCGTGTTGTCTACTACACAAAGATAAGAAGATAGCAGGTACTTAGCTCAGAGGAGAATGGTTTGGCCTCCCCAGCTCCTTGGCCCCTTGAGTTAAATATGTTTTATGTGGAGCTACACAAAAACTTGAGGAAGTGGTAGCTTGTGACACGAAGGACAGTGGAGACTTCTGGCCCTGGATGTCTGCCTGGGGTCTTCATCAGTCTCGACCATTGTGGAGTCTTCTGCAGACAACTATCAGCTCAGCTGAACACAGTAGGCAACACGGGGTAGAGCTGGACATCAGTTCTTTGCAGAAGTCAGTTCTTTGGGATTGGCAACTAGTTCTTAGTGCAGAGCACTAAGAACAATGTAACACCTGCATGTTTCCTGGGACGCCCAGACCTCTGCCCAGATGGAACGGGTGCTGTCAGGGCAATGCCCAGAGTAAGCATAAAGGGCAACCAAGGGACAAATGCTCCATAACCAGAGAGTGATTTGGAGACACTGAGATACATATCATTGAGCTGTAATAATTAAGCACTTGCTTCATGCTTTTTTGACTCTTTTAATCTCCTCAAGAGTGTAGCAAACCTTCTAGCATTCCAAAGTGTCCTTTAAATCTTTAAAGTACAAGAAACAGTGCTTTAAACTATTGGACTATTTTATGCAGAAAAAATGTGGGATGCTTTGGACGACCCTCACTTCCACTCCCTTCCCCACCCCCCTCCCCCCCTGATTCGGGATGAGCTCTAGTCGCACAGTTTAAAGGAATGTTGATTTCATGGGGATAAGGTCCTTTTAACACACTCTGTGGCAGAATTTAGTATAACAAAAGGATAAAGCCTCGTACAATTTTTCCAACAAGAGTACTTGTTGGGGAAAAAAGAGGACCCAGGGGTCTTCAGCCTGCACATGCAGGACTGGTAGCAGAAAGGTGTAGAGACTCTTCCTCGTAATTTTGCACTAATAGCCATTACCTGTTGATGGGTATTTGAAATAAATCATAGGGAAGATTAGCAAATTATACTTCCAATCACCTAGAGATTTTGAATTATATGTTTTAGATGAAGTTACTAGGTAATTAGAGCAGGTACTGGGATGTGTGATTATTACTTGACCTTGTTGAACCTCCCACTTTGCATTAATCTGGGCAGACACCCAAGAGCTCAGTGTTTCTATCCTTTCTCTGGAAGTGCTGGCTTGTTCTCATTCTTTGGCAATCTAGAAGTCTTCCTGCTGGAGCATCAGCAGGTCTTGATCTTTCCCAGTGCTTTTTCACTTAGTGAGCCTGCATTTTGGAGGCAGACAAGTACCTAATGTATTCCACATCACCTCTGGCCCAAAGCTCTGGGGATCTAAAACAAAGCCACACCAAAACCCCAGTAATTTGTTCTATTTGTAGGTTGTCATTTTATAGGATGGTTATGGCATTTCTGGGGGAAATCTGTTTCCAAGTTGGAAGACCTTTTGTCATTCTATTTGCAAAAGCCTCTTTGTCTTGTTAATTAACTAGTTAAACTAGAGTGATAGATACTGACATTGCAAAATATTACCAGGAATGGCTGGATTCCCCTCAACTCAAAATCCTCTTCTCATTCCCATGACGTCAGATGTGAAGACAAACAAAAAACTGAGTTCCTCAGTTCTTCTGTGATGACTTTTTTTCATCCTCCTGCGTGTATTTAAGATGATGGGACATTGGGGTCCATTCAGTACCCTGATTAGACCATAATATCACACAAGTCGTCATGCCTTTGTTTTGAAAATAGCACCCACAACAGCTGCTCCCTTAACTCGTTTAGGAAATGAAACTGATACTGTTAATTTACCCCACAAAGTGAGAAGCACATCACAAGAGAAAATCCCATGAAGAGTTGAACAACCATTTGGGAGAAGCATCCATTTCTCTGAGTCCCCAGCAGAGCTGCAGGGGAACAGGTTTGAAACATCGCATGGCACCGGTTCTCCTAGCTTCCTGGGAGCCCTAGGCAGTGTTGCAAGGGCCATCCAGCATCCTCAGAGAGTGATGTCCATGACAGAGGCTCTGTCCTCGCTACCTGGATGGGTGGGGCAGTGAAGAGTATTTGCGTTATAATGCCTCCAGTTGATCTGGTGCTAGAACAGGGAAAGCTGGGAATGACTGCCATTCAGGGCAAACGGTGAGGGAGAAGACAGTGAAGCTGGAGACCAGGGTGATGAGTCTGAGTTGGTCTCACATGTGTTGCACTAATGTCTGCCACAGTCAGGAACAACTCGAGGCTGATCACCTGATCGCCGCCACGCAGACCGTGTGCTGGGCCCAGGGATGCAGGGCGCACTACATCAGGCGTCCTGCCTTTAGGACCCCAAAGTCCACTGAGAAAGGCTGGAGAAGCAATACATTGTTACAGTGTAGTGCGATGTGCCAGTGATACAAGTATGAACAAGGTGCTGTACGAGTCCAGAGAGCAATACTTTTGCCTCGGAGTGAAGACTTCAAATATTCACAGCAGACCAGTAGTACTGGGGACAAACTTTGCTCACAGTGGATAGCGATCGTTTTAGCAAGTGAAACGCTTTTTCTTTTTCTTTCTTTCTTTTTTTTTTTTTTGCTGTGCTAAGGCATCTTTTCAATATTTTAATTTGCAAAGTTCTAAAATATCCATTCAACAATACAATGAGGTGCCACTACAGACCTATTAGAACAACTAAAATCCAAATAAAATCCAAACATCCCATTGAATATGGAGCAGCCAGAGCTCTCATTCTTTCCTGGTGGGGATGCAAAATGGAGCAGCTATTTTGAAACACAGTTTGGCAGTTTCTTACAAGTTAAGCCTCGTCTTCACATACGATCCAGCGAGCTCACACCCAGGTATTTTCCAAAACGGATTGAAAACTTATGACCACACAAAAACCTGTGCATGGATATTCATAGCAGCTTTATTCACCATGGGCCAAATTTGGCGGCAACCAAAATGTCCTTCAATGAGGGAATAGAAACACAAACTACGATACATCCACACAAGGGGATATTATTCAGAGATAAAAAGAAATGAGCCATGAAAAGGAGGAAGCGTAAATGCGCATTTGTAAGTGAAAGAAGCCAGTCTGCAAAGGCTACATGCTGTATGATTTCAACAACATGACATTCTGGGAAAGACAAAGTTGTAGACAGTTTGATAATAGTGATGCTTGCACTACACTGGGCATGTATGGATGTCCACTGACCCATCCACTTGAAGTGATTAGAACTGTAAATGCTACGGTGTGCGTATTTTACCCCACACACGTGCGCGAACACACACAACTATAGGGACAGTGATAGATCCGTGGTAGCTCAGGTTTTGGGGACAGAAAGGTGGGTTCAACAGGTGGGGCACAGAGCATCTTCACGGCAGTGACACTGTGACATTGTAATGGTGGATTCAGGGCATTCTGTGTTAGTCCAAACCCATAGAACTATGCAACATGAAGAGTGAGTCTTAAGGTAAACTGTAGACTTCAGTTCATGAAAATGTGTCCGTATGGGCTCGCTGACTATAAACATACTCATTTAAGGTGTTAATAGTAGAAGACACTGTGGATATGGGGAGCGGGGAGAGAGCACTTACGGGGCTCTGTACATTCTGTGCAATTTTTCTGTAAACTTAAGACTTCTCTAAAAAAATAGGATCATTAGAAAATATTTCCTTTGGATAAAATCACACAAGTATAGAGCAAAAATTAAATATGGAGTTGGCCATGAGTTAATGGCAATTTTGATTTAAACAAAAGAATCACAAATCTATAAAAGTTAGTGTCTTTAAAACTGAATATACATATGTATTCAGTTTGCACACATAATTTAGGGAAAATAATGAAACATGCTGTTTGGTTGTATGCATCGCTATTTTCTCTTTCACTACTGGCTTGAGCTGAATGACAGATAGCCCTCAGAACACAAGACTTACTTCATGAATATTCTCATCCCTGGAGCGGCAGAGTAGCGGCAGAGGTACGCAGGCGCAGAAAGGTGCTGGTGAGAGGAGCGGTGAGAGGGAGGCGCTCTGGCCGGGATTTTCCCATCACTCGGTCACCGTTTCGCCTCCATCACCCAGTGAGAGCGGTGTGCGGGCAGGCTGCCCGCCCTTCTCCCTCTTGCGCAGTTTCCACGTCTGTCCAAGAACGGGGTTGGACTGCTTGGTGCCTAAACTTTATTCTTCCTTGCAACTTCTTTTGTTTTGCCTAATTAAATTCAACAAAGACGTAGTTTGGAAAATCTCAAAGAAAACCCCTGTCTTTGGAGATCATTTCATTCCGAGACAAGTCTAAGGATGACTTAGTTCATTACTATTTGAACTTCTGGAAAGAAATTTTCCACATTGGTTTCCTGACCACCCTGACTGGGTCATTGCATAGTTTTATAGAACCATTTACTGTACTTTTCTGTGTATAATGTGCACTTTTTTACCCAAATTTTTGAGGGAAAAATAAGGACATGCATTATACATGTATAGTACTAATTCCATATCTATATAAATACCTTTGATTCTTTTATTTATGCTTATGTGTTAAAAGTGTAACTCTAGAAAGCAATAACCTCGTGCAACCTATTTCCTTCTGCAAAATAATACCCTGGAATATGCTAATCGGTTGTATTTCTAAATATAAATAAATAAATAATTGAATTAAAGAATTGAAAGATTTTCCTGAAAGTGTGGGCCAAAAATGTGGATATGCATTATACACAGCAAAATATGGTAACTTCCTTTCACATTTCTCAGTTTGTCATTACATTTATTTTACGATTACCTTATGCCTGCACACACACATCTCTGAAGGGTGAGCTCTGTGAGAGCAGGGGGTGAACTGATTTTATTCCGCACTAACTCCCTATTAGCTGATCTCAATTTTGGAGGGCAACACATATCTCTTGAATCAAATGAATGAATGAATGAATGAATGAATGAATATTTAAGTTAATGCAACACAAATAATTGTTAATCATATGGAGCAAAAGAAAATTGTGTTTTTTAAAATGTGGCTTATTCTGCATGACTCAGGGGGCTTTTCCTAAATGACAGCCAGTGTAGGTTGCAGATTTGAGCTGAAAATTTTCAGGTGACCCACAGGCACCGGTTGCATTTATACATTTGTCATTGAAATTAATTCCTAGGCAAACTAATAAATTAAAATAAAATTATAAGAGAAAAGTATCAGGGGCTATGCTGAGGATAAAACTTATAACAAAAATAACTATTTCCTTAAGTGGCAAAAAGGAAATAGACTTTTGATTTTTGATTCAAGAATTTCTTTAGTTATTCACTTGGAGTTCATGTTTTCATTTTGCTGTGGAAAAAGGAAATGGAAGTAAATGGAAGGGGTCCTACCTACTATTTGAACAAGAGCTGAAGGAATCTAAAGCCTTAATTATTAATTCTACTCTTTCTAAAAATAAGTTGCATTTCTGGGTGGTTGACTTGGCACTCATTCTTTTGGTCCAATGTGTCAATAAATTGTTGGACAGACTACTGTTTGCCTTCTTCTATCCTGTGTTCATGAAGATGATTCTAAATGCCAGCTTAATGCTTGGCCTTTATGACCAATTCATTATTCATGTTTTAGAACTCCATCTGAAATCATTCCTTTTAAACATGTCCATTAATTCAGAACATCGATTTAGAAAGATTATTTCTTCAGTCCAAGATAACAGTTTATGGCGAATGGAGAATCATGGATGCCATTTAAGACTTAGCGCAAACACAAGATGGTAGAAAAGCCATAGTTTTTGTTGCTTATCTGAAATTGAAATACATGCCCAAGGTGTAAAGAAGAAACTGTCTTCTCAAACAAACGAGCCATCTGGTTCAGCTTAAGCAAGTAAATAACAGAATTCACGAAAATGTTTGCCTTGTGTATAGCAAATATATGCTTGGGCTTTAGGGGGAAATGTTTTAATATGACCATAACTTGACATTGAAAAACATTTTCATTAAGATCAGAAAAATGTCAGAATTTACTATTATGTGATGCCATTCTATATTTTCTCCAGGTTTAAACTTATTGGATTTTTATTGTGACTAAAAATATTCTTAGTCTAGACTTATGTTATGGTTTTAAATTATTTAAATCCAATGCTCAGGATGTATGTACATACTAAGTTTAGTGATTTTGGGGATTTAACAAACATGAAACTACCTTCTGAGACTAGAAATTTTGACTTTGGAACTGAATTGACCATTTATTTCAGCCCAAAGGAAGAGATTTACTTTGTATATAAACAAAGTTAATTTTCCTTTTGCCTAAAAACAATTCATTTTCGAATTATTCATTGGATACTTGGAAATACTTTGCTTGGGCTTTAATTTTTTTCTATTTATGTAAAGGAGTTTTGAAGCAGAACAACTAGATTTTTAAGTAAACAAAAATATTAAGATTGTTTGATGAAGGATAATCTCTCTCTGTGAAGGGGAAAATAGAATGTTCATAGATTTAGTTCAATCTCCCTACATCACTTTGGTGTGTACAGTGGTCACTACACCCACACCCAGAGTGGGATACTCAGCTTGAGCTGCTGCTACCATGGCTTGATTCATTGGAGAATATGTGGAACAACCTGTCGGGGACAGGGCTCTCAAAACCACATCCCCATGCTGCTGTGCTCATTTCCAAAAGGGGAAGACCCCTTTCTGGCTACCCAGAGTTACTATCGAGTAGATAGATGTGAAGACAAGGGCTCACTGGGTCTGAGCCCCATCATCAAGAATCACTCATTACCATGGATGGAACAAAGCCTTGTTGTGGATGGTAGAAACTCCAACTAGAGAGTGCTGTGGACTCATCTTGATCAAGAAAATGTGGCTAAAATCAGCTCCTATGCAACTCAGCTGAACTGTTTGGGCCTCACACAGCACTCACATCTCAGTAGTAACAGGATGGCTTCAACTCTTTTTAGAGTCAGGCTATTTGAGATTAGTAACATGCAGGAGGTTCTAAGAAATGTTGAAAGAAAGAGTGATAGAAACTCTTTTCTACCATGACTTTACTGTTTCTCCACCACCCTTTATAGCCTCAGAATAAGGTGAGAGGAGTGATGCATAGTCAAGGCAGGTTGGAAAACCCAATGGCTGTCCAACCCATTTCCAAGAGAGAAGTTCAGCTGAGGGCCAGGAGGATTTCCAGTTTACATAATCCTGAATAATTTATTTATCGGCATAAATTGGAGGGCACTTTGCAATTTTCAAGGGTGTTCACAGTCATGACTACATCCGAGCTTCCTAATAACCCCGAGCGGGAGTGATGTCTTTTCATCCTGCACTTTGCACAGAGAGTCAATGACTTGCAGACGTGGTTCATGTGGGGTCACAGCACAGGTTCAGGAATGACTTTTTATAGTCAGGAAGGAAGCTGCTCCTTCTGGACATTAGTGTAGTGGTGCAGAAATGTGATATTGATGGTGTTGTCCTCCGTGGATAGCCTGTTAGTAGCAGAGCCAGGTTGAGAGTCAAGGAGTCACAGTTTTCAGGTCAATCTTACTGATTTTGTTGTCCATTCAACCCCACCAGATATAATAGCATAATGTCGTTAGGAAAAGTAAATCAGCACACATACCTTCCTGTAGCATGCAAACATGGTATTTTTAGTAGCAACATCATTTACATTTATTTAAAATACCTCACTTCAGTAGGATGTTAAGATTTTTGCTTGCTTAATTGTCAAACCCTTTTTGCCCCCTAACAAGAAACCGAATACCAGGAAGAAGACTTGTTATAACATACATTCTATTATGAGTAGCCAAGAAAGCCACACATTTGAAGATATTTTCAAACGATTTCTACTTAATGACTTGCAGTGGGATAGGAGTTCCTAAGAAAATGAGCAGCAACATTGTTTAAGTTCCTTTCCACTGGTTTCATCCTCTAGTTGGAAAGTACTTGAAAACGGCACCATCCTCCGGAAGCAGGTCTCTGTCAGAGAGCCGTTCACACCTGGCGAAAAGACTCGTCCATGGCCTTGCCCCACTGGTGCTACTGTCAGATTCACCGCCAACTTCCCTTTGTGTGTCCCTGTTCAAATTTGATCTTGGCTTTTTGAAAGGGAGTTTCCCAGTCTACAAGGGAGAAAAATAGATGGTATCTCTATAATTGTACTTCTAATGTAGAGCAGAGAAACTGAGAACTTCTGGCATTCACATCATTGTACAACTTTTGTTCAGCTAATATATTCTGTCAATTACACATAAAGTACAGTTTGTTGCCTCTAGGATAGTTTTCATATTTGAGTACATTAATTATTTACTTTCATAGTATCATGTTGTCTGTTTTTCAGAGACACTGTGTGCTGTCAACTTCCAAATACACTTGCAAGCAAACACACTGATGCAAGGTCACCTTGTATCACACTGGTCACCTCAAACCCTGAATGAGACTGCTTTCTTGTCTCCCAGGGGTGCTGCAGACAGAAGGATCCAGGGGAGCAACATCTATATAAAATCAAGCAGTTAATGCATTGCTAGGTGTAACTATGGAACTTTGCGATTTAATGAAGATTCCAGAACAGGCCTCGCCAAACCTCTTCTGAGTTTTTAGCAACTCTTCGTGTCCTCACCAGAAGGCTCCCTCCTCTGGTCCTCTCTATGCGAGTGTCTTTCCTTCTGTTCCAGCCTGAACCAAGTCTATATGCAATGACTTTGAAAGACTTATCCCTGCAGACCTCCCCTGAGATAATCCAGTACTCATCTGTCACAAAGAAATATTTTATTTTACCTTTTTTTTGTGATGGGAGCATTTTTATAGCATTATAGATTAATGTCAAGGGGCTGGATGGAAAAGGTGAAGGTATTAAGTGAAAAATAAATAAATAGATAGATAGATAGATAGATAGATAGATAGATAGATAGATAGATAAAACCTCAGACACAGACAATAACATGGTGATTGCCAGAGGGAAAGGGGGTGGGGGAGGTAGAAGATGAGACAAAGTGGGTGAATGGTGACAGGAGGAGACTGTGAGTGGTGAACACGATGTGATATACAGGTGACATTTATTACAGAGCTGTACAGGTGGAACCTGTATAATTATTTTAACCAATGTCACCCCAATAAATTCAATATAGATAAGTAAATAAATACGTAGCAAAGGTTCTCCAAGGAGCACATTCTCAAATGTTTCTCTAAAATGCAACCAGACACAGTTGCTAATAAGGCTCCTCTTTCATGTAGCCCATTCTGTGTTCAGTGACTCTTAGGCTCAACAGCTAGTTAATTAATGACTTAATTACAGCTAGATTGAGCACCAGCCCTGAGGAAGAACAGCATTGTTGTCATTATGTCACTTTATCAAACCCTGCTTCTGCCACATGTGGAGTGCGAACCCAGTCAGGTGGGCGGCAAATGCACACGGCCCACTCTCCACACGTGTGTATGGTGACATGTTTTGAAAACAAATTGTATCTCTAACAGCCCCTGACAACAGCATTGCTACTGCCTCCTAAAGAATCCCGACTTTGTGTCTGTCCTCTGCTCCCACTTCTCTCTGCCTCCGGCCACCCTCCAGCCTCAGACCCCTGTGAATGCTGGGCTGCAGGGCTGGGCTGCAGGGCTGGCGGACCTCGCCTCCTGTGTGCTTTCCAGCTTCTCCGGCAGCAGAGAGATTCCCTGAGCTGAAGAGGAGGAAGAATGTGGTGCCTCTTCTGGAAGTACAGTTTTTGTTTCCTTCCTGGCTACTTCCTAATACCTTCCTGCCTCCTTGGGAGAAGCTGTGAAAGAATTCCAGGGAAAAAGTGATGATGGAATGACCTTGGAGGCAATAATAGAGAAATAATCAAAACAATCTTTTGACTACAATAAGAGAGCAACAGTACTCAGAATGAGGGTGGGGATACTCTATCCTACTCTACGCCCAAGTTAGAAAGTTGCATGATATTTTAGGTATCTCTTCTGGGGGCAGTATAGACAAAGTGGAACGTTTAGAAGAGCATGACAAGGACAATAAGAAGGTTCTAAACCGAATGGTCTAAGGAAAAGAAATGGATGTTTGAGATGGGGAAGGGGTGATACAGATGGTGGGGTAGGAGAATCCCAATCACCTTTCAATATTTGAAGGAATATCATATTAAAGAGAGTAGACTGGTGGGCGGTGAGAAAGAACCTGCTCGTAGTGGGAGCAGTGCAAAGATGGGAGGGTCTGACTCAGGCGGCTGCAAGAATTTCAAGTCCCTGAAACATATGGCAGAGCTGAGCCCTTCAAAAGGACACTGCACAACAATAATTCCAGAGCAGTGTTCTGTAGAACACTGGGTCCACTCGATGTCTGTTGGTGGTCTGTAGGAAGAAATAAAAAGTGTGTGTATGTGTGCATGTGTTTGTGTTGGTGGTTCTGGGACTGTTCTTGGGAACAGATAAGTTTGGGAAACACCAGTTCAAAATCAGGGAAATAAGTTCCTAACTTATGTCAATAACATCTCAATATCCTTAATATAGTAATGTGCTCAATATGCTATTATGTGTATTATGAACATCATAGAGGCTTCAACATTACCTATATGTATTTGACCAAAGAATCTTTATTTATCTTAAGAATATCTTTCAATATCTCGTGAGGCATTGTCACATGGAACTCAAGTGTAGGAAACATTTTTATACAAAATGTGGTCACTGTTTATGAACATCCTAAGGACATTGTCAAACCTGATACTTTCTGACACTAGAGTAAAGGTGACGAGGAGGCCATACACAAGGAAGAGGGAAGCTGTATTAACAAATAAGACACTCAAATAGCACCTACATGGTTCGGCAATATTTAGTGCATGTTATTAAGTTCCTAGGAATTTTCTGTGTTGTCAAAGAATGCTAAAGTGGCCAAAGTTAAAAAGTGCCAGGTGACATGGTTTCCCAAAGATGTAACCAACAGATAACACAGCAGAAAACTCTCTGCTCAGCCTAAGTGACTTAAAATTTTGTGCTCTTTTTGGTACTAATAAAAGACTCTGACTAGTAAGACTGCTGTCAGGAGGGAATTATAGAATCAGAGCCTAATGAATGTTATTATCTTACAGAACATATGACATATTCATCTACCCTTTGCACCTGCCGGTGTCACTGATTAAAGAGGAAAAGGCCAAAGAAATCTCCCCTGATAATTATGCATGATTACCTTGCCCACAGACACTGGACCATGTTAGCACCTGGGTTATCAGGATCGAATTACATTTTGTTTGTGTTCATTCTGCCTGGTAGCTTCTTCCCTAGGGAATGGGGAATTTCTGAATGTGGCTTTTTGGAAATTGAACATCTACTTTGGGAGTCTGAACATCTCCTTTGTATGCTATAGCCAACTCTTTGAAAGCATATTGTCACCGACATGAAATTGCATGAAGTACTATATGCAAAAGGCTGTGATGATAAAGTAAACACCCCCAGCTTCGGCTGGGCGGCTGGGACTGGAAATGTCTCCCAGCAGAGTGACCATGTTTTCTTTAGAAGTTGGTGTGGGTTTTCTGAGCCTCTGATACATGATTCAAAGCTTAATGTTAGTATATAGAGGAAAATCCTAGCAGAAAACTGAAAGGAAGACTACATGGTCACTATTTCTAAGTAGTCTGGCTGTGCTGGCCTTTCTTCTTTGCCAGAAGAGGTAGAAGTCCCCACAGGAGTCTGCACAGAGCATAGCACTAAATGTAAGTGCAGTTTTTTCCCTGTGATTCCCCTCTCTGCTGTGAAAACTACACCAAACCCACCCTCAAACCAGCCTGTGATCTACTTTACATTTTTGAAATGGAAATGTGACTTTAGTCTCTTTATCTCATTAAGGTTGCCAAAGGCCACACTTAATGGGTAGAGGGAGTGGAGTGAGGAGGAGAGAATCTGCTGACCGCAGTTTCCTGCCATCAAATCATGGACCTGTAGGCGGGGTTTCCCCAGAGACAGACTCTGAGATGCTGAGATCTGTGTGAGGCAGTTTTATCTGAGTTCCCTGAGAGGCTATGGGACCAGGGCCTGTGGGAGAGGGAAGAGAACAGGACTGGGTGGAGGGACACGCGATGCAGTCGCAGCAAAGACTTCACCCACGCCTCCAGGAAGCTCTGGAGCTTGGATGGGCTGTCGGAGCTGTTCTCCCCTGGAAGCATGTGACGTCACACCCTGCTCCCCAAAAGTCAGCTGTGGGCTGCAGGTTGTCTCCAGAGAGGGTGTGTGACCTTGGCTGAGCTGGCTGTCTTTGGCTGAAGGCAGTTCTTGGACAGAAACTCAGCTGAGCGCCAACAACCAGCAACACTCTGGCTGCCGGAGGATGGACGCCCCGGATCTGAAAGGGAAGGTGTGGGCAGCTCACCCCAGTAGTCACTGCACACTGATACACAGACCGACTCTTCCAGCCACTTGCCTTAAAGTGACCTAAAACTAGGAAAAACGAAGGTGACTAACATTAACTTACCGTGTACTAGGTGACAAGCCCTTTAGGCATTAACACTAAAGAAGGACTAACAGCTGAGATGTATTGAGTTCTTATCTCTCAGGTATTGTGTTAAATTTCGTATGCGTGTTTTCCATTTAACCTTCACATTAGTTTACTCTTTTTACTCTCTTTCACGAGGGAGGAGACTGAAGCTGGAAAAAAGGTGAGTGACTTCCTACAGTAACACGAGTACATCTAACTGAGAGCGCCAGGGTCTGAATTCAGACAGTCCGCCCCGAAGTCCTCATTCCTAACCTCTGTGTTTTACCTCCTATATATGTTATTGTTGTGTTTCATTCTTACAAAAGCCCTGTAAAATATGTGCCATTGTTATCCCCATTTACAATGAGGAAAATAAGCGACAGGGAGGTTAAGTACCCTTCCCGGGGTCATGCGTTATTAGCAACTCATGCAGCCCAGTCTGATTCGAAAGCTCTTGCTCCTTCGACTGCCCCTGCATTGACCGTAGCCAGTCCATTAAAACCTGGTAAGTACCTACTTGATGTATGAGTCCTTGGAGAGTGGTTTTATTTAGCCTCATGAATTTGTAAGAGTCCATGGAATATTTCCATTGGAATTGGACTTTGTGCCAAGAAAGAGGCCAGCGGCCAGTTCATGAGCCAAGAGACTTCATAGACATCTTCATTTTTCAGTGTTTCCAGGCAAAGCTATTCGGAGCGATTAAACAATTTCTATTGGTAGCAGGGCAGGTGATTCTGGAACTAGTCCCATGATTAAGACAAGAACCAAATCCGATTCATCCCTGAATCCACCCCAGCAACTGCCACATAGTAGGTGCTCAGTGAACATTTGGCGACATTATGAGGGAATATATGAACATGCTGGAGACCAGCAGTGCCCAGGATCTCACCCTCAAAGCCATTTTTTTTACACCATGTTCCCTCCCAGAGCCCTTCTCCCCTTAATAAATGTGTATAAATAATAACTTATTCCCCATTGTTAAAATTAAAGGCCTACAGAATCCCACTTAAATTTCCCATAAGCAACAGGTATTTGAGACTAAAACTGAATTGATAAAACGATCCTGCCGATACTGCAGAAGAGTGGCAATTCAGCTCACTGGCGGGACCACACTTCTCGGACAACCAATCTCTGTCATGGCTTTCAACGTTGCCACCTCTGATGTCTAGGTCCAGGGTGCCCAGCGTTGGCTGGGAACCACTGAAGGCCAAGGAACAAATCTAAATGGTCCTTAAGGTGTATGTCTCAAGTGAAAACAGAAATGTGACCTTTCCTTTCTGCACAAGCTTGGCAACAACTCTTTCCTAGCAAATGGAAATCTCTCTGCAGAGGAGAAAGGTAGGGCAGGGACCAGCACGCAGAACCCCTGTGACTGGAACAAAGAAACTCGCCTCTGGATCTTGAGTCCCCCAGTCCCCGAGCATCTGGGCTGAGTGTGGGGCTCTTCACTACTGAGGATGAGGCTGAGGGGAGAGTGGCACTTGACCCCACATGGAAGTGTTCATCCTATTGAGACTCTGTTCTGGAGAAAAACCCCATTGTCTGCCTGCTGGCAATCTGAATCTTAATGTGCTAAAGGGTCTCTTTGTTTAGAATTTGCAAAGCTTTCTTTCTTCCTTTGCTCCCTCAGAAAATTAGCAGACAGAAGAGTATGCACAGCAGGAGGCCCAGTCGGAGGGCCTGCTGAGCTCATAGACTGTCTGCTCACCGGTTTATGGCTTTTTCTGAAACATTGGCTGGGAGCACACGAGGAACTTGAGGACAAGGACATTTTATGAGCTCTAAACAGCATTTTTCTAGGAGTTTAAATGAGCCTTATTTTAACAGAAAGTGGATTTTTAATGGATTTCTTCCATGCCACAGTAAAGAGGGCTCCTGTTGCCATCAAAAGAAACAGAAGGTGCCCTGGCTGGCGTGGCTCAGTGGATTGAGCACGGGCCTGCAAAGCAAAGGGTTGCTGGTTCAATTCCCAGTCAGGCCACATGCTTGCGTTGCAGGCCAGGTCCCCAGTAGGGGGTGTGTGAGAGGCAACTACACGTTGATGTTTCTGTCCCTCTTTTTCTCCCTCCCTTCAGCCTCTCTAAAAATAAATAAATAAAATCTTTTTTAAAAAGAATAAAACAGAAGGTGTCTTTTGCTTTGACTGTACTGCATTGCTTTTTGTTAAATGGAAATAAAATAAACTAATAACCTGCCAGGCATGGGAAGGAGGTGAAATAGCTCTTGTGTGCTCCTGAAGACTTGGAATTTGTCCCTTTGACAACTTAAAGCTGCTAGTATAGTTAGGGTGGTGGCGAAGGCTAGTCCTTCCCAGTGCCCAGTATTCCTGGTGTGACAGCAGCTCTCATGACCCCCCAGGACATGTCTGTGCTCAGGGCTGGGCCCAGTCTTTACGGCTAACTCTGCACCTTACATTCAAGGCTCACACCCGTCAGTGACTTGTGTGTGGGTGTGTCTGCCTCTGAGTGTGACTACTCCTAGTATTACAGTTAGGGGACATGGGGACTGAAGGGTCTGTATGATTTATTAGAGATATGGATAAAACCCATTGCTGTAGTCAAGGTCAGATTCTCTCTTAACACCAATAAAGCTGATGCGATCGATTTTTATATTGTTTTATTTATTTATTTTTAGAGAGAAGGGAAGGGAGGGAGAAAGAGGGAGATAAATATCAATGTGTAATTGCCTCTCAAATGGCCCCCACTGGGGACTTCGCCCACAACCCAGGCATGTGCCCTGACCGGGAATCAAACCCGCGACACTTTGGTTCATAGCCTGTGCTCCATCCACTGAGATACACCAGCCAGGGCAATTTTGTTTGTTTTTAATAAAGTTCTCTCTTCTCTACTGCACTGTAGGGACCAGTGGGGCAAGAAGGCTTTGGTTTCTGAGCACTAGTGCTTCCTCAGCATGCACAGTAATGCACAGCACATAATAGGTGCTTTATAAATACTTGCAGAATAGATGTTGCTATCAAGCTATGAATGGAGTTTGAACTTGATTTGAGCAGAGAACCTGGGAAAGTCAAATGGAGAGGGATTTCTTTCTTTCACAGATACTAAGGGAAAAATCCAGATTGGTCTATATGTTCAGTGGGGCCTTTGATTATTATTTTTCTCCCAAGTAGTGATAGCAATTTCATTTTGAAGGCACACAGTACAGGTCATAGGAAGTCCTGGGAGGGCTTTAGTCTCCTCTGCAGGAGAGCACAGGTCTTCTACATAAGTCATTCATATGACTTAATGCTTTAAGTGCAATTTAGGGGGGGAAATTTTTTTTAATGACCTTTTTTCATCGGACATAAATTAGATATGCTACTTTTTGAACAGAAACCATTTTAGCCAAAAATGAAATGCCCTGTGTTTACGGAAGTTTCGGTTTATGATCCATGTGGGTGCGTCCAGCTGAAGTGATTCTGAAGCCCTTCCAGGGTTTAACCTACAGCAGCGAAGGCCCTGCTTTTTATTGCTAGTGCTTCCGTGTGTGAAATGCCAACCTTTTGGGCAAGTGTTTTTTTTCGTTTTGTCTTTTTTTTATTATATTTTCTTTCTTCTCTCTTTTTTTTTACTTAAGGTCATTTTACTTATTTTTATTTTTGTCACTATTACAGATGTCCCTATTTAAACCCCCTTTGCCCACTTCCACCCAGCCCCTGACCCACCTTCTCTCTGGCCGTCACCACACTGTTGCCCATGTCCATGGGTCATACATGTATGTTCTTCGGCTAATTCCTTCACGTTCTTTCATACAGTCCCCTCTCTCCCACCCCTGAGATCTGTCAGTCTGTTCCATGTCTCCATGCCTTCTGTTTTTATTTTGTTTGTCAGTTTATTGAGTTCATTAGATTTCACGTGTGAAAGAGGTCATATAATATTTGTCTTTCTCTAATTGGCTTATTTCACTCAGCATAATAATCTCCAGGTTCATTTATGTTGTCACAAAAGGTAAGGTTTCCTTTTTATGGCAATGTAGTATTCCATTGTGTAAATGTTCCACAGCTTTATTTCAAGCTTTCAGAAATGGCCGAATTGATGGAAAATCACATTTTAAAATATGTCAGACTTGATTTTAATTAGTTGCTCCTGGCTGACCCAGTTTTTCAGGAGAAGAAAAGATCTATGATCATTATTTTAAACTTTGTCAATTAAGCCTGCATTTCTTAGGAGAGGCTGAGTGTGGGATAAGCAGTAATCAGGCTCTGAAGCGTTCATAGTAATCTTTATCCCCAGGCCGTCAAAAAGCTCAGGAAAAATTAATGAACTGATTTTGAAGAATTCTATTTCATTCACTTAAAGAATGTTTCATTCAAAATAAATGCATTCAAATAAAATTTGCTAAAAGATGTGTTTTATCTACAATTGTTCATTCATAGCTAGAAATATAAGTTTAGAGAAGTTACAAAAGTGGAATATAAAAATGCATTTTTTTAAACTTTTTAAAATATTTTATTTATTTATTTTTAGAGAGGGAAGGGAGGTAGAAAGAGAGAGAGAAAGAGAAACAACAATGTGCAGTTGCTGGGGGCCATGGCCTGCAACCCAGGCATGTGCCCTGACTGGGAATTGAACCTGCGATGCTTTGGTTCGCAGCCCTTGCTCAATAAAAATGCATTCTTTGTAAAAGTGTTACATGTACACATGTGCACCCTTGAATAGGAATTTCACCTCGATTCCTAATAAATGTCTAATAATTTACATCTAATTAATTAAATTATGTAATCATATTTCATAATTAAAATTAATGATACATGGATAACTAAAGAAATCTGATGAATTAAATTTAACTCTAATAAATTTAGTATTTATTAAGATGATAATAATTACTGCTAGTGTCATCATTAACACAGAATCTCGTGGCACTAGAGGTACAATGCAGAGGGATTTGTTTTGAAAATTGAGTGATGAATTTGCAAATTTGCAAGTGAGACCTGCCAAGTACAGAAATGTTAAAATCCTTCAAGTTAGTTTAAAAATTTTTTTTTTATTCAAACAAATAGTGAATTTACAAACTGAAATCTGTGACAGTAACCATGGCAAGGAGAACAGAAGAGGCTTTTCATGAATTATATTACTGCATATACTTCTATTCTAAAAATAAAGCATTTGTTTCTAAAAGTTAAAATCATTCATGTATTTTTCAACAAGTATTTCCTGAGAATGTGCTGTGCCAGGCCCCGTGCTAAGTACTGGGAGGATAAACAATGCTGGTGCTCCCGAGACCGCGGTCTAGTTGGGGAGACAGATGTCTGTTCAACACACCACTGTAGTTACAATTCTGACTAGTGTTGTGAAGTGACAGTTTAAATGTCACCTGAGAGATGAGTGAGTTGTCCAAGTGAATGGTGGGGCGGTGGGGGAGCAAACAAACAACAGCAGCATTCACGAGGTCCCATGCGGAAAGTTAGGCTGGTGGAGACATGCAAGACTGAGGGTGTGGCTACAATTCAGTGATGGAGAGAATGACCAGAGATGACACCAGAGGAGCCCCTGGTGGCCATTGTTCAGGGCTCTGTAGGTCAGTTAAGGACTTTCATTCTCTTCCTAAAAGCACTGAGAGGTGATTGAAGCATTCTGAGTAGATCGAATTAATCTCATGACCCTGACATGAATTAATAAGTCAAGGTCAGCACATTGAGGGTTACTGATCTCAGCACTTCCAACTCCTAAATCTTTTGCTTTAAACCTTTTTAAAACCAGTTCTCGAAGCCAGAACATCAGAAGATCTCTGGCTCTCACATCTCTCACCTCCTGTTGCTCCCTTGAAGGGAGTTGTCTGATTTCTATAGATTTGCCTGTTTCTCTTCTAAGAAATCTGAAATGTGTTTGAAGATGCCTTTCCTCAGGAGAGCTCCACATTCCAGAGAGGGGCTTTGAGGCTTCATGTACCAAGTTTGAGTTCTGCACCTGCTCTTTTACCAACCTAATTTAGAATCTATGATGGGAAAAGTGTACTTGGATGTTTGCCACAACTAGGTGCCCAGAAACAAAGCGCTTCTGAGGATCTTTCCCCCAAGGCCTCATCACCAGTCTTGCCCTGGCAGCACTAGGGTGTCCCCCAACCCCCTTTCTGACTTTGATTGGAATCAAATTAAATCAGGCACCTTCTTGCATTACAAGTGTATCATGGCTGGGTGTTGCTTTCAGAATTCACTGCTGCCTTCCTTCTTTCAGACTCTGTAGCTCCTGGAGAGGGCAGTGCACAGGGTGTCCCTCAGTGAGTATTCAGTACAATTCCACTTACAGAGAGCCAGGCACTCATCTAAGCACTCTACGTGCTCTGACTACTTTAATCCTCATTATTATGCCCATTTAACAGTTGGTAAAACTGAGGATTAGAGTGTTAACTAACTCATAAAAAATGCTGGTGCTGAGACTTGAGTAGAAATAGTCTGGATCCAGATTAGATATGTGCTATGATTTTACTTTAATTTTCACTTATGTTGAAATGATTCTCCTGGTCATCAGTGAGGTCTCACAAGTGAACAGTCTAAATCTACACTATAAATCCAGCATCTAATAAAACAGAGAGAATAAGAAAAGGGGAGGGGCATTTGTAAGACACCATTACAGTATAATCACATCTTTCTGTACCAAAGGAGACTATTCCACAAATAGATACTAAGTTATTAATGTACAAATTCAAAGGGAATTTAATAATCACTTCAGATTATGTAACTTCACTTAAAATATTATTCCTTCATAATGTTGGTGAACATCATTCAAATTTCAGCTAGAAACTTTTTGTCTATAGAGGTGGAGGCAATATGAACAATGAATGAATGAATGCTCTTTAGGATCTCCTGGTGATCCAAGACCTTTGAAAGGGAGACAGTGAGCTCACTAAATATGGACAGAATGCAAACTTCAGTGTCACTAGATAGTACACTTTGTTTGGAATTAATATTAGATTCTTCTTCGCATGGGAAGTCAAAGAGCTCTTGTTTAATTGGACGAAGTCCATGACAAGCCTTCAAGGACACACATGTGACTCCACGGGCTGTCCAAGGAGGCTCTTTGCAGTCTGGCCAAAGTACCTTCCTGTCCCTTTCCTACCCTAGTCGGTCAGCCTGCTGTCCCCGCACCTCCAAGCCCTCTACTCTCTGGTCACCTTGTCCTTCCCATTGTCACATCATCTCTTTCATGCTCATGCATTTTTATTTTAAACCATTTCACTGGGCTCATACTGACATATAAAAAGCTGTCCTACAATAGACGATTGGATAAAGAAGATGTGGTACATATACAAGGTCTCCCCAAAAAGTATCCAGCCATGTGAAATGAAAACATAGAGACATTTGTTGAAGAAGATACAAAATATAAAAAACATTGTTCATAGGACAATGACACCTCATTCCCCTCGAAAATAGTCACCTTGGGACCCCACCCAGTTCTCCCAATTGCATCAGCTGTCCTGTTGTATTTTCCTAAATCTCATCGATGGTCTGAAATCTCTTTCCTTTCAAAGGTGATTTAGTTTTGGGAGAAGCCAGAAGTCACAAGGTGCCAAATCTGGGCTGTAGAGGGGCTTAGTCACCTGGGTAATGTGATGTTTCATCAAAAATCTCTACATGAGACATGATGCATGAGCAGGTACATTGTTATGATGAAGCTGCCAATCACTAGTTGCCTATAGCTGCAGCCTTCTGAATCATCTGAATAGTTTCCACACAAGAATGGTAAAGGCTTAATCTAACATTTGATGCAGATTCATTGCTCTATTCACTTAGTCATTTTGAATACAATGGCCACACAGTGCACGTGCTCACTCAACAGCATCTACCACCATCCCCACTGACTAGTACAGCGATGTCCTCATTGTTTGCATTTGCACACTCCAGTCCACTCTCCTTGGCTTCCACGTTGCATCAATGTTGCACAAACTGTTCTTGTTTTATTAACAATGGCTGGACTTTTTCCGGACAGACTTCATATACTAAATCATAAGAAAAGATGAATATTTCCATTTGTGACAGCATGGATGGATCTTGAAAATATCATGCTGAGCAAAGTGTCAGACAGAAAAAGCTAAGAGCCATATAGTTTCACTCATATGTGGGACATACAACTGAAAGTAACAAATAAACAAATAAGAAAAATTAACAAACAGAAACTCATAGACACAGACAAAAGTGTGGTGGTTACCAGAGGGACAGGGGGTGGAGGGGTAGTAATGAGTGAAAGGGGCCAAACACATTGCGACAGGTGATAGTTTGACTGTGGGTAACAGACACACAATGCAATATGCAGATCATGTGTCATAGAAATGTACACTTGAACCCTCCTATATGTCCTTGTTAACCAATATCACCCCAATAAATTTAATTAAAAATAAAAGACTTTATGGGGGGCAATAATGAAAAATAGGTTAAAAATGCTTTTCTAAATAATTATTGTAACTTGAATTGCATTTGCTAGTATTAATCCAGTATATTGAGACTTATTGTTTAGCATTTAGCATGATTCTACTTAAGACTTCTGAATATTTAAGATTCAACTTGGCATTATTGGTTGTTTTATCTTTGGCGGTGTATTGACTTTAGGAAAATGCATCTGAATAGAAAGGTAGAAATACTCCCATTACTCACAGAAATAGTATTTTAAATGTAAAACTTATATTTTATATGAGGACTATAAGCTATTCCAAGAGGATGTGTTATCAATTCTCAAAGCAATCCACTTTACAGAGAAACACAGAAGAGCACCCTTGTGTTCTAATGTCTCCCCATGAAAATAACAACTTATTGTCCTCAGTCCAGGCCCAGGAATTCTAATCTTAGAGTAGTAGAGGACATCTGAAGAGGGGCTTCTGCGATGCTCATGGTTCTAGGGTGGGAATTTGGTTGCTCTGGAACCTTCCATGACTTGATACCTCAGTACCCAGGGATCTGGTGAACCACACACTCAGTTAAGGTTAAATCAGGGTCAGGACTGGCCTCAGCATCATGCTTGTCCACTCCCCACTCTCCCCTCTCCAGCCAAGTGTATCTCTTGGACAACCGTTCTTCCCAGGAAATGCACTGGTTCTGATACTTTCTCCAAAGACTGACTGCTTTCCTAAAATGCCCAGGTGATGCCACATGTACAACAGGAATATGCCATCTGCTCTAGCAAGTCCAGAAGAGAAAGTGATGCAATTCAACTTCGAGTGGCTGCACACACTTTACCACAGCATTTGTCTTTCTAATGAGCTTGAATACACTTGCATCTCAGTGCTAGGGATCCAGATTTTTCATCTTAACACCGAATTCTCTCCTGAAACTGTTGCCAGGAGGGACCCCATTTCTCCACCTGCTAGTTTATTTTCTGAAGGCATTGGGCACTTTAGATACATTATATGCTCTTCTAGAAGCAACTAGCTTCTCCTCTATGTGTCTAACAGAAAAATGTATATGCTGAAAAATATGGATTATAATTTTCACAATATTACCTGTAAGATTAATGTAGTTTGAGGCAGTTGATCCAGTTTTGCCTGAGTGGGTTGAGCGTGTTTAGACCAGATATACTCCTGAGATCTGGAGAAATGCATGTGGATTACATGAACTGCATTCCATGCTTTAACATCATGGGCCCAAAAGAGCATGGTTTCCTTTTACTGATTTGATGACACCATACGCTCCTGATTTTCCTCCTATCTTGTGCCTAATTCTTTTTCTTTTATTGACTCAACTTTTCTACTCATCCCTTATTATCTACTCATCAACTTTTCTACTTATTTCTGCTGGTCTTCAGATTTTCTCTTCTCTTTCTACAAAATCTTCCAAGGTAATTTCATTCATTCTCGTGGCTCCAACTAATAGCTCTGTGTGATGGCTCCCGTCCACTTCTGTGTTCTGAATATCAGACCTGATTTAACCACCAGTTGAGATCTCAAGTCGTGTTTCTTGAAGTCATCTTGCATAACTGACTGACAGTATGTCTCAGACTGAACTTGGCACATCCACTGGAAAGCCTTCACCCTGTCTCTGCAGGATTAGTGAATGATGTGTAGCTGCCAGAATCCTGCTAAAAATCTAGGTATCATCATCGCCTATTTCTCCCTTTCCATCCGCATCCAATCCCACACCAATCAATATTGTCATTTTTCTTTCCTAAGTTCTTTTCAAATCTCTCTATTGCTGCCACTGAAACTTAAGGTACTTTTGACTCATCCGGATTACTAGTCTTCCCCTCTCCCATTCATTTGTCCACACAGAAGGCAACTAATCTCTCCCAATTACAAATTTAAGCGTATTATTTCCCTGGTTAATAGCTTTCAGTTGTTCTAGATCTCTGAAACCCTTCTCTCATCTCGTTCTTTGGTCTCTCTCCGATATCTTGAAGACTTCTTTAAATTTTGTGATATAACTTCTTTGAGATTCTTAACTGCATCCTTTTTTCTTCCCCTTCCCCCTTCTCTTTGTCTTTGCTCCTCCATCTCATCTACGAATTTAATGTTCACATGTGTGTGTCCTCACACTTTCTTTGTTACTATACTCTCACCTCTCAGGCCAGTTTATTTATCCCTTTGTCATGGAGACCTCCCTTCCTGCCACCTGAAGTCATAGTAGATTTTCCTTCAATGTGCTGTCATAGGATATTGTGTATCATTCTTAACATCACCTGTATTTTTGTGTTTGCATCTTCTACTCCTGAGGACACGTGCACCTCTGCCAATAAAGAAGTGGTATGTCCTCTGCCTGAAAATTCATTACATCATTCTCCATCCTGCATTCCCACCTGTACTCCACTAAATCTTGCTGATCCTGCCATATTCAGGGAGCATTCTTGTGAAAAGTTTTCCCTAACTTCCCAGACTGGGCCAGGGGACTCTCCCCTGTGCTGTTACGGTCATGAACCATCTTCTATAATAAATGTCAGCTCACACCACTCTTCTGCTCAAGATCTTCCACAGACTCCCCATTTCACTCAAAGCCCTTATAATGCCCTGTAGTACCCTACCCCCTTTCCTCATTATCCCTCTGACTTCGACTCTCACTGCCATCCCTTCTTTCTCCAAGCTTAAGCACTCGAACCCTTTAGGGCTACGGGAGTAGCCAAAATGCTTTCCCTGGAAATCCACATGACCAACTTCCTGGTCTCCTCCCAGCCTTTGCAGAAATGTCTCCTTATCAACAAGGCCTACAAACCACCCTATTTTAACTTGCAGTTTGCACCACTCCTCTCAACCTGCACACTCCTATTCCTTTTCTGCTCTTTTTTATAGCACTTATTCCATCCAATCAAATGATATAATTTATTTATGATTATTTTTTAATGTCTTTCTCTCCTTGTTAGAATATAAGCTCCATACTGGTGGAAATTTTTATCTATTTTGTTCATTCAAGTTTTCTAAGTACTTCCAATGGTAATTAAAATGTAATAAAGGTGTTTGCCCTAGATGGGTGGCTCAATTGGTTGGAGCATCATCCCATACACCAAAAAGTTGTGGGTTTAGTTTCTGGTCATGGCACATACCTAGATTGCAGGTTTGATGCCCAGTCAGGGAGCACTCAGGAGGCAACCAATTAATGTTTCTCTCTCACACATCAATGTTTGTCCCACTCTCCCCCTTCTCCTCTCTCTAAAATCAATAAGCATATCCTCAGGTGAGAATTAAATATATATAATAGATGTGTTTAAAAGAATATCCCCACTTGTAATATATTAATATTTTCTTCTCTTGCCCACCTGCCTTCCCACTACCAAATCATTAACTCTTCAAATGCAGGGATTTCTGCTGTTATGTCTATTTACAATATCTAGCACATTTCCTGAAAATATTGGGTTTGTAATAAATGTTGGCGAAGCGCACGCATTCATCTCTGACCTTAGCCACCCATCACTTTGCAGAGTTTGCAATCACATAGTGCCAAGCCAAAACACAAGTACCGGAATGTTTTCTTAGAGGAGAAGCCTCACTCTAAACTCTCCCAGTACCTGAGATCTCCAAAATGCCATGACCTGCAGAGGCCAATGTGGTGAATACTTCTCCCACAGAGTCTCTGCCGAAATTAAGCACTTACCATTGTCCATTTGGCCCTGTTTCTCCAGTTTATAATTGGGACGTTTATCTTAATAAGGTAGAATACTAAAGGGAAGCCTGGGGATTGTGAGCTGGGAAGGCAGTCTCTTGCCCTCTGTGACTTCTCTTTTTCTCTCCTTTCTCAGAGCTCTCCCTGCCATGATGCAGTGGGTCCGCATGCAGAAGCCCGGAGAGAGTGGCATCAATATCGTCACTGCCGATTTTGTAGAACTTGGTGATTTCATCAGCACCGTCATAAAGCTCAACTATGTCTTTGATGAAGGAGAAGCCAACACTTGATAGTACTGTCTGAGCCTTCATGAGTAAGATAGAGAAGACGCATTGTGTTAGGCATATTATCTACAAACACGCTGATCTTCCTATTCCACTGAGTCTTGGAGGGAATTAGGGCTGGTAGTGGGTGGGAAAAGGGGGGATCCATTTCTTGAGTGATTACTATCATAGTCTGCATTAGTATAAATATTTCATTTCCCGTTGGATGAGCAACATCTACTTCTAGTGTTAGAGGTTTTAAAAAAGACCAGTGAATTTTGTTTTTCAGAATTAGTCTTTGTAACGTATAACTCGCGAGTGTTTACTTGATTGTGTTTCTGGTTCCAGCCTAGATCTCCTACACGCTCTCTGTATCCTCTAATTGAACTTCTCCGCTCCCTCTC
Source organism: Tonatia bakeri (assembly GCA_004024845.1). Classification (NCBI taxonomy): domain Eukaryota; kingdom Metazoa; phylum Chordata; class Mammalia; order Chiroptera; family Phyllostomidae; genus Tonatia; species Tonatia bakeri. The sequence goes on along the minus strand of PVIA01000355.1, from coordinate 78,986 downwards.
TCATGCTCTCTTTTTAATCAGATGCTGTATGGGACTCGAAATGATGGAATGTCCCAACAGAACATGTATTACATTGTTGCACTAGAATTTATTTGTTGTGTGGGACTTGGCATAATATTCTGTCATCATCTGCAATTGGGAAATCATTGCTAACTTTTGGTCATGGAAAATATGCAAGTCATTTTCCCTGCATCAGTAATATTGGAGGCCGTAACCAGTGATTTGTGTGTTATATGAAAATAATAGTGTTTCACAGTATTTCTATTTAAGGCAGCTATAAATATAGAGTAAACAATTCTGTGGAAGAACTATTTGTGCCAACTCTATAGTGAAAAATGGGGGTGGGGGATGGTTGCTATTTTAACTCAGAATCTCTTAATAATATTGTCCTGCAAACATCCAGTAAATGAAAAATTATGAATGAAGAGTATGCTAAAATCAGAAAACTTTGCAAATAACTCTTATAAAAGCTCTCCTGACAATTCGTTTGATCTTTTTTAAAAGGGGGAAGAAAAGAAAGAAGAAAAAAATAAAAGATTGTGCAAGCTTTCTTATCAAATTGGGATTTCCAATGATATAAATCTAAATTCCAGATTTTGAGGAGCATATTTCAAGAAGCTTTAATTTGAGGGTTTTTTTTTTTCTTAAGGTTGAAGGAAAAGGAAAGGTGACAGAAGGAGTCAGAACAATGCTTTTGAAACTATGTCCATGAGATTTCAAGGATCTATGAACCATCTTTGGCATATTCTTAAATATGTGTGATCTAAGCAGACTTAATGAAAACTGAATCGGCCCTTCTGGGTTCTGCCTCCCCCAGGGTCAAGAACAAGGCAGAGGCAAACATTCCTATAGTCAAACATTGGACAGTCCAGTTATACAAGGAAGAAAAAGGGAAGAAAACTGATAACTCACTATGAATATTGTTTCCTCCTTACTGTCTCTGTGATATTTAACAACTCTAAAATAATCTTAAAAGAACACAATAACCTTTACCTATATGCCTCACAGGAATTTTGTGAGGCATTTATAAAAATCTATAAAATTTGCTGAGATTCTTACAATTATGAATTATTTTATCTTCATATTTAGAAATAATTACACCTCAGTAGTTTATTGGGAAAACACAGTCCGTGTATAGTGGGGCCATAGAGAAATAAAAGCATGCCCTCAGCTTTTAATTAATCTAAATATCAGTCATGTGGTTAAATCTCTTAGACCTAGGCAAGGGAGTTGAGTCCAGGATTATGTATGTCAAGATTATAAATGATTAAGAGTTGATAAGATTATAAATGTTCATTATCAGAAAATATTATTCATTAGCAACTGCAGGGGAAAAAAAAGCTATTTATACTGAACAGAATGTTTATGAAAAATGTGTAAGTATGTGTGGCAGAGCAAGTAGCACCTGTGTACACGTAACAGATACAGTCTACATTGCAGTGGCGTGCATGTTTCATCCCCCACAATGTGTCATTACATACCCACTCGTGTGCAGGCAGACCTGCAAACACATGCAAACACACACAGACATGGACTGACACAAATTCTTCTTTTCAACTGAAAACATTAACAACATTAAATAATTTAATTTTAAGACTGTGAAACCCTTAACAATGTATGAAAAAGAGTGGTAAGACCTTTGAGAGTAGAGCTGCTGATCATAATCAAATATTTTTGTAAAGATGATCTAGCTTGGGACTAAATTATTTGCGAAGATAGTTTTCTTTCTGCCTTGCAGTTTTATTGTCTTTCTATCCCTTTCACTTGCTCTGTGTGTACGACTGAACAGGAATCCTTTTTAAAGGACTACGGATTATTGAAATTTATGTCCTGTATCTTTGCTTTTGGGGCAGATTTTCTCCCTGACTATTCATTAGTCATCATTCCTCAGGAGGATATTTAGTCAAGCACACTTGAAATGACACAAGGATTTAACTTATAAATATGACAGGAAACAGATATTTCCAAATACTCATGGAAAATGAATAAAATAACAGAGATAACTATGTTGTATTTTCTTGAACTTAGATGCTTTCTCATAGAGTTTGCTTAGAGTTAGCTTTGTTGTATTTGTCATTTCGGTGCTGGAAAAAAAAACAAAAAACAAACATGCTGAAGGATTAGACTGACTGCAATTTCTTAACTGGAGAAAGTTTTCTATTGCCGCTAATGATATGCACAAAGAAACTTGTTTGACAGAAGGTACTTTCAAGCTAATATTATTGTTTCCACATGGATACACAGTACCTATGGAGCAGGCACTGAGAGGAAAGGGACTTGCCTTAACTTCTAAAGGAGGAAGCACGTGGAAATGAACTGTGGGCCTTCCAGCTGGGGAGAGTTCACTAGCAGGGATTCCTTTGAAAGGGGAATAGAGAGACGGTGCCTATGGCTGCCTTCTGTTTATTGACCCTGCACCGGAGCACACTCATGGAGCTGGCTGTGGGCCTTAAATCAAGAGGTGAGGCGAGGACTGGGGAGACGCAATCAGAGCTTACCCTCTCAGCCTACGCTTCTTTGTCTTGGCTGGCCACTGTCTTTTCAGACAAGTTAGGGGTCAAGGGCTACAGAGAGGCCCCAAGATGGTAGGAGATACTTCTTGGTGCACTGTTCACGTTGCTTGTTTCTTAAGACTTCATGCCACAAATTCTGCAAGGCAAAAAACAGAAACAAAATCCAACTTTCACCTAATCAACAGCAGGAAGTAAAAGGAGCGGATAGGATGAGGGAAAATATGCCAAGAGTATCATTTTTTGGTTTGCTTTCCTGTCTGTCATGTTGAAGGACCAAACTGAGTGCTCCTGCCACGGTCATCTGTGTCTCCCTTATTACTACACAACCACATGAGTGCAGAGATGAGGAGGCATCTTTCAAAAGCCTTAGCATATTCTGTATGATGACCTCAATCTTCACTTTCAGCCATATTGGGAAAATCACTTTTCATGGAGTGCCACCTACCAGTGAATGTACTGGAGCAGAAAGCATTTGGCATGTACACACCTATGTATCTATACACATGCACATACCCACTCACACATTATTCCAGATGAAACCGTCACTGCTCAACCTAATTCTGTTGCCATTTTAACTCAAATCGATGCCTCCAATCTGAGTAGACATACACCGAATTCCAATATTTAATTATTTAACAGGAGAAAAATCACTGGGAAACCAATGAAAAAAATGAGACCATGATAAACAAGAAATGTCTAGCAGTAATAGTCTCACTACATTGTCAATTACCCTTCAAGCTGGTGAGCTGAACGCGGATTTGAATATAAAGGACAAACCAACCAACCCTGATCTTCACTTCAAGTTGCTTTAACTTCTTTGAGGTTCTGACTTATTTTAGCCACGGTTATCCATTCAGGTTCCCCCCCGTTTGGCTTTTAGACTGGAAAGTGGGAAGTCTCAGGAAATGCATGTTTTCATGAGTTTTTCAGTTCTGCAGTTTTGTGGGTCTGGTGGCACAGTCTCACTCATGCCAACGAGGGCCTCTTAGTGAGTGCTCGCCTTTTGACCTGCTAATAGAAAAGTATGCACAGTGCCCCTCAGGATATGCTAAACAAGGTTTTGAAAAGTCTTTTATTTTATTGCACTTTAGTCTTTTCAGCTAGAATTGTGACACATTGGTGTAAATGCTGTATTTGCCGTAACTTACCCGTGGCTCCTCTGGTCCATGCAGTTCTTCATGATGCTCTAAATTGTTTGTTTCATTTCCCCCATGACAATGGTAAAATGTTCTGTATAATTTGTAAATTGTATTGGTTGAGTCTGTTGATAATTGTGTAATTTTTATTTCATGTGTGAGACTATTTTTAGGTATTAGTTCTACATGTGTATTTGTAGGATTCAAAAGTATCTGCTTGTATGTGGTTTGCGTGTAAGCGTATATATCTTATAAGAAAATCAAACTTATCCTAAAGAAAAAGGGCACATTATGACCAGCCTTAATTCATTGCCATTTTTTGTTGTTGTTGCAATTCGGGATTAAAATTTAAAGAGAAATTATGTCTTTGTTAAAAATGGCTTTTAAGCAATCATATTAGGAATGTACTTTAGACCTCTGAGTTTTCCACAAACCACAGACCATAGCTCGGCTTGCGGAGCGCCCCCTGCTGCTCAAAGGTTGCGAACGTCCATTCGTTTGTTAAACCCATAGTCATGCAATGAGATTGAATTCTCATTGATTTCTATCACCAGTAGAAGCAGCTCACCGCTAAAGCCACTCTTCCAAACTCGGAACCCATTTTGCTTAGGAGGATAAGTTGTCCACAAAAAAACATTGTTTCTGCAAAGCATAACTTTTTAAAAATTGAATTTTCTCAAGAAAGGTGAACTGCCTTGTCCCCTGAGAGTCGCTAACGACCCGTCAACGTGAAGTGGTCCCAACATGGTTTTCTTTCCAAAACACAAGTGCGCAACACTCTTTCGCACTTTTGCTACTTGCCCATGTGTAGTCCAGGAGCAGAAAGCACGCGACAGTTCGAGCATCTGCACAGGTTCTCCCACTCAAGGTGAAAACCCGGTGGGCTTCCCTGGGCCCGGGGTCTGCGTCTGGAATGTTAATCTTATCTCCTCTCTTTCTCCATCCTCATTACCTTTTTTCTCCCATATCGAGCGTTACCTGAGAAAATACAGAACACCCAGTGAAATTTCGATTTCAAATAAACAGTAAATATTTTTTTGTATAAGAATTTCCCAAATATTTCATGAAACATACTAAAAAAAGATTGTTTGCTTATCTGAAATTGAGGTTTAACTGGGTGTCCTGTAATTTTTTCTCTTATCTGGCAATGCTACTCATCCTGTCTCTCTTTTTCATCTGGGCTGCCTAAAAGGAGTGAAATCCTACCTCCTCCCATACCCCCATGTTCATTCATACCCCTCATGAATATGTGTATCCTAATACCCTTCATGACGGAAATTGTTGATTCATGCAAAGTCCCACAAATGCTTTGTGAAGGACCAACTCGAATATAGATGGAATTAGCAAGGATGTAATCTTTATAAGATTAATGCCACCACATTCAAAATTTCCCTTCATTGGCTTGTTGTGAGGTGCAAATTGTCCCCCATTACTCCCTTAAAGGAACATTTTCCAGTAATTGGGACAAGCAAAACACCAACCCAGGAAAAATGCCTCCAGAAAGTGACATCACCTTCTAACTTAGTACCAAGACCTCTTAACGTTCAGTCTCTTTTTCTTTCCGATAGGTAACAAGCTAATCCATTACTCACCTCATTATCACCTTACCACAGATGATTTTTATCAGACTAGAACTGGTCATCACTGGAATTGTAAAAAATCTGACACAGAAAGGAAATCTCCTGATGGATGGAAGAAGAAGACAGAGTCTGAGGAATAGACAAACCCTGTGGGTGCCTTCTCAGGAGATTTGGTGGAGGTTGGGCAGCAGGTGGGGGACTCAGACAACGAAGTTAGCATGTGGCAGGGAGACTTGCCAAAGCAAATTGTAACAACCAGCACTTTTCCTGAGGAACTGGAAACCCAAGACAACCCAGAGTAAGAACAGGGAGGTTTAAGGCCAGTTTCTAGAATGGTTTGCAGAGAAGAGAACCATGGTGGAATTCCTAAAATAGAGTTTTCAAATACTATTGTATTCAACAGCAAATCCTTGACACGATCTGAATGTGGATGGAGTTTTAGAACATTTCTGGTACCTACCTCCTCTCTTGAAAGTCCCATGAGTGGTAAGAAAATCCCAATCTTATAGTATAACATTTCCCTCTCATGACCCTGCTTGCACACATTTGGGCTGATTTGCTTCATTTCTAAAGGATGGGAATTTGCAGAGCTGGTGATATTTCCTTCATTGGACTCCAGAAATTCACCAGAGGGAGACAGATCTGTGCCTTCTCTTTTTAGGATCTGGTCATTGATACTTTAATAAATGTGGTGTAAAGAAAATACATGCTGACAATTCTGTTTAGCAAATGTGAATTTTTTTAATATGATTGTGTTCTTAATGTACAAAAAAGTTTCTTTGTATCCAGTGAAATGCCTAATAAAGTCCTGGTACCAGTTATCCTTCAATTTTCATTTCATATTTATTAGTACTTGGTTATAAGATCCACAAAAGTAGAACTCTTCAATTGGACATGACTCAGAACATCAGAAAATATAATTCCATTTAGAAAATATGAATCATTATATTAGGATCTCCTCTGTGAAGAAATACATTCTCCACCAATAAAGGCAATGCCGTAAGTGCTTCCACTATGTCAAAGTCAGGTGTCTTTGAAGTCTGGTGCTCTTAGATTCTGATATTAGCACAAAAAGCCGGTATTGGTGTAGCATTATGACAGAAATATAGTGTAACAATAGTATAAAACACTATCTGATGCTGGACTTCCATTATGCCCAATGCATAAAATACTTCAGAAGTGAAGTTGTCTTTGTATTTCACCAAATAAACCCTCTGTACTGGGGTTCAAATCATGCTTAAAACAAAATTTAAGCACTGTAATAGTATTATAAAGATAATCCAGCAAGAAAAGATGTGACCCAAGGTTATCTTTGAAGTTGAACTTGGATAAGTCTCCCGAAAGCTCTGCTTGTTATATACACTACTAGGTTCATAACATTAGAGGATTTCTATTTATAAAGAAATGATCTCCACATTTATGAAACAGTCTGTATCTGCAATAATACTACACATAATCACATCTTTGTCCTTAACATAACATTGCTACCATTTCTTCAGAGCCATTATACATTTGTTCGGTCATTCAGCAAACACTTGCCTGCTATACGGCCAGCTCCCTGCTGAATACTACAAACATTTTGAAAATGTTTTTTAAGAAAATGGATGAAGCACATCTTTGTTAGTTTCTCACCAGAGCTCATAGGTGACACCATTTTGTCCTCAAACAAATAAACATAAATTTATTCGCAATGACCTTTCCAAAGTAATGTCCCCAGGTAGTAATACTGATAGCCCGAGAGGGAAAGACCCGTTTCTACAGCGGGCACAATTGGAAGGAGGTTGGTCACGCAGAGCAGACCCCTCTTCTCTTCACACTGCCTCCACACTGCTGTGGACAGGAAGCCTGTGCAGGACACTGCACAATTTAGACACCACATTCCACTGGCGTTCTCTCCAGAGCTCCTGGTGAGACTGCTTTTCTAGAGGCTGACCCCGCAGAAGTGAGGAAGTGTCTCCTCCGCACAGGGTACAAGTGGTGGTGATGCTTCCCAGATCAAAAGAGAGAAAATATCATCTGGAATTGGAGGAAGTAGTTCTATTTCAGTAAAAAGTGACACTGTGGCTGACTATACTGTGGTGGCAGGTTTCATCATCGGCTCTCTCTGCCTGTGGGTCAATATATGATCTTAGTAATGAGCCGTGGTGATGGCTGCCCTGGAGTTAAGTGGCAGGAAGTGAACTGAATGTAACCAGGCACCTTCTACCATAACCATCCTTCAGTCCTGTGGATGGAATTGTTCCTGGAACCATCCGGAGCCATTGGGCAAAGTAAACAACATAGAATCCCAGGAGGTGGGAGGTTGTGCCCTAAGTGACAGGCAGGGGTGGGTGGCAAGAAGGCCAAGGTGGGCAGTTCTGAGAAGAACGTTTTCTTCACTCACACTCTTCTCCTCTTAGGAATGTGTAAGCTCTACTCCTGGGGTTTTGCCTAGAAATGAGTAAGAAAAACTTGTGTGCCTCAACACAACTGCTCAGCTATTATTCAATTGTGTTCTTTCATTTTGGGGACAAAAGAAAAGTGCCTGCAGACTGGTTTCTATTTTGATATGAGGAAAAGGCAAAAAGTATTAATTTAGAGCCAATGATTATTTTCTCATTTGACTATAAGATTATTCATCTTTGATTTAAGCTTGGAAGGTAAGAGGCACATCTTAGCTATTTCTGTTTTCCTGGGGTGTGGCGGTTACTGAAACATATTCAGAACCGGAGGAATGAAATCGTGACTGCTTGTGACCCAATCAAATGGTGGACCAGTGCTTGATAAGGACCATGAATATGCAGAGCACAGTGAGGTGATTATGAAGGTTCAGAAAAGTCCAAGTTAGTGTCCTCCATCTTCTGTGTTCCTCGGTGAGATACCGACAACACTGAGAGAATGGAGGGTGAGTGCACTGCACAACTTTCCCCCGACTTCAGAGAGACCCGGTCTCTTAGCTATAAAACCAACGCACACTCTGCAAAGAATATTTACCCAGGGGAACTTGGCTTCTGATGCATCTATTTAAAAGGAGCTGAGAAGGGGTGGAAGAAAAGGGGTTACCTTTTGAACTTCAACACAATCTCTTGTTGAATTTTTCATTCCTCATCCGCTTGGAGGTACCAGTGGGGTTGCATGAATACATTCACTAGAATTCCACAGCCTCCTGCTTGCACGCAAGACCTCTGCTCACACACCCTTTTGGAAGACTGACCCCTTTCTCACCTTTTCCTGAGTCACCAGAAGATGTCTCTAGTGTGTTTAACTTAAAAACCCCACAGCCTCTGCCCATTGGCTTCTGTTGTTTTCTCATTTCGATGCCGTGCCAGGCTCCACTCTTGGTGCCCCTTCTCCATCAGACCCGGCCATTGGCCCCGTTGGCACTGCTCATCCCCAGCTCAGCATCACTGCAAAGGTCAAGTCCTTGTGGTCTGTGGGCAAGTGAAGATAGGTGAGGAAATGCTTCTCCTCCCTTCAGGTTACAAGCTGATAGAAGGGCCCTTGTGTCCCAATAATTACCCAAGATCGGGGGTGAAAAGCTCATTCAACTTTTAGATACAGCTCTGTCCCCCATTCTGTCTCTGTCTCTATCTTATCTATGGGCTCAAGATGGAAATTATCCCAGAGAAAGCCATCATGTTGTTCTCAAAGTCACTACTCCCCTCTGAGGACCAACGTTTTATTCCTGGTCAAGTTTACCTTCCTGGCTTTTTCTTCTCCCAAGAAATTGCCCTAAAGGCCCCTGAGGGACTCATTCCCCCAGTTTTGTTATTTTAGGCTCATTCTAGGACCACACAAGCATATGGCCTAAAAGAACTAGCATCTAATACCAGGAGCCATCTCCATACATGGACAAGTGACAAAATTGGGGAGGGGACTTGATATTCAAGTTCCCAGCTTCTTCTTCGTGGGAGTCACCCTTCCCCTAACAACCCTGAACAAAATCTGTTTTCCCCCAAACAATTAGATGACCTCATTCAAAATGAAGTATTAATTGGGCTTAAAGAAGGGATTTTCAAATGTTTCTTCCTTTAAAGAAACATTTACAGAAAAGCAAAACTCACAAAATAATGTATTACAGGATGGTTTTCACAAGGGAAAGACCAATAACCTTGTGTTCCCCTCTCTTACCTTCCTGTTTTCTTGGGGAGCCCTACAAAAAAGGCTAGGACTTTCTGGAAGTGCACTTCTCAAACTTACTATGTGCATAATCAACAGAATTTTAATCAAATGCAGATTCTGATTCAGTGAGTCAGAGATGGGCCCCAGATTCTGCCTTTAAAACAAGCCCCCAGCCCTGGCTGGTGTAGCTCAGTGGATTGAGCGCGGGCTGCGAACTGGGCATCGAAGGTTCGATTCCCAGTCAGGGCACATGCCTGGGTTGCAGGCCATGTCCCCCAGCAACCACACATTGATGTTTCTCTCTCTCTCTCTCTCTCTCTCCCTCCCTTCCCTCTCTAAAAATAAATAAATAAAATCTTTAAAAAAATACAAGCCCCCAAATGAAGCTACTACAGGCGTTCTCCTCTGAGCAGCGTGGCTGCGCGGCCCACCTTAAAGCAACTGCTTCACAGCATTGACTTTGCCATGAGATATTTGGGGGGAGAATAAATGAGCAGATCTTTAATTATAAAGTCAATTTAGGTGGTGGAGTTATTATAGAAAACAAGGCTATAATAATTAAAACACTTCTGTTTCCCAAACCTAGTTGACCTAAAACCACCAGTAACTACTTGTGGTCCGAAGAGATCAGGCATATTTGCCCATCACTATGACAGAGGTCACACAGAAGATGAAATATGGACCAGCTCACCAAACAAAGGAAAACATCTAGTTCTTATGGAGCTCTGTGAAAGGGTGAAGTCTGGATGAACTTCAGGCACAATGCTATTTCCACAGACTCGAAGCAAACCAGATTTATTTGCAAAGCAGTCCCACGGTCCTGTTTCCTCTGGACCCACAGAGTTAGGAGAGCTGTGGCATGTGGCCCCTTATCTGAAGCTCTGCTCCCGGGCTGTGAATCCAGGCTGCTTCCCTGTGTCAGAGCGATTACGCCCTGCATGTCGAGTGGGGAGTTTCATTTTTACTGATCTCATTTAAAATAGCCATAGTCACTCCAGTTGGGGGTTGTTACGGCACCTCAGAGCTGTAGTGTGTGATTGGGAGGGAGGGCATTTCCCATTCACTCCGCAGAGCTGGCTTTATTCACTCGCCAGAGCCTGTGATTCCGGCCTGCTGCATGGCCAGGCCAATGTCACCTTCTCAGTCCAAATTCATTTTTACCTTCTCAGATTGCAAGTGGTAGAAATCCAACTCAGATTAGTTTAAGCCCCCAAAACTGGGGGCACACATTCCGAGGTAATCAAATCTGAAAAAGAAGCAGCCTCAGGGATGATAGGGTCTGGAATCTCACAGCGTATCACCAGGGCTTGAGTTGTCCCATCTCCTGGTTTCACTGACTTCTGTGTTGACTATGTTTAAGTAGGATTTTCCCACACTGAGACGTGATGACCAAAGAGTACTTGTTTTTCCCAATAGTTTCAACCAAGAAACAGAATTGAGTCTCACTGGTCTGATTTGGGCCTGAAGTCAATTTTCCAAGCAAGCATTGCACCCGTGAGCATGGCCTGAGAATGGGGACACAGTGCCTTACAAGGAAAACCAGAGTTCTGCCAGTAGCAGACATGAGAAGTTGCTCTGGTCAGGCACAGACACAGATGTCCTCCGCAAAGACTTCACCAACACCCTTGAAATCGTGCACTGTGGGAGCCATTGCCTCTACTTACTCTTGAGGTTGTCCTCGACTGCTTTGACTTCAGTTCTACATCCCAGAGATGAGAAAGAATTCAGGGAGGGATACCAGAGTGCGCAGAACCTGCCCAGTCAGTCAATTCCTCTATTTGCCATGGGCTACTTGGGAGGAGACTACGCCTGGGCTCTGCTTTTACCATTTAAAATCTTCTGAGCAACAACTCATTCCTCTGCACATCCAGTCCCTGGTCCAGATCAGTTCTGGGAGTGAGGAGTGGAGTAGAGTTTTTTTACTTTCTTAGAATGCCTTGTAGGCATCCACGGAATTCTAGATGTTTTGAAGAGTCAGGAGGAGTTCAGGGTTTTCTTCCTTCCCTCCAGGATCATTCCAGAAAAGTATGATTTACAATTTCTATGCCCCAGGAAACTCTAAGAATTGAACAAATGTTGATCTCCTTCCTCTCTCTCTGCTTCCATTGGCTAGCCTTCATTATAGTTTTTTCCAGATACATAGTCCCTCTTCTGCAGATGCCAAAGAAGGCCTTATACTGGGAACCACACTTTGCCTTCTCTTATGGAAAAAAAACAAATTACAACATTTAGAATGCTTCCCTTGTTAAAACAAACTTTACACATGCATTGTCTCACTTAACACTCACAAAACTCTACCAGAAAAAGACTTCATTTTGTAAATAAAGGAACTAAGGCTCAGAGATTTTAAATGACCTATCCAAGTTAACATACCTGATAAGCAAAGGATGATTTTTGCCCATGTCCTCTTACTACTACAGACCTCATGATTTTTCACTAGGCTACATTATAATTGTCCATCCAAATTTCTTTATGCCATTTCCTTCCCTCCCTATATACCACTACACCAAGGCAGTGGGATTCTAGATGAGCTCAGCTAATAATCTAAGCTTACGTTCTCCAACAGGTGGACATAGAACATACTAAAGAAAGATTGTAAACTCATCAGTCAATGGAAACAGACACTTCATTAGAAAAATAGAGAAGTGGAATTTTTCACTAGTTACCAGTGTGTTTAAGGAAGGCTTGGATTTCCCTCACCTACAGGATTCTGGAGAATCTAGAAGCCAGTATGCTAGCCACCCAATATCCTGGAGATTAAAGAAAGTCACCAGGAGCGTCACAGACCAGGAAGACCAAGACAAAAGAGTTGGGGTAAGGAAAAAGAAAGAAGGAGAAAATCAAGGGGTGGTGTGTGAGAAGAGAAAGCTAACTTTACCCAACCTCTATTATCTGCCTGGCATTTTATACGTGTTATTTATTTCAATCAGAACAGCCATGAAGTAGAACAAACAGGACCTCTCAAAGAATAAGAATGTCAGAGCATTGCAAAATTTGTAAGTAGGATTTCAACCCAGAACTGCCTGACTTCCAAGCTCATTCTCTTTGCACTAAAATAGAAGGTATAAGGGGGAAAAAGCTATAAAATTTAATCTATTCCCAAGAGTGCTGAAAAGTTACCCATAACAGCATTGTTACAATAAGTATATTTAAGCCAAAAATACATTCCAAGTGGCCTGAAACAAGCCAGACAATATGAAGTCTAATTATGTCACCTCTTCCTGCAGTTGCTCTTAGCCATCATTATTGATTTGATTTGATTGCTCTGCATTTTTCCATTAAAATCTGCTTAGAGGTGGCTCTCAGTGATTAGTTACAACCTGTATCTGCCCAACAAGATACAAACACATATTTACTGAGGCACTTAAACAAAAAGACAAGGTCTGACTCCCCAGTGATGTGCCAATGTTGGCAATTAACTAACACAGCTTCAGAATCACAAAACCTCTTCTTGTTTCGAAAAACCCTGAGTAGAGCTTGTTGTCTTCCTGTTTATACTGTTTTCAAGTGTGAATAGCTTCTTATCAAGGCAGTTAAAAAGAAGTAAATTTTGCCAAAAAGAATAACTTTAGTTCAATATTTTACCTGTTTTCATCAGTTTAGCCATAAAGATGTATACCCAAGCCTAATGAAAAATTTAGAATCTCAATAAACAGCTGAACTCTCGTATAGAAGAGACATTCATTTTGTGATTGAATTGGTACTCTAATTGAAATACCTATTTTCCAGGTACTCTCATATATTCTATAGATACAGAGGTGAACAAGACATAGGAGTACACATACTCGTCCTCCTGGAAATGTCTACATTATAGCAGAGGAAGCTAAAACTAATTACTATACAAATAATGACATAATCACAATTGTCATATGCCATATGAATCGAAAGTCATGAGTTGTGAGTGGACATACAAAAGAATTATCTGACTTAATCTGGGGTCATAGCAGGCTCCTAGGAATGATGCTGTAATTGAGTATGAAAGGACAAGGAGGTGAGGGCCAGCTGAAGGAGGAGAAAGGCTCAGGGGAGCATGGGGAACAGCATTCAATGAAAGCATGGAATGCTCATGTATCAGAGAGAAGTCCAGGGAGGATTGTGAACATGGAGGAGAGAGGAGCTTGAGAAGGAGGTGAAGAGGTTACACAAGGTCTTGTCACTGTATTTTAAAAGTAATCTGGTGCCACTAAAAGATTTTAAGCAAGAGAGGGAAGTAATCATATTTGTTTGTTAAAAAGTTCCCCTGGACACTATTTAGAAAATAAATTGGAAGGGCCAAATAAAATATGTTTCAAGAACTCAGGAGATGATGGCAGTTGGACTAGAATAAAGGCAATGAGGTGGAGAAAAGTGAGTGGATTTGAAAACAGGATTTAGTGTTTGATTCAGTATGAGGGTTAAGAAGAAAGAGGGTCCAATATTACTCCCATGTTTTTAACTTGAGAAAATCAATAAATTGTTGTGCTGATTATGCACATGGAAGAAATTTCAGGATGTGCACATTTGGAAAGGTGGATCATTGGTTCAAACTTTGGACATAATGAATTTTAGACACTCGTGTAATGGGAGGACTTCTTGAGTCAATGCTGGGTAATCTGGCTGTAGCACACATTTAAGAACCAGGTGAACATTTCCAAGTCTATGCAGGAAAAGAGCCTGGATTAGAACAGGGCTCCATCTAAACCATTAGGGTTGTATTGCATGATGACAGCAGGACACAGACATGACCAAAGGCAACACCAATAAAGAATATCTCTTGTGACAAGTGTTCTCCCATGTGGGTCCTCGAGCTAACTGACCTTGCCAACTTCAATCTTTCACCATCTAAGTGACTTTCTTGTTTCAATTCTATTGGACTAGGATTGGAGCCATTACATGTAAAAATAAAGATATGGAACAACATTGCCTAAGATTTTATTACCCTGAGAAATGGTAAAGGCTAAAATTTCAAGTACGGATATATTATAGATGAAAATGTCACAATATAGGTTAAATATAAACCAGAGGCTAATATTAAGAAACAGAACATAGTTCAAGTATAAATCCTCAAGATGGCCTAAGTACTATATAGGGTAGTTTAAAAATATTTGTTATACATCATGCTTATGATTAATCAGAGATAACAGTTCACAAATGAAAAATAATTATTGAACAGTACAAGTAAAAAACTAAAGATATATTGAAACATATGGTGTAAGTTATTTGTTCATTCAACAAAGACTTATTGAAGAACCATCATTTGACAGACTGTAAAAATCTCTATCTGAGGATAAAGAAATAAATAAAATGTCGGTTTCTTCTATTGTGACAAATCAAATTGTAGGGGGAAAAACAGATGAACATTAGACACTTATAAAACATAAGTGCTAGAAATATATATATGCATGTCCATGGGAACACATAGTAGGATCAATTACATTGGTTGAGGATGATGATATGTGAGTTTGATATTAAAGGTTGAACTTGTCAAATGAAAAATGGTGAAAAGCATTTTACAAGCCTAAGACATGGCGTGGCAAAAGAATGGAAAATGAAAGACTGTGTGGGCTCAGTGGTTGCCATGAAGCTGTGTGGTGGGAAAGGGTAGACGAGTCTGGCCTGGCGGGTTGAGGCTCTGTTTCTGGTGCTGTGTCCTTCAGGAAATGAGTGGTATCTGATGTGTTCCCAAGAAGAAGGTGAGTCATGTTCTAGCATGAGACTGCGTCTGGATATCTGTTGAGCAGAGTGGTTACTCAAGTGGTTATAAGACTATTACAAATCACATTCAAAAGAAAATGCAACTGCTCAACATTAAGAAAGCCAAATATGTCAAGTTTGAGCGGTGAGCAGGATAGATGAAATCAGGAGTATCATAAGACCAGTGGTTGCAGGAACGGGTGGGTGAGGAAAAGCAAGGATAGAGTAGAACCAAGGGTCCCAAGACTGGGAGAGCCAAAGGTTGGTTTAACTGGCCTTGGGCTAGAACAGGGACCAGTTGGCCTGGTTAAAAGGTGTGCAGCTGGGCCAACATAATCAGATGGACTGTTTACAAGATTGCACTGGTGTGTGGGGAAGGATGGCATGAGGGTACAGTAAACAGGGGTCAGGATAGCATTCTTTTGTGAAACAAAGACTTTG
Source organism: Tonatia bakeri (assembly GCA_004024845.1). Classification (NCBI taxonomy): domain Eukaryota; kingdom Metazoa; phylum Chordata; class Mammalia; order Chiroptera; family Phyllostomidae; genus Tonatia; species Tonatia bakeri. Next base: position 63,542 of record PVIA01000355.1, on the reverse strand, counting down.
TTGAAGGTCTGAACTAGGGCCATGTCCGTGGGCTGGAGTAGTTTATTCAAGAAGGGAGATAGTATGATGCCAGCATGGCTGGGCAAGATGCCAGGGTCATTTGCAGGGTGGGTAGAATTCAGCTTAATGGTGAAGAACAGGGAAGGGACTCTCGATCAGAGGAAAGGGCAGTAGGACCCTCTACAGGAGAGCGAATTTGGCAAACTGCCGAGCCTGATCCCATCTGGCATTTCGATAGTCACGTCTGGTTCTGGGTATGGGCTCCATCTCCTGGAAAGAACTTGTAAGTGAGCCTTGGCACCATATTGCTTACTGTTCAGTGGTTTCCTGCGCCAGTCCCTTCTAGAAGTTTCAGCACACATGCCCAAGGTTGGAAATGAACAAACAAAAAGACCAGTAAGAGCTGGTCTGTGGGCTTGCATCTATTTGAGTCTACTGAGAAATTTCCAAAGGTCCTCCACTGTCCATTTCCACCATGCCCACAGGATATGAGCACCTCTCATACATGGCTGGCTGATCATTGATATAGGATTATGTGGCATGATTTAGTGAAGAAAAAATACCCTTGAGATTGGACCACATGTTAGCTAAATGATTGATGAAAATTATCTTGCAATAGGAGAAGATGGCTGTCTGTCAAAAGGAAAAATGATATGGCTCTAGTGTCTGCACACTGACCTTCAGTCGCTTCCACGGAGACAGTCTGCAGACTGGTCACTGCTTTTTAATGATCCCATTGACGTCAGACAGTGTCTAGTGCAACGAGCTATTTTTATATATCAATTGAAAATGCAGCAGCTATCTCTCCTCTGAATTAAATCACAGAGCAGCAACAAAGCGCGTGCCTCGGCCACAAGGTAGATGAAGAGACACTTCTGGGTTCTGTTAGAGAGAATATGAGCTTTTCCCAATCTGCCCTGGAGCAATGGTTGCAGTTGTCAATTGTACAAACCACAGGGTGCTTTTTCTTGAAGTATTTGTAAGGAAGGAAGAAAGGGAATGTTTTTTCTTTGCTCATCACCTGCAGGAAATTTGAGCACAGTACACAGAGCATACTAATCTTTAGGAGAGCAGCAAGGTTTTCAGTGCAAGACAAGGAAAGGAGTGAGGATAAAACGGTTGGCGCCCTTTTCTCAATCCTAATGATGATTCCTTTGATGGAAAAGAAAGTGGGTGATTAGGTTCAAGGCCAAGAAGATTATCTGGGCCCAGGACTCTCAGGGGTAGCTTCTATGACTTTTGAGGCTCTGGATCCCGAAGAATTTTTGCAGTTGGATATATTCTGAGGCAGATGTTACCGAAAATATCTCCTGATATTACCAGAGAGGAATCTCTGGACTAGAAAAGCTTATGCATAAGCACACAGCAGCATCATGACTATTATTGATGTTCTGAGCAGAATCCTAAGTGGCTCTGAAGATGTTTTCATATGCTTTCATATTTTGATTACAAATAAAACAAACAAATGATCAACAAACAGCACACGATAAATGTTCAAGAAAAATTTCCCAGCTGTGATGGTGAAGGTCATACAGATTTTTGAATCTTCCCATATAAAATCAGTTTCTTGCACATACAATTTTGTTTGCTGCAGAAGGTAAAAACTCATTATTTTGTAAATGTCGGGGGTGAGGTGGGAAGAAATAAATATTCAAATTCAGAACCGTCAGCTTTGTCTGCCTCCATGCTGTCTCCCCGGGTAAGCCCAGAGGTTTCAGTAAGGCCCGTTACTCGCTGCGCTGGAGGACATGACTGCACTTTGTACATTCTGAGTTTTAAATTGCAGATGATAATAGCAGCTCCCAAATGTCAGACATCATAATGAACTGGCGTTTCAACTTTTCAAGACGTTTGCTATCCTTGCTTTCCAAATGTCGAAAGTAAAGGCTCCTGATAACAATGCTGTGCAAACAATGTTATTTTTTATTTTTTTTGCAGCAATCATAATACTTAATGGACAACTCTTCCAGAGCTTGTTGCATATGTAAAAGCCTGAGTTCTTTGTTTGATATTCCAATTGTTCAGACTGAGTCAGTTTTTAAGTAATTAATGAAATTAAAACCTCCCAATATAATAGTGCATTTGACATGATTGATTTCACCACTTCTAGTACTGAAATTTGTGTTTTTTTAAAATATCAACTTAATGCTTAATTAATCTTATTTTTAATTTGTCTTTTGTTCCAGACACACAGCTGTTCAGTTACCCTTTTGAAAGTGAAGGTTGAGTAGCTAAAAAAAGTATTTCAAGGCTCATTGAATTTTTCTTCGTTAACATCTTAATCTAGCAAAACTGACATAAGAATTGCACCTTGTAGTTCATGGAACGTTGTCATGAAGTAGTATCAAAAATGGGCTGTTGTGCCTTTTTTCTATTCTCATCAGTGCTCAAATGGAAATACTCCTTGTTGAAAGTACAGACATTAAGCCACAGATTGTTTAATGGGCTGGCTGATTTATTTATACATGTACTCATTTTCTCATTTATCCAACATGTGTTTGTAGAATACCTACCTGGTAAGACTAAGCTCAGTAAGAAACATAAGGATAAATAAAGCACAGTTTCTGACTTTAAGAAGTTAGAATTTAAGGCGAGAAGAGGCTATATACCATAGCCATAGGTAATAAATAACTCAAGATGTCAAAGACTATTCACTTTTTTCTGGACATGCTTTTGACATTGTTTCTAAAATTCTGAAAATGAATATTATACAGTAATTCTTGAAAAACTTACCTAAACCATGATCTAACATATCTCTACCAGGATCTCTCCCTTTGCTGAGATCCCATTACTCCTCAGCTTTTTCCTGTGGTTCGTGTCTCTTCTGAGGTATGTCCAGTGATGTGAGGCAGGGCACAGTGACTTAGTGTGTTCCATAGTACACACACCTACAGATTTCTAACAGTGACCCTCATCAAAATATCTGTTGTATTGCCACATTTTCAGCAATTCTTTTCTCTATTTTCCTTTTCATCTCTCAGGAAAGTGAGTTGGTCTTCTAACTGATTCTGATGGCTGTCAGCTTGCCTTCTGTTACAGAGGAAGCATGTAAGTTTCAGATGGCTTAACTGACAAGCAAAACTGTAAGACTCAAAAACCCTGTCCTCCATATAGACAAAGGAAGCAAGTAGATGTGGTCATGTGATACAAGCACAACTATCTCTGGAAGGGTGCACACGCAACTGGTAACATGGGTGTCTTCAGAACTGGGCCATGGGTGGCTCAGAGAAAGTGACTGCAGGAACGTTTTCACTGTATGTATTTGTAAACCTTTTAAACAGTTAAAATGTGCATATATTACTTATTTAAACACACATATGCACACATACATATGCAAATATCTTGAGATTAGAAACATTTCAGCCCTACTAACAGTGTAATCACACTTTGTTTCAAGCCCACTGAGTGATGTCCTCTAGTCTAAACCAGAGGTCCTGAAATTCTGTTATTTCCTCTCCCTGGTCAAGCCAGCATTCTATTCTTCACTCTATTTTTCTCCTCCTCCTCCTCCTTTTTGTTCTTTTTCATCATCTTTCTTGGAGTCTTAAGTGCCTCCTATTTCGAGCTATCCACTTGCCTCACCCCTACACCTTCCTTCTCTCCTCAAGCACGAGGTGGTTCAAAGTCTCTGGGCCCCTTTGTTGACTAAGTCAGCAGCACAGTGTTTCTGAGAACCTGCAGGTGATACATGAACACTGATTTCTCCTGCACTCTACTCTGCCCCTGCCCACCAGGCAGAAATAAATTTTTTATAAATTAATTAAAATTTAAGTGGACATAGGAAAAACATATGAAACATTGTATATTCTTATCTGGCTCTCTTCATGCTAACCTGTGATCTCAGGTGAGGCCACTGATCTGTGAGCCTCTCAGGCGCAAAGATGATGTAAAAACACACATTGTCTTGAGACTAAAGGTGGTCAGCCTCTCTCACCCATCCCGACATGTCAGCCAAAAACAATGCTCTGTCTTTTTTCCAGTTAAGAACTTCTTGGGCCACACAATTCATCCCCATCCCAGACAACTGGTAAGTAACCTAAGAAAGCATTTTTTCATCTTCTTTTTAAAAAAGTAGCTACATTTTTCTATCTGAAATTCCTTTCATAGAGAACTGCTATCTTTGCCTGATTGAGTCCAGGGACTTAACTATTACATCTAAAATGACATTTTAAATGTCATGTATTAGTCATATATTTTAGGAAAAAAGTATCTCTCTAAGTGAAACTCTATTTCGAGTGAGTGCCAGAGATAATGAGCCCAGAATATGGAGTAAATCTATTGTAATAACCCTAGGAAAAGAGAAAATATCACAGCTTATAGAACTCATGACTGTATCACCTTTTCAGGTGTCATTCTAAAAGAAAATAAAAATGTATTCTTATTCTTTTCCTTTAAAAGAGATTTGAAAGGTATCCTTTATTAGAAACCAGTCTGTTACTAGAAAAGTCAGGACAGTATAATTGTATCACTAAATTGGGTCGGTTGTATTTGACTTTTAAACCTCTTAACAGAACACACAGTAGGACATTTATATGGAATGTCTTGAACTCTCATTTAAATTATGCATTGTGTAGTTTTATGTCTTGTCCCTCCAAGTGTAGAGAGTCTTGGGGAAAAAGAATCAAATATTATTTGATCCATAGCATCTGTGTCTCAGTGTCTGACAGATAATAAATTATCAAGACCTGGTAGTTAAGTAACTTGAGTTGAGAAGCTGTAGGGAGTTAGCAATACAGAGCCTGGAGGAGAAACAGCTGGGCGAGGAAGAATAAGACACTTCCTTAAGTATTAGTATCCTTCAAAGGAAAATCAATTAAATGTAAAAAATAAGAAAGTTTTCTTTGTTTATAGAGAAAAAGATTTAATCTACCAGCTTTTGAAAGGGAAAATGGTCATCTGTTAAATGTGTAATACACTCAAAGGAAAAGTAAGCTACTATAGTCCTCAAAACATGAACAATTAAAGCAAGAGACCCAAGGAAGCAGAAGAATAAAAAAGTAGAAGATAAGGGGGTGGGAGCAGGGCAGATTGATGGAGGAAACTAATGACAGGAATGAGAGGCAAGTGTGTGCAGGGGACGGGTGAGGGTGCAAAGGGGTGGAAATCTTCAAGGTGTTGGTTGGTTGTTCATTTTTATTGTTTATTTGGGTTGCAAAGCTTAGAGAAAATTACCATTAATCAGCTTAGTCAGCTATTCAATATTGTAAATAATAGTTTTTACATTTCCGCATTGATGAATTAGTTAATTGACCACTGTTCAGGGCTCATCTACTTGACTCTCAAACAATTAGCTGCCACATTTCACCACTGCCTATGGGGGCAGAGAAACAGCAGCCGGGTATCCCCTGAAATCACTCTCAGAATGGACATTTCCTGAGAACTAGCTGGCCATCATCCCTGACTCAGGCCCCAAATTCAGATTCTTGAGGCCTTTATCTGCAATTTAAAACTATTCTGCACCAGAAGAATAGAAAGACTCAACACTTTCCTCAACAGGAAAAGCATATCAATTGAAGATTGTTAGTCTGATACCTACCCCTCATTAAATGACTACAGACTACAATGTACTTACTTTTGGGTTCTGCCATCTGCCTTTTGCATTTACCGTCTCACAGAGATGCTCATTTTCACACCTAACAATCCTAGAAAAAGGCCATAAGCCAGAGGTAGCCTGATGAATGTATGCCATCTAAAAACCTGCTACCCAGCTGTGAAAGTCAATGCAACTTAAATATGCAAAAGTAACTTGGGAACCAGGGCCGGAGATAGTTTTATTACTTTATATTTGAAAAGAGAGAGGCCAGAAAAATTGCAGAGGACTGAGGAGTTTAGAGAAAGTTGAAAGAAGACAGCTGCCAAGAAAATGTCCCCAGTGGTTTGGTGGCTGAAGAACTTTTCAATCCCAAGATGTCTAATGTTTCATTTGAATATGTCTGTGTGTATGTAATGTGCATTTCCATTCTGATGTACTTCAGAAATGTCTTCCACTCACACAAAATTATCTTGGATGGGAGTATGTTTATTTTTGTTGGTTAAATTTGGGGGGTGTCACTTTTGTGTGTATGTGTAAAATAAGGAAAAGATCCCAGCCCTTCTCCAGATGGACTCAGCAGGGAATTGGAACAACATGAACAAGGCAGCAGGTCAACTTCAGAGTCAACTGGCAGAAGCAGGTATCCAAAACCAGAGGTTACCTTGAGGACACAAGTCCCTCTGAAGCTGATGGCAATCTTGAAAGGGCTGTTTTCCTCAAACCAGGGAATGGGGCACAAATCAATCTGCTTTCACCTTGAAGGATTAGGGAGATCTACAGATTTCCAGGAAGCATAAATGTTTGCTTTGAACAAAGCACCATCCGATTAAGTGATTACAGAACCACAAAGGTTTTGTGTGTCTCTTGCCTGCTAGAAGGCCAGAGGAATGCAGGACTGTGTCAGTTACATATCCTGAATAAGAGCTAGACTGCTGTTTTCCCAGTCTGTGGTTTAAAAGAAGTTGGTGCTAGAGAACTGACCTTTTGACCTTGAGCTAGCACATTAAATATGCAATTATTTCTATGGAGTTTTAAGGTTCACTTTTCTTGAGAAAGGCTCAGAGACCTGGCCTAAAGTGGTATAGATACACCAATATTTTGTGGTCATAGAACGTTTTTCAATTGTCTCTGATAACACATTCCATAGAAACCAGATTTGAATTTTCTGTAAAATGGTTATTGAAGACATTGTCCATTTTGCCATTCCCTGTCTGCAGCAGACTACCAGTGGCCTGTCAAATATTTTTAGTGGTGTAAATTACTACCCAGAAAAAGACCGCATTTCCCAGCTGGCCCTTCATCTTTATACAATGTGACATGTGACTAAATTCTAACCAATAAAATAGGTGCAGAAGTTTTGTGTGAAATTTCAGACAGTTTTCTTAAATATGAAGGGACAAGTAACTTGGGGCTTAGTCTTTTTTGCTGACAGCCTAAACCACAGACTCGAAGGCAGATGCTTCAGCAGCTCTCTTGGACTGAAAGATAATCTGGGGTGGAAATCACGAATCTTTAGGGTGGCAGATCAGAAAGTAGGAGACTGGGTCCTTGGTGACACTGTGAAGATTTTCCAAACAAGGTAGAATTCTTTATGTCTGACCTTCTTTTACATGAGAAATAGCTGCTAATTATTTAAACCATTTTTATTTGGGTTTCTCCTGTTGTGTGCAGCAAATCTAATTGTCTCTTATACAAGGATATGCATTGTGAGTCTCTTATAGAGTTCAGTGCCAAGAAAGACTGTTTTTTCTCTAGTAGGTTTACTTCATATCACACTGCCTTTGCTTCTTTTGCTCTTATCTACCAAGAAGAGCAGAGTTAAATTCAGTCGTTGTGTGAAGTAATGACTCTTGCCCTAAGCTGCTGATATAATGATTTCCATCCCTTCCCTCTGCTCCCAGCCTGACCCATTCCCACATGTTCTAGTAGGTTACCTGCATTTGAATAGTCCCATCACATTAAAAGATATATATGTAGTCAGGGAATTTAGTACAATCTGCTGATTAGGTGATTTATTGTACTTTAGAGAGAAAACATACAGGAAGAGGGAACTGTAACTTAAATCACTATACAGTCTCTCTGAGTTGAAGGGTAGTCTCTCTCTCTCTGCTCACCAAACAAATCCAAGTCAAATGTGACCTATGCACATTTATGAAACAATCTGAATTATAACTAAATAATGTTCTTATGCTGTTGTTTCCTTCATGTATACAGAACTCAGGAACCAAAAACATGACTATTTACAGGCACAAATTAGTTGGTGTTGGATCATTAATTTTTATGATAACAGTAAGTGGCACAGCCAGGATACTGATTCCTACGTGCAGAAAATAATTATTTATAAAGCACAGTCTCAAAACAAAACAAAACAAAACACTTCTCTGCTAACAGCCATCACCTCCTCTCCTCTTTGAGTGTTTTTTTTTTTTTAATTAGGAAGAACATATAACGGAAAATAAGCTTACACAGATTCTGCCGTTGCACCCCCGCCCCCACTGGTCATGAGGCGCCGGCACCTCGAAATCAGCGACCTCACATTGACACACCTCAGCCCCTCACCTACCTGTTCTCAGGTTCCTCCCGGACTCTGGAAACTTCTCAGATCTTTGGGGACTTTCCCCAGGTATGAATACTTGGGAGAGAAATGGGGAGTGATTTTCATCACATTATACAAGAAAATGCAGCTTCATTTTTATTGGAAAATAGTTCAGACTTCGATCTCTGCGGGTGGATGAAGTTGTGCTTGCAGTAGGTGATTTTGATAAACCTGCTGTCAATAGGAGAATAAAGTTATATTTCCTTCGGGCAATGTCCTACTTAAGCACAAAGATTTTCTTAAGCAGAGTATTTGGAAAACATAACTCAATACAGTAACAAAAGGGTTTTTTTTTTTTTAATCCTCACCCAAGGACATGTTTGCTGATTTTTTTTTTTTTAAGAGAGAGGGAGGAAGAGAGAGAAACATTGATTGGTCGCACCCCAACTGGGGATCAAACCTGCAATTTAGGCATGTGGCCTGACTGGGGATCTAACCAAAACCCTTTGGTATATAGGACAAGGCTCCAACCAACTGAGCCACCCACCCAGGACAACAGAAGCGTATATTTCCCCTAAGAGATATCCTGGAATCCCAGAGTGAGAATTGGCTTCACTTCTGCACGTAGGTTTCAGTTTCCAGAATTGTGCTGGCCCCTCTATCCACACCTTGGTCAGCACTTGCGCTCGCTGACGACGTCATGTTCCTGTGTTGACTCTCTAGGACAGGCACAACAGCACAGTGCCAGGAGTACATGTGTATAGTGGGGACACAACAAATGCCGAAATGAAATGTTTCTCATTTAAGTCCCTCTTGCCAGTTCCCCATTTTTCACAGAAAGAGAGACCTGCACATACCCACACTCAGTCTATTTTTTTACTTGAAAAAAAAAACCCATCTGCATTCTCCTCTCCTAGCCATTCATGTTTATTGAATTATGTTTTGCTTTCCTAGTTAGATGTGGTTCTTGGTGTTTTGACTGGCCCCCTCCCTTTGAATGAGTGGGAAACTAGCTCACTCCTTCATTGACAAGCTAAAAGTAGTTCCAACAGCAATAAAAATAGGGCATGCTATTAAATGTTAAAGAAGATTCAGCAAGTTGGCATGAATGGCTGCCTCCCATAATACCTGGTCTCATCGCTGAACCCTCAAGGTCTAAAAACCAACTCTACAATGCACGTGCTCTCCTATTGCATGGAGCACATAAGGCATGAATTTTTATTAATCAATTATTCTAATTAAGAAAGATTAGTCTGATTAGTCATGAAATGGATTGCCAATTTCCAAATAATTTAAACACAATAAATATAATAAATAGAAAAAAATACACTGTGCAAATATTTTTTCAAAATCCAGAAAGCATTTCCTGATTGTATGTAAACCATTTTGCCTGCTTCCTGGAATATAATGTTTTCAACTTTAACTGGAATCAGTTTCGTGTTATAATGGCAGTTATGTTCAGATCAGCTATTAAACAAAGAAATACAGACAAAGAACTCATTATATTGATCCAGCCTTGAAAAAAATATATATGTGATATATAATATATGTATACATATCACATATACATAGAAGAAATGGAAGGAAGAGGCTGAAGTATAAATGACTAAAGCATGATGAGGAAGATATATATTTTTAAATATATTTTATTGATTATGCTATTACAATTGTCCCATTCCCTCCCCCTTTATTCCCCTCTGCCCTGCACACCCTCTCCCACCTGCATTGCCCCCTCTTAGTTCATGTCCATGGGTCGTACATGTAAGTTCTTTGTCTTCATTTCTTACAGTATTCTTGACCTCCCCCTGTCTATTTTGTACCTACCATTTATGCTTCTTGATCCCTGTACCTTTTCCCCTATTCCACCCTTCCCCTCTGATAACCCTCCATGTGATCTCCATTTCTGTGACTCTGTTCCTGTTCTAGTTGTTTGCTGGGTTTGTCTTTGTTTTTTTTAGGTTCAGTTGTTGATAGTTGTGAATTTGTTGCCATTTTAGTATTCATAGTGTTGATCTTCTTTTTCTTAGATAAGTCCTGTTAACATTTCATATAATAAGGGCTGAGTGGTGATGAACTCCTTTAATGTGACCTTACCTGAAGAGCACTTTATCTGCCCTTCTATTCTAAATGATAGCTTTGCCGGATAGAGTCATCTTAAATGTCGGTCCTTGCCTTTCATGGCTTGGAATACTTCTTTCCAGTCCCTTCTTACCTGCAAGGTTTCTTTTGAGAAATCAGCTGATAGTTTTATGTACACTCCTTTAGAGTAACTGTCTCCTTTTCTCTTGCTGCTTTTAAAATTCTCTCCTTATTTTTAATCTTGGGTAATGTAATTATGATGTGCCTTGGTGTGTGCTTCCTTGGGTCCAATTTCTTTGGGACTCTCTGAGCTTCCTGGACTTCCTAGAAGTCTATATCCTTTGCCAGACTGGGGAAGTTCTCCTTTATTATGTTTTCAAATAAGTTTTCAATTTCTTGCTTCTCCTCTTCTCCTTCTGGCACCCCTATGACTCTGATGTTGGAAAGTTGAAAGTTATCCCAGAGGTTCCTAAGCCTCTCCTCATTTTTTTGAATTCTTGTTTCTTTTTTCTCTTCTGGTTGAATGTTTATTTCTTCCTTCTGTTCCAAACCGTTGATCTGTGTCTTGGTTTCCTTCCCTTTATTGTTGGTTTCCTGTAAATTTTCCTTTATTTCACTTTTCATAGCTTTTACCTTTTCCTCTTTTTTTTTTGCGACCATACTCAACCAACTCTGTGAGCATCCTAATTAGCCATGTTTTGAACTGTGCATCTGACAGGTTGGCTATCTCTTCGTTGCTTAGTTGTATTTTTTCTCGAGCTTTGATCTGTTCTTTCATTGTGGCCATATTTCTTTGTCTCTACACACCTGTTACACAGTAAGGGGTGGTGTCTTGGGTATTCACCAGGGCTGGGCAACCCATGTTGCAGTGTTGTAGCACCGTCTGGGGAGAGCAGTCTGAGAGGGGAAAGTGCCACTTGCTCTGCTGTCTACCAGCTTTCAGTCACTTCCCCCAGTACCCACAAGCAAATTTGGCCCTTTTGGTGCTGATTCCCAGGTAGGCAGGTCTTTGTACATTCTAGGACCCTGTGGATCTCTCCAATGAAGTCTCCCGTGAGGCTGAGAGTTTCTCCTGCTGCCTTAACCCCCACAGATGATTTTAGTCAGAGGTTTTGAGGCTTTTTTCCCCATGCTAGAACCCTGGGTTGCGTCTGTTTCACTTCGCAGATGTTCCTCCTGGTTTATCTGCACACAAATGTGGGACTGCCTGGTCCTCCAGCTGCCGCCTTGCCATGAGTCCTCTCCACCCTGCTGCCCATCTCTGCCTCTTCTACAGGTCTGGATGAATACTTCTTCTTTAACTCCTTGGTTGTCAGACTTTCATATAGCTCAATTTTCTGTCAGTTCTGGTTGTTTTTTGCTTTTAAATTTGTTGTTCTTCTTTTGGTTGTATGAGGACGCATAGTGTATCCTCTACCTGCATTTTAGCTTGTGGAGCAGGAAGATATGTATTTTAAGGAACTGTATCCAATAACTATTAATACAAAACTATTAGGACATCTGAGTAAAGACTCTACAGGAATAATGAGAGGTAATATCTGGATACTACCCTAAAAAAATCTTGAGTAATAAGATACGTATGAAACAACAGTAAATTAATAGTATAAGACCAAACACACAAGCAAAATTGTAGGAACAGCCAGAAACTCTTTACAGGTCAGAGGCAGGAGAGGCTTCTTCTCAGAGCAAAACTCAGGGACCACCAAGAAGGGTTAAGTAACTCTAACTGAAGCTAAAGCTTCTAGGAGTCAGTCCATCTTCTGACTCAAGTTCTAGTTCCCACCAGTATCCCCGACCCCTTACTGCTCTCACCAGACCAACCAACCATATTTAGTCTCTCAATTACCACCCAGAACTCAGTGGATAACAGAGCAAGCAAATTGACTTCCCAGACTTATATGAAGCGCTTATGTCACAGAATCTGAGATGAGATTACTATGTAGGAAGTTTATTAGGGAGTGTTCCTGGGATCAACAGTGGGGAAAAGGAATTAGTATTGAATAGAGGAAGAATTGAGGTCATGTTGCATTCAATTCAAGGTCTCAGCCAACCCCACTGGAAGCTCCCAATTTAGCTGGGAGTGCTTAAGAGTTGTTTCAAGTTGGTTCAATGCACCCAGGCCATTACTTTCCCAAGTCAACAAGTCAGGGGATTAAGCTGCCCTGGGAAAGGGTTGTGACCTTGGCTGTGTTTGGCTCTGTTCAGTCAAAGGAAGACAGCTCTTTACAGCTGGGATATTGTTACCAAACCAAAGTCCATGTGCCCAATGCTTCAAACAGCCAAGACTCAAACCATCAGGGTTTGGAATATGGAAATGATTATTGATCAAGAAAGCCCCAACCGAGAAGATGGGATGCCTAATGGTACCTCAAATCCACCTTCCTTGCAGGACCACACCAAGGGTTTTTTAAGGGGTTGTGGGGACAGGTATGCGAAAGTGCTGGTGGGGCAAGTTTTAATTGGAGGACCTCGGAGCTTGGCCATTTATGATGAAGGGACATCAAGATGGAATCATCCTGGAAAATAAACGTGTTTTCACATGTTTCAGAGGGGGCTTCTGAAAGTGTTCCATGTTCAAGTTCCAGTTCTGTCCTGGTGCTTTGGTTCTGTTTGTGTATTGGAGCCGTTGGGGGGGGCGGCGGTGGGTAGGTGCAAGACTTTGGTTTCTGGTACAGCTGGAGGTCAAGATTTTGGTCTATTGTCTCTCAAAGATAATTCAGCACTTCATCAAACTGAGTGGGTTCTGCAGGTCCAAGGGAAATAAATCTTTCGGTCCTGGAGGGGAATCAGAGTGTCTCAGGCCAACATTCAAATTGGTTACACATTTTTGCCATTTAAGTCTCCCCAAGTTGATCAGTATTTTGAGAATTGTCTTTACTCACTTTATGCATGTACTCAATATATTGATGTATCCTGATTAGTATTATAATTAACAAGTCTAAGTAATAAGAAATACTATAACTGTGTAGATGATAAAACTTGAAAGCACTGAATCATTATGCTCATGCCTTCTTTTTCTAATAGAATAGCTCTTCCTTCTCTCTTGCCCAGCTGTTGCTAAGTAATTTACAACTCAAGAAAGGCTAATGGTGGTATAAACAATGCACAGATGTCTCTGATTTCTTTATTGTGTTCATCTGGGAGATGTTATGAAAATTGTTTCTCAGTTTTGCCAGAGCTCCTTGAGGAGAGTGATCATGAGGGCAATGAACAAATGGATGTGAAGAGACCAGTCCTGTGCTTCCTGTCAGAGAAGGTGATCAGAGGTGCTGCAACGGGAAGCCATCAGAAGCTGGACTTCTGAAAAATTGTTTCATAGAGACTTTAACTGTGATATATAAGCAGCCATTTATATGATAGAATATGCAGAAATATGACAGTAGCTGGTTGAGGTTCTCACTCAATAACTGTAATAGAGCATTCTGCATGGTGTGGGCTCAGCTCCCACTGGGAGATGAACAGGACCCATGTCCATGGATAGGTTCTCCCGTGGGGAATCAGGCCTGCAATGTGCCTAGGCTGCTATGAGTCTTGCTTTTTGCTAAAACTCCCTCACCCTGAATTGAGGACATTTACTGCAAAGCAACTTCCTAAAAACCATGCTAAACCTCCCAAGGATGAGTGTAACTGGTTCAACTACTTTTGCCTTTTCATTTGCAGATATCCCTTTTCTGTGATGTGATTAGCAGCATTGGCTCCTTTGTTTTCTGTAAAAGGTAACCACCTAAAGTGAGCCTGTGCATAGTTAATGAGGACCTTCTTGTAATGTGCCCAGTAAGACAATAAAAGCTCATTGGAGCAAGGGCTGAGGCTTTTGCTCCCCTTTAGAGAAAAGCCATGCTGTCCCTTTTATTCCACCCGACTCAGTAGTCTGTGTGAATGTCTCATTTCATCCATAATGACATGGACACTGAGAGCTGGTGTCTGCCTCAATAACTTTATTCATTCATCAACAAATTTCTGTGGACCCACTAAAAAACTTAGAAATACAGTAGCAGATACAACAGATACAGTCATGGCTTTCATGGAGACTACCAAATAGTAGAGTAAATAAACATTTTTAACTGAAAAAGTGACATTGAGACCGAGATATGAAAAACAAGTTGGATTTAGAATTCAAAGAAGTCAGAGGGAAGTGTTCTAATATATATATATATATATATATATATATATATATATATATATATATATATAATTGATTATGCTATCACAGTTGTCCCAACTTCCCCCCATTATCGCCCTCTACTCAGTAACCCCCTTCCCTCCAGCAATCCCACCCCCTTAGTTCATGTCTATGGGTCATACATATAAGTTATTTAGCTTCTCCATTTCCTATATTATTCTTAACATCCTCCTGTATATTTTGTACCTATCAATTATGCTTCTTATTACCTGCATCTTTTCCCCCATTTCCTCCCTTCACCCTCCTTGATGATAACCCTTCAAATGGTCTCCATATCTATTATTCTGTTCCTATTCTGGTTGTTTGCTTAGTTTGTTTTTTTAGATGCAGTTGTTAATAGTTGTGAATTTGTTGCCATTTCATTGTTCATTGTTCTGCTCTTCTTTTTCTTAAATAAGTCCCTTTAACATTCCATGTAATGATGGCTTGGTGATGATGAACTCCCTTAGCTTTACCTTATCTGGGAAACATTTTATCTGCCTATCCATTCTAAATGTTAGCTTTGCTGGATAGTGGTTATAGGTCTTTGTTTTTCATTACTTTGAATATTTCTTGCCAGTTCCTTCTTGCTGGCAAAGTTTCTTCTGAGAAATCAGCTGATAGTTTTATGGGCACTCCTTTGTAGGCAGCTCTCTGCTTTTCTCTTGCTACTTTTAAGATTCTCTTTTTATCTTTAACCTTTGACACCTTAATTATGACGTGTCTTGGTGTGGTCCTCTTTGGGCCCAATTTGTTTAGGACTCTCCATGATTCCTAGACTCTCATGTCTATTTCCTTTGCCAAATTAGAAAAGTTTTCTTTCACTATTCTTTCAAATAAGTTATTAGTTTCTTGCTCTACCTCTTCTCCTTCTGGCATCCCTCTGATTCAGATGTTGGTATGTTTGGAGATGTCCCAGAGGCTTCTTATACTGTTCTCATTTTTTAAAATTCTTGTTTCTTCTTGCTGTTCTGGTTGAATGCTTATTTCTTCCTTTTGTTCCAAATCATTGATTTAAATCCTGGCTTCCTTCCCTTCACTGTTGGCTCCCTGTAGAGTTTTCTTTATTTCACTTAGTGTAACCTTTGTTTGTTCCTGGGTCTTTTTTATTTTATTGCCATGCTCAGTGAGTTCTTTGAGCAGCCTGATCACCTGTGTTTTGAACTCTGAATCTGATAAACTGGTTATCTCTGTTTCTTTTAGTTATTTTTCTGGGGTTTTGTTTTGTTCTCTTATTTGGGCCATATTTCTTTGTCTCCTCAATTTGGCAGCCTCCCTGTGTTTGCTTCTGTTATTAGGTAGAGCTGTTTGACTCCCTGTCTTAGTAGTGTGGCCTGTTGTAGAGAAGGCACCTGTAAATTGTGTAGGGCAGAGCCTCAGGTAAACACCAGAGCAGGGCAACCCACTTCACTGCTTTGTGGTCCTGTGTTGGGGGAGGGCTTAGAGAGGTGCCAATGGTGCCCCCTACCTTCTGGAGGTTTGCCTGCACTTGCAGTTTCCAGTCCTTCACCCATTCTCCATATGTGACTGGCATACCTCTAGCTGTTGTCTTGGTGCTCTTTTGGTGCTAGAGAGTGGGTGTGTTTGCATATGTTGCAAGACCATGAGAGCCCTGTAAGTGAAATCTCCTGAAGATCTGGCAGTTTCTCCCACCACCCCAATCCCCACTAATTTTTACAGCCAGAATTTATGGGGATTTATCTTCCTGGTGCTAAAACCCTGGTCTCTGGTCTGGGTGGGGCTGGGATTGCTTACTCCCAAGGTATCCTTCCTGATTTTTATTCACCACATGTGAATGTGGGACCATAGTGTTCCACCACTGCCGCCACCTTGCCATACTACACAGTGTCTCCTAGCCTCTCTGCCATCTCTGTGTCTATGCCCATCTCTGTATCTCCACCTTTCCTACCTGTTTATATGAATAATAAATGTGTCTTCTTTAAATCATTGGTTGTCAGACTTCCATATGGTTTAATTTTATGACAGTTGTAGTTGTTATTTATTTAGAGGTTTAGTTGTAATTCTCTCTGTGGTTGTTCAAGGAAGTGAAGTGTGTTTACCTACACCTCCATCTTGACTGGAAGTCTCCAGGGAAAAGTGTTCTAAGTAAAGGAGAGAGCATATGTGAAGCTCCAGAGGAAAAAAAAGAGCATGGTGTACTTTAGAAAGTGACCAAAATAACATTGTTTTCTCAAGGGCAATAGTGCAGGGGAGGAGTTGGAAGTCGGGGGAGAGAGGGACTAAAATCATGAAAGGCACCATAAACCATGTTAAATGCCTTGGGCTTTATTGTCCAAGGGACATAAAGATGCCATTGAAACAGTTGAAGGAGAAAAAAGATTAGGCCATAATTTAATTTTATAAAAATTACTTTGGTGGCAATGTAGAGAGTAAGCTGTGGAGACCAAAGCTGCGGGTAGAAATCAGGAAGGAGGAAAGAGATGATGAGAGATTTTATTAGGGTAGTATAGTGGAGCTGGACAGACATGATTACAGTGAAGAGATGACTGGCATTTGGAATCACAAGTGGTTAATGATTGATTGAATGATGAGGGGAAGGAGAGAAAAATCAGGGAGTGCTCCCAGATTTCTAATGAAGTAATTTGGTGGAGATTCGTGCCTTTTACTGTGTCAGGGAAGGCTGGGAGGAGAAAGCCTTCTGTACATTTGAGGTCGAAACACCTTTGAGACATTGAAGGGTAGATTTTCAGGAGCAATTTGACCTTGCTGAGTGGATTGCCTGGACTAGAGATGTACATTAAAACCATGTGAAAGAATGAAATGGACCAGGGAAAGTTTAGGAACCAAAAAGAGTAGCAGATTTAAAACAGAGCCATAGAAACAAATCAATGTTCTAGGGTTAGGTAGAGAACCAAGAGTCACAAATGCATCAGAGAAAGAACATGCAAAGAGGTAGGAAGTTATTACTGAGTCAATATTATTAGCTGAGTACTAATCTGCTTCTTTTTTCTAGACCTTTTCCAGTCTCCCAGGCAGTTTAGCATTGCCATTAGATTGAGTTCTAACTAATGCAATGGGAGTGAAAGTGATGAAGGCCATTTTCAAAGCAGACACATGAACATCTCCTGTAATGATCTCTCTCCTTCCAATCAGGTGGCTCAATGTCAAGTCCTAGAGGAAGCCAGAATCTTTCCTTATCCCTTGAGTGAAAACATTACTGGACTTTACCTGAGTGAGAAATAAACTTTTGTGTTAAGCCACCAAAATTTGGGGGGTTATCTGTTGTAGCAGAATGAGCTTCACTTACACAATGTGTAATCACAGAAGTCAAAAAAAAGAGGCTATTTCAAACAGGAAGGAGTATTCAATAATATCAAATGACTGCTGAGAAGTCAAACAATTAAGTACTGAGAAGAGTCTCTTAGGTCTAGCAGCATATGGGTCCTGAGTGACCTGCATGTATGCATATTTGCAGCTAAAAATCTTTAGGACACACTGAAACATGTCTACAACCTTGATGGTGGTAGTTATTTTAAGGCTGCTTCTGCATTCATAAATCAGTTTGGCTATTTTGACAAACTTTGCATATGGGTGTTTTAAATGTCATCTTTCAATTAAATACTACTTCTGAGATTGGTTGTGTAATTGGATTTTGTTCCTTGACTTGGTGCTCAGTTTTTCACTGACCAAGTAGATTATTTGATGCTCTGAGTCCATTAGGTAGAAGAAACAAGGCCTAACCAATCTGATAGAGAAAACTCTGAAATCTATAGTAATCAATCAGTCAGTGACTGGTTTGCCTGACTACAACCACCGCACCTATTGTAAATTCTCTGAACTTTCTAAATCAGTGATCTAAACCTAAATTTTACACACACTAAGCCTTGGTGTCTTTAACTGATATGGGGGCCTTGTTAAAAATGTAGGGGTCTGGACCCCCACATCCAAACGAGAATTCACATTTTTTAACAAGCCCTTCAACTAATTCTGAGCAGCATCGTCCTTAGCCCATATACTTCAGTAATCATTGAAGTGCATCTATTTGAATGCTTTAAAATCCAAATTTTTTTTTCAAAAGAAGAATCATCACTAACTTCAGATACTTGGCACCAAAGTGAAACTCTGAAAAAAAAATCAGAAAAGCCTGTTTCTTCTAATAAAATGAAAAGGAGAATTATATAAGGCAATGTCACATTTTCTACCCTTATGAATTTACAGTATTATTTTCTTCATCTTTATACCTTGTTCCTTCACTGTGAAATTTTAAATAAAATGTTAATTCAGTGATGACATTTTCTCTCTTCTGAGGCCCAGAATATAATTAGCAGGTAATGCAGCAAGCTCCTGTAGTACTTGTTGCATTACGAACACATTATGAAAACAAGACTAGTTTTTACTAATCTCCAGAGGTACAGAAAGGCAGCTGAGGATAATATCACCTATTATGTTCTGCTAGTGCCTGAAGCCCGTGCCTTAGGCAGTTCACACAATGCCTGTTTACCACTAAAATCTCACTTACTCCCATTAAATCAGCTTCTGAAAGAATTTCTGTGTCTGCAGAAATGTCGTATGTAAAGAAGTATGCAAGTGAGCCTTTTAGAAGCTTGTATACAAAAGATTTATGCAAAAAGTGTCCATATAGTATGCCTGGCCTGACTTTATGTATAACTTATCTCCGTAGCCAATCCAATATGGAAAAGGAAGGAAGGAAGGAAGGAAGGAAGGAAGGAAGGAAGGAAGGAAGGAAGGAAGGAAGGAAGGGAAGGAGGAAAGAAGAAAGGCAGGAAGGATGGGAGGCTGAAGTTAATTAACTTCAGGTGACCAGGATAATGAGTTTTGGTGACACGAACCAGTGCAAACACTGTGATCCACCACACACAGCATTTCTTCATATAGGGTATCTATTGACAACCTGATTAAAAGCTTGAAAAGACTAATAAGTACCTTATGGAATTAAAAAGGGAAATTGGTCATGAAGTTAAACATGTGGCAAAATTTGAAAAACAGTTTTCATCCAGTAAGGTTATCTGCTACCTTCTACATGGTAGCCTCAGTCCAACAGAATCTTATTTCCCAGCAAACTCACCTTTTAAGATAGCCCTCCCTTTGTATAACCTAAAGGATAGGATCTCAGCCCTGGCTAGGTACCTCAGCTGGTTAGGGCATCCTAATATATCAAGGTTGTATGTTCGATCCCTAGGCAGGGCACATGCAAGAAGCAACCAATGAATGCATTAATAAATGGAAAAACAAATTGCTTCTTTTGCTCTCAAATTAACTTTTAAAAATTATAAAAAGGCATTTTAAAAAAAAGAATAGGATCTTCTCCACCCACACCATCCAGATGTGTTTCTGCTTTAAACACTCATTCTTCTTCTCCATTTATTCTCTCTCAATCTTGGTTTCCTCATTTGTAAAAATGGATAATAAGAGAACCAGCCTCACTAAGTTATGAGAATTAAATGAGATAATGTATGTAAAATGTTAAGGGAAATGTCTGGCATTTTCTAAGTCTTATACAATTGTTGTTCAAGAGAAATCCTAGCTAGCCACAGAAGTTTCTGCTATGCCACTATATGCATTCTTAAGATTTTGCAAAATCATACATACACGAAACACACTAGCACTCATGGGGAAAAACAGTATTAGGAGCGAGCGAATCCCCAGAAACCTATGGGATGTTTTAACCAGGGCACTAAGGAAAACAGTAAGAACCCTAAAGATAACACCAGCAGAAAGAACTCTCCACTGGCCTTTGCCCTGAGAACCAGAGTCTGTCCCCACGTTGGCGTCTCAAACCCTGGCGCTCAGGCTTCTCCCTTGGAGATGTAGGTCTTGAGCACCAGCCGCTTTAATGAAGAACAGTCACATCCAAAATAAAAATGTAATTCAGAAGCTTGCTCTCTTTTGTTGTTATTGTCTTGGTTTCCCACAAGGACACGTCTGCCCAGATTCTTA
Source organism: Tonatia bakeri (assembly GCA_004024845.1). Classification (NCBI taxonomy): domain Eukaryota; kingdom Metazoa; phylum Chordata; class Mammalia; order Chiroptera; family Phyllostomidae; genus Tonatia; species Tonatia bakeri. Next base: position 43,313 of record PVIA01000355.1, on the reverse strand, counting down.
ACCTGCATGCACAAACTGTTCAGGTAGCTTAGCGTAAAGACAGTATAGCAGGTCTTTAGGCCACTAAACCAGCCATTTGCTTGAACTAAGGAACAATATTTGAAACTTTTCAGCTTTTAAAAAAAAATTTAACTGTGAAAAAGCTTATGTTTGATCATTTCAAACAATGAATACCCTGGGAAAAACCGTGTTTGGTCCAATTTGTTTTCTGTGGTTTGCTGATGTCACCCCCTAGTTATCAGCTGCATGTGAGCCCATTTGCGTTTGAAATGCATGCTGTAGCAGAACTGTGTTATGACGAACAGTGTCTTAGCGGTCCAACTACCACTCCTCCCCACCCCAGTATTCTTTGAAAAGTGACTAGAGTTCGATCATTAAGGGTTAAAAACGCTGATCTTGCTACAAGTTTGGAATAGTATGCGCACTGGTGCACCCTGGTGGTAAGCAAAGGGCAGTCAGACTTGAGGTATTTGTCTAACAAATTAACCAGAAAAAGCAGCTCCACTGTATTAACTCCCCTCGTACCTCAGCCAGTAGTAAACAAAGAAGGCTCAACTCTGAGCTTTCTCCGAGGACATTCTTTCATTGTTGGTTTTTTTCCCCTTCTTTTGGTCATCACTCACTGCTTATTTTTTTCTTTTCTCATTTCTCCTTCAAAACTGGGTAAAAAATAAGTAGAGATTTCTGCTGTTTTATAAGCAAGAGCTCTTTTCCAGAAATATTTTGGGTCCAAGATCCTTTGAGGGGAACTAATGGGAATGTGATATTACAATGAACAGCAGGCTCAAAAAGCTTGTGGACCCTCTTTTTTTTTTAAGTTACATTCTTATTGAAATATAATATACATACAGAAAAGTGCACACATCCAAAGAGTACAACTCAATACCTTTTTACAAAGTGAACACACCTGCATAACCAGCACCCAGTTGAAGAAATAGAATAGTATCATCTCTCAGAAACCCTTAAATGCCCCCTGCCAGCCACCCCCACACCCTACAGGTAATGACATCCTGACTTCTAACACTATACTGTGCATGTAATCTTAGTGGCTTTGCAATAGTCTAGAATAGACCATATTTTGTGTAACCATTTCCCACTTTTTTAATTTGGACCTTGAAGATGCTTTTTTATTCCTAACTGCGAAACCCTTTGGGCATATATCTTTGCTGGGACTCCTCTGAAAGGTAAGGGATACTCTGAGAGACCACTGGTCACACCTGCTGTTCCTGCTCCTTCTTGGGAAGCAATAGCCCCAGATAAGAGAAGCCAAGGACTGCTGTGGATAAGGCACCACGTGCTCAGCCAGCAGCAAGGAAATGAGTCTTGTTGTACATTGGGCATGTGTTCTGCTAGTGCTGCAGCCACAGCCCCCCTGGAGCACAGCCACACTCTGAGGATCCCAGTGGCAGAAAAATCACAGTTCAAAACCAAGTTCACCGCACTCACTGACTCTCTCCACGGTGGGAGGCCACACAAGTTTCTTTGAAAGGGACATTTTTCTGAGATCCTGCATCATACAGGGTGGGGCAAAAGTAGGTTTATAATTGTTTGTATGGAAAAGAATTCAATAAGTAACAAATGCTAATCTAAGAATAAACTCTGTGTTTTGTGTACTCACAACTGTAAACCTACTTTTGCCCACCCTGTGTAAACAGTAGCCAGACTAAGTGGGGACATTTTGAACTGTGAATACGTGAGGTTGATGGCGTGTTACCAGTGTTAGGTGTGATCATTAATAAAAGAGAAGGCAGCAGAGCTCAATTCCTCCTCAGATTAGGGCAAATGGAGTGGAGGAAAAGTAGTAACCTACTTAGAGAGGAATGGCCCATGTGAGTACTCTGTGAATCCCACATTTTTGCAACCATTTCCCATGGCCTCACCACTTGGTAGCTGAAGTTGTCACTACCAGGATTTCATTTGCTTATGTCGCAGGCACTCCCTGAGCACTCAGAACTCAGAAAAATAGTGTCAAGAAACAGCCACATGTGCCCTGAGCCTGCATTCTTGCTGAGGTCAGTTATAATTGTCAGATCTAATGGATACGATGAAGCCGTCATCTGGCTGATGTCTCTACCACATTTGGCCTAATCGTCTAATCTCACACCCTCCTCTCAGAAACGATCCCGCACACTCTTCTTGTGAGTCTTCATTTGCTTTGCTTCTCTCTCTCTCTCTCTTCTCTCTCTCTCTCCCCCTCTTTCTCTCTCTTATTTTTATTATGATTTCATGGTCCTTCGTTTCTGCCTCTCTCAGCAGGACAGCTTTGTTTTCCTGTCCACGGACTCGTCAAGGCCTGTACCATTTCTGCTGCTCTGTAGCACTAGCTTGCTTGTGGCTTTGGCTTGTCATGAAGTCAGAGTTGACCTCATGTTTGCATGACCATTTGGTCCAGTGTGTGATACTATATGGTCAGATAGTCATACCTCTTAAGGCAAATGTCTGAGATAGGAAATCTGCCTGGTCACAATCAAGCCAAAAGATGGAGTGGCTTTGGGCCAGGTACACACCTCTGGTCTCCTTAGTTTTAGATGGTGGTGGGCAAGCTGCCCAATCAGTAGGCCCCATGGGGAGCATTAGGTGAAGACCAATGGACTGTAAGTTTATTTATAACACTTCTTCACTCTGTGCCCCCAACCCTATCTCTACCAAAACCATTATTTATATCTTGTTAGTCTCCTGCCCCTCCCTTTCTTATATCCACATGAAAGTTTTGCCATTTTTGCCTTACTTCCTCATGTCTTTGTAAATGTCCTTATCTCTACCTGAAATCTCCTTTACCATTTCTTTGTCTGCAAAAGTTATCTTTCAAGGTCTAACTTTACCTTCTCTGGACTAACTTTCCCTACATTTGTAAGCTTAACTCTCATTCTTCTGTACACACTTTCATTTTAGTAGTTACTATATACTATGGACCCGCTTTATCAATACAGCTAACCATGGGCATATAATTTTATCACTTTCAAGAAGATGATTTGATTCAGGTTTAAATCAATCCATAAATAGTTATTGAGCATTTACTGAATGCTCAGTTTTATTTGGCCTCCTTTAAAGTCCTTAGATCTGTTTTCATGAAAAAGATATCATTGCTGATGATTTTTTAATAATCTAATTTGGCCTTAAGGAAGAACCATCCCTCCCCGTGTTGAGTCTCATGAGGGTCAGAAGCTCCATTCTAGCTACATGTGTGGCTTTAGGGGACTTAGCAGGCCTTTTCAGGGTTTTGGTAACTGCAAAATTTATTTAATTAATCTTTACTTAGTACCTACTCTGGATCTGTCCTGGTCTAAGTACTATGATATGAAAAAACAGAAGACTGTTTATCCCCTCAAAGAACTCACAGGGCAAGGGGACGTTCACAAACAATGATGCTGCTGTGTTCTAACAGCGAGCACTGACTGCTAAGGTCTCTTGCATCTCCAAAATTATGAGGCCCTATGCCTTTTAATTAACTTATTAATAATTTATATGTAAACGAGTGTCTTTGAGGAGCTTACTCTCTTAAGGATTTAAAACATGCATCTGTAAAATTTGTTTACATTTTCAATTCATAATTGATTGTACTTAAATTTCTTCTTACAGAGTCCTGAGACTTCGTCACTGAAAGTGATTGGGAATGCAGCCACTCCAGTCTCTTCTTCTGCAGACGAGGAGACTGAGCCATGGAGAGGCTAAGGGACTTGTATCACACAACCTGCTCCTGGCGAAGGTAGACTGGGCCAACGTGTTCCACACTTCACGCATCTGCTTGCCCATAAAGACTATTTAGTCCAGCTTCTCTGTGCCCACTGAGGTGCAAAATTCCAGAGTCCTGTCAGTTTCACTGCACTTCGTTTCCCTTCTTCACAATGATTGTGCTGTCTTGAGGAACAGAACTTGAATCTCTCTACTTCACAACTTTTGAAATTATGTAGTAATATGTTCACTATATAGTGAAATTATGTAGTGATAAAGCGGGCCCACACACTTCTTTGGCCATGGAGAAAGGTCCATAAATATTGATATACACACACTAAGACATACAGTTTCAACTGCTTCCGTTTGCCCTATAATTCCTAACTAGAGTGTGCTTAGACAACATGGTTGTTCCCAAATACAAAAACTTCTTCGTTATTCAAACCACAGTGTTATCCCAGATTTTTGATTTCTCATAATCAGTAAGACCTACTAGAGATATAGTTTCTATGAACTTTTGTCTCTGAGCTGTAGGAAGAAGTACAGATTTCCAAAAGGGATATTAGAATACATCTGATTTAATCTCCACATTTTATGGACGTGAAAGCTGAAGCCAGGGGGTGAGCTGCCTTTTCTAACCTGCTGTAGACAGTCCCCAAAGTTCTAAACCAGAGCCCAGTTTTCTGGTTCCCAGGCAGTGTGCCTGTCTAAATGAAAGAGTTCCACTGGAATACTCTCAGAAAATAGTATTCACATGATGGATGAATGCAAAAATGAAATTAAAGTTATTTTTCTCCAAAAAAGAAAAAGTCAGAGGAAAGCTTTCAACATCTTTCCTGGCCTCTCATTCACAAGATCCCTTTCTTCTCAGGGGGTTCCATAGGTCCATGCAGGTTTGCTCTGGATAATAGGGAGACATTCCGTCTGTCTTAATGAAAGTAGGAGAAAAAGGATGAACCGTCCATATTTGCCATAATGATATTTTTGTTGATATAAAAATAGTTTGTCATGGAAATTCCTTGAGCCATTGTTTTCTGCCCACAGATGGTTTCCTCAAAATTTTCCAAATTAAGGAATTGTTGACACTGTATCTTAAGCACAAATATTTGTACAAATTGGAGCTTCCTTAAGATCAGTCAGGACCAGTGTGGACGTGCTGTGAACCAGACAGCCTCATGGGAGGCAGTCCTCACTCGGCATTTCCGAGGACTTCTGTGCTCCATACTGACACATCTGGTCTTCGCGCTATTTCTCTTCTTTTAACCCCGAGAGAGCATTATACCTTCCTCAGTTTTCTTCAGCCCTTGCTCACTCTTCTCTCTGAACATCCTCCCCTTATCTGACTGTGGTCTTTCTCACGTTTTCTTTTTTTCAGGTTTCAGGACAAATCCATCCTAAGACAGGGCATGATCGGGCAGCATGAGAATTTATAGCCTATAAGCTCCTCATTGGGGCAAAAAAAAGGAATATTTCACTTTTATTCTCTACATATTGATGTTAAGTAGATATTACCTTACTGTCCCTGTGTTTTGAGTTAGATGATAAGCCTTCACTTTATTTTAAAAATAGGCTCCCGGTGAGTAGGCTTCTGTCTCTGACCTAATCAGGAAGCAAACTCCAAGCCCTTTCGGGAATATCCTGATTCTGACTCCCAGACAGAAATGCTGTTGGGTTATATCTGATTTTTGGGACCCGAACCCTTGAGGCAATTCACTTACTCTTCTCAATGGGATTTTATTTGTTAATATTTTCCTCTCATTCTATTGCAGCCTGAAGTCCTATCTTTAAGAAAGCTCTTAAAATATTAGAGAGAAAAAGCAAAAAAGCTAGCCTCTAAGCCATAGGCAAAGAGAAGCCAGAGGCAGGCTGGGAAATCTCCGTTTGGTTGTGGCAGCAAAGCCTAATGGGAAGAAAACCGTGAATTAAGCAGAAGGCTGCTGTTTGATCAGAGGAGGCAACCCATTCGTCAACTTCCGGCCCGTACTAGAAAAGAACCGCACGTGTCCGAAGGAGTCGATTTGGTTTAACCTGCTACGATCACTTCCAGACAAAGTACTGTATTTTTGCCGTGTATAATGCACACCCTCGGTTTGTGCGCATTATACAAGGCACACTAGTACTTCGGAGTGTATGCCTGAGTCGTCGAGCCCATCCTGCACCCTGCCTTTAGAGGCTCAAATGCGACTGGACTACCTTGGTTGCATCCCCACCCCACGAGGAGAGGCTGAGAGACAGACCTATCCCAGTCTTCCAGTTTTAGGAGATATCTGAGCTAGAAGAGTTACGTGGCTCTTTTCTCAGGCAACTTCACTTGCTGGCTCCTCCCATACCCATATTCCTGGCATCACAAGCCGACCCTGGGAAGCTGGGACCGCTGCACTTGGAGTCCTGTCTTCTCTGCACTGCACTATTCGTGGCAGAGGTGGGTGATGGGAAAAGCCCTGAGCGCTATTCTCTATTATCTGCTCTCTAGCGCAGCTGTGGTACCTCCCTGGAACCTGGCCTAATGGTTTTGTGCAGTCAGATAATTACTCACTGGACTATCTTCATTGAGCACATGCTGGGGAGAAAAATAACAGCAGGATACAGAAAGCATTATCTGCCTCGGACTCGAAATTGGCTTCCGACGACTTGACTGTGGTTCATGGTAGGAAAGGAAAATGAATAGTCTGCCTTTTATTGCTAGGAATGCTTTGGCTGAGCCCTTGCCCCAGAACCTCACAACCATACATCAGAGAGTGCAGGTGTTGCAGGCAGTTTTCCAGGGGTGAGGATGGATAATAGAACCATCTATATGGCTGTCCCTGTTGGTTCTTGTTGAGACCAGTGGCATGTGTTTGTGCCATGATGTGGGAGAGGGGTGTCCCATCTGTATTTGAGTTTGTGTTATGGCTCCAGGTGACCTTTGTTAAAACACAGGAATGTTACCTGGATGGGGGACACTCAGACACATCGACCCTCTGCTGAGTACTTTAGAAGATTTGGTTAAGGTAATGTGGCTTGAATATCCAAAGCCCTAAAAAGAGGCAAGATTTCATGAGAGGAAGAAGTTAAGAAAGATTTCTTGGCAGTTTAGATCTTTGTAGGTTGTAAAAATCAGGACACTGTACATTCAGGGGCTATCACACAAGGTCTGAGAGCCTAGGCAATGTTTAGAGAGAAACAACTAAGCAGTCCAGGAGGAGGAAAACTGTAAGGACATTCAGATGGATGATAGGGGTAAGAGATGAGGTGAAATAGCCCCAAAGGCAAATATTTTTGTTGTTTTGATTTTTTGTAGTTTTTCTCTTTTTTTTAATTGTTCAAGTTTGCATTTCCACCCCCACTCCCCTCCACCCCAGTCATCCCCAGCTCCCTCTGATGATCCTGCCCCCCTTGGTTTTATCCATGTGTCTTTTATAGTTGTTCCTGAAAACCATTTCCCTCTTCCCCTGCATTATCCCCTCCCATCTCCCCTCTGGTTACTGTGTTTGTTCTTAATTTCAGTGTGTCTGGTTATATTTTACTTGTCTGTTTCATTGATTAGGTTCCACTTAAAGGTGAGATCATATGGTATTTGTCTTTCACTGCCTAGCTTGTTTCACTTAGCATAATGCTCTCCAGCTCCATCCATGCTGTTGCAAAGGGTAGGAGCTCCTTCTTTCTTTCTGCTGTGTAGTATTCCATCGTGTAAATGTACCATAGTTTTTTGATCCACTCATTTACTGATGGGCACTTAGGTTGCTTCCAGCACTTGGCTATTGTAAATTGTGCTGCTATGAACAAAGGCAAATCTTTTTTTTTTTAAGGTTTTACTTATTTTGTTTTAGACAGAGGGGATGGGAGGGAGAAAGAAAGGGAGAGAAATATTAATGTGTGGTTGCCTCTCTTGTGCCCCCTACTGGGGACCTGGCCTGCAACCAAGGCATGTGCCCTGATTGGGAATTGACCCGTGACGCTTTGGTTTGCTGACCAGTGCTCAGTCCACTGAGCCACACCAGCCAGGGCAACAAAGGCAAATCTTGATGGAAGTTCTCCTTTGATTTGGATGTGAGCTTTGAGGAAATCAAGTGACCTTAAGAGCAGGAAATATTGTTAAAATATATTACTTAAAATTAAGTTTAGACTTTTTTAAAAGCCAAATAATCTTAGAACATCAAATACCTAGCAGCCAACTTTCTGGAAGTCTTGATTCATCCTTGTCAAATAAAACACTGGGTCTGTTTGGCCATTGATGAGCAGCTCGTGGCCACTTACCGTATTGGTCACTGTGAGAAGTGTCAGAACTTGCCACAGTCAATGTTGGGGAGCCACCTGCATTAAGTAGTCTCCTGCTCCACTGCTAAGTGCCCATATTGGTCAGTGTACACCCTTGTTAATGATTTCGTGCTTCAATCCAATCCCAGTCACAAACACAAAGGTGAAAAAACAGACACTGACTGACGTGCCACTGCAGTTCACATTGCAATAACCATCTTCCTTAGTCACCAAGATGAAAACACTTCAGCCAAAATTCAGGAGGCTTCTGAATTTAGTATAAATTGCTATCACGGCATTTAGTATATTTTATTCAATGAAATGGTTTTTATTCAATTGCAGTGTATTGTAAAAGCTTGTTGGAAACAGAATTTAAACAGTATTTTGAAAGCAGGAAAAACCACCTTCTAGTATAGGGATATCGCTATTTTTAAAATCTCATTAAGTTAAAATAAAAGATAATTTGGGGGTTGATAAGTAACTATTAAATAATATAGAAATGACTACTTTCACCATTTAAAATTTTAATTGTAAGACTTTAAATGTTTATGTGCAACTCCAATATTCTTTTCCTAGACTCATGATTTTTAAAAATAAAGTGAAAAGTTCTTTCATTTTGGGAGATCCAGCCAAGATGGAGGCATAGGTAGAAACCCTTCACTTCCTTGCACAACCAAAAGGATAACAACCAATCTAAAATCAACAAACAACCAAAATTGCCAGAAAATCAAACTGCATGGAACTACGACAACCAAGGAATTAAAGAAAAGATCAACCAGAACAACCAGATGGGTAAGGTGAACCCAGTGGACCCAGACGGCTCAGAAAAACCTCGGAGATGCAGCTGGGGGCCAGGGCTGATTGCAGACCTCAGCAGAGCTGTGCAAGAGGGGTTGACTTAAGAGGAAAAGTGATACTTGGAACTGACTGTGAGCTAAGGCTGGGGTTGCCCTGGTGAGAGATACTTCCAGTCTGACATGAGAATCTGTTGCGAAGTGCAGTAGAGAGGAGTAGGCAAGCCGCATTGTTCCCTCTCTGGCCCCTCCCCCACAGGCAGCACAGCAAAGAGGATTGCTATACCTAAGGCCCCACCCCTAATAACCTATCAGCTGTGCCAAGACAAAGAAATAGGGCCCAAATGAAAGAATGCAGCAAAACCTCAGAAAGAGAACTAAGTGATGAGGAGATTGCCAACCTATGTGATGGAGAATTTAAAGCCCTGGTAATCAAAATGCTCACAGAACTGATCAAGCTTGGTCAAAAAATGAAAGAACAAATGAAAGATACCTAAAATGAAATAAAGCAAAATATTCAGGGAACGAACAGTGACAAGAAGGAAACCAGGATTCAAAGCAACAATTTGGAACAAAAGGAAGAGATAAACATCCAACTGGATCAGAACAAAGAAACAAGGATCAAAAAAAATGAAAAGAGGCTGAGGATTCTCTGGGACAACCTGAAACATTCCAATATCCAAATTATAGGGGTGTCAGAAGGAGAAGAACAGCAGTAAGAAATTGAAAACTTACTTGACCAAATAATGAAGGAAAACTTCCCCAATCTGGTGGAGGAAATAGACTTCCAGGAAGTCCAGGAAGCCCACAGAGTCCCAAAGAAGTTGGACCCAAAGAGGAACACACCAAGGCACATCATCATTAAGTTACCCAAGATTAAAGACAAAGAAAATCCTAAAAGCAGCAAGAGATAAGGCAACAGTTACCTACAAAGGAGTTTCCATAAGGCTATCAGCTGATTTCTCAAAAGAAATCTTGCAGGCAAGAAGGGGCTGGAAAGAAGTATTTGAACTCAGGAAAGGCAAGGAACTACCTCCAAGATTGCTCTATCCAGCAAAGCTTTCATTTAAAATGGAAGGGCAGATAAAGTGCTTCCCAGATAAGGTCAAGTTAAAGTTCATCATCAGCAAGTCCTTATTATATAAAATGTCAAAGGCACTTATCTAAGAAAAAGAAGCTCAAAAATATGAACAATAAAATGACAACAAACTTACAAGTATCAACAAATGAACCTAAAAGAAAAGGAAAACAATGAAAACAAAAACTAGGCAAACAGCCAGAACAGGAACAGAATCAGAGAAATGGACTTCACCTGGAGGGAGTTCAGTGGGGAGGGGGAAGGGAGGATTAGGGGGAAAAAGGTATGGGGAAGAAGAAACATAGTTAGTAGGCATAAAATAGATGGGGAGAGATAAAAAAAATGGTATAGGAAACAGAGGACTCAAAGAACTTATGTGTAAAATCCATGGGCGTGAACTAAGGGGGAGGATGCTAGGGGTTGGGGGGCAGGGTGGAGGGGGATAAAGGAGGAAAAATTAGAAAAACTATAAGCATAATCAACAAAAAGTACTTAAAATGTTATTTCATTTTTAATTTGTACTTTTTAATTTTAAAGTAACGGGAAGAAGAAACTTAATATAGCTATGTCTTTGTTTGCTCTGCCAATTTCTTTTGAAAAAAAGAACTTTAAAATTTAGACATTTTAAATTAGGTTTAGAGTATATAGAAATTTCTCTCTAAGATATTTGAGTCTCTTTTAATTTTAAAAGCTTAACTTTTATTAAATTTTATTTTGAAACTAAGTTTTCAAAACTAGAATGCTTTAGAAGAGAAATGCTTCTGACCTCAATATTTCAGTATATATTGAGATTTCTGATGAGAACCCATAAGAAATATGAAATTAGTTACTTTGGACGTGGCTGTTGTGCTGAATTATCTGCTGCTATTTCTCCAAGTCATAGGTAAGTTCTCCACTTTTTCATTGTTTTCTTTCCTTTATTGGTAAGGATGCCCATGAGGTTTGTGTTTCTTAGAATGGCTGATTTAAAAAGAAAGATTTCTAGATGAAAGTTGACTGACTTTTATAGACCATTATTAACACATAATACCTTTTCTAACATGTGATTGATAGGCGACAAGGTCTGTGTGAGGTGACTGGAAATTTCGTTTACACATTTGGGAAGCAAATCTTTGTATAGTGTGTTGTCATTACCAACCAAAGTGCAGACTTGTCAAATCTAACCAGTTAATATTTTCGTTTATTACATAATGCTGCTCCTTCTACTCAGTGTTCATCTTTGAGACTAGAGAAGTTGTGGGGTGGTTGTTTTTTTTTGTTTTTTTTTTAGTGAACAGTTTTGGAAGTCAGAGGTACTGACTGAGGTTTGACACTGTATACTTGAAACTCTGTTTCTCAAAAATGTGGGTGTCCTTTCCCTGGGTAAAGCTGTGTGGCTGAGTCACACAGCTGTTCTGTGTGTGCACCAGATCCACTCACTGCCAGGGAACCCCTTCATGAGCACCGATGAAGAATTTAAAAGATATTTGAATTTTAGAGCTTATATTAAGTTTGTGGTGGAATAAAAACAAAATGTGGGCCTAAATTACTTTAGAAAAAGATTAAACTACAGTTAACTTCGGCTATAATTGGTGAATGATCTAGAAGTCATCATCTGTATGTGCATAATAAACAGAGACATTAAAAAATACATTAGTTCTTCCTCCTCTGAGGTTCAGGTTTCCAGCTGGGGGTGGTTTACTCCCTATAGGACATTTGGAAATGTGTGGAGAAAGGTTTTTATTGTCAAAATGACTGGGGACAGCCCCAGGCATTTGGTGAGTGCAGCCAGAAATACCAACAACCACTCAACGCACACAAGGCCATCTGGCTTAATGAAGAACTGTCACATCACAATGCCAACAGTACCGTTGCTGAGAACTGATGGTAGCCCTATTCTTTTTTTTTTTAAATATTTTGTTTATTTACTTTTAGAGACCGTGGTTAGAAGAGGGAGAGAGAGGGAGAGAAACAGAGAAACATCACGTGTGGGAGGAACATGGATTGCTTGCCTCTTGCACGTCCCCAACCCAGGACCTGGCCAGCAACCCAGGAATGTGCCCTGACCCTGACTTGGACCTGCGACCTTTCGGTTTGTAGGATGAAGCCCAATCCCTGACATACGGGGAGATAAGAGGAAACTAGACTGGGTCTTCCTCTCTTTCTTCTCCTTCTTTGGAAGTGCAGCCTCAGGACAATAAAGTGAATTAATTGGGAAACAAAAACTTCTCTCTTTCAAAAAGCATAGTTAACACCCACTGTAAGGAGTTTGTAATTTACATTCTTAGTGGTGGTGCCAAGGGGTTTGATGGTTTCGTGTAAGGTGGTAATGTGCTAGAGACCATTTAAATCTTGTTAAAAAAAATGCTATTATCTCAGGAAACAAAAGATTCCCTGTAATTTCTCATGTTCAACGTGGGGCAACTATGGAGGTTTAATAGGACCTGAAAAAATGGGATTTAACATTAAAGTGAAGCCTTTAAGAGCCTAGACATGATTGTTTACATTAATATGGAATAAACATTAAGAGATTATAGAAACCCACATGTATATCAAGAAACAGAGGGTAAAATGAGCTATGTATTTGGTTCATCCTTGGCCAATTAAACATTTTTCCACCAACCTCTTATGCTCATCAAATGTTTGAATATAATCATTTTTAAGTTGAGTAAATAATCCTTCTGAGTCTATTAGAGCAGTTTCCCCTAAAGGGAACACCAATTTATTACATGATTGTTAATTAAGCATTTAGGATGTAATTTCTCATCTGGGATCATGATCCAGAGTTCAGTTCTTTATTGCTGGACTAAAACCCATGGACATTTGGTTCATCTCACTGTATGTCTATAATATAGTTACTTTCATTTAGCAAGTCTCTAGCTTTAAAATCTGTTTACTACAACCTCTGAGCTTTCAAAACTATTTTTGTAATCTTTGATAGTAAAGTTGGGTTTTAGCTGTGTATTTCTCTGTTCTGAACTTTCTGAGCTATTGCTGAAAAAACAAAGTGGATCATAAAAAATTTATTTGACTTGGGACTGAGTTTAGGCTGTTATGTTGCAATTAGTTGAACCATAGTTTTATGTTAGAAAACAGACATTATCCTAAATAACCCTCATAACAACCATGTAGGTTCAGTGGTGTCATCACCAAACCACAGCATCAGAGCACCTACATGACTGGGCACTAAGGTCTACCATTTGGGAAGGGGCAGATCTGCCTTCCAGTTTGCAGCTTTCCCTGTGATATTGTATAACCTTCCCAATTTTATTTAAATGTGATTACCTCATGATTTAGCTGATCAATACATTCAATGAAACCATGACACTACTACAGTGTAGACACCTAAACTCAAAAAGAAAATGATCTTTGTGGTCTTCCATACATGTAAGCCTAAGAAAACACTTTTTATTCAAATAGACTGCTTCACCTTACCTACTGAAGGGCTGAGCCAGTGCAATCGCACAAAAGGTCAGGTAGGCTTATTCTGTGGTGTCAGGAAAAGGTATTTTGAGCTGTTTTCCTGAAGGGCAGGGCTGTGACGGTACTGAGTCCAAGTCATCTTGTGAGTGTCTCTCGGTGACTTGGCATCTGGGATTGCTCATCCACCCAGCCTGTTGTGTAATCATTGCTCCCCACTGACTTGCTCTAAATTCCCTGGCGAGAAGAGCGGGAAGGCAGCACTTTTATTTAAGCGCGGCTCCATCCGACCATCTAGTCCTTATAGAATAATGATTCATCCCAGGTTTGTGGCGAATTTGCTCCTGCTCTATCTGTTTTCCTGCCTCCTCTGACATGTATCCACCAAGCATCCTTTAGGGTAACAATACCTATTGATTCCTAAATGTCAACAATAGGGGAAACCATAAAAACCAAAGCCTTTGTTTATTGCAGTAGTGCCTGAGGCAAGTCCAGCTTCAAGCTGATAGTACATCTCCCCCTCACGTTCTTATGAATGATGTTTTTTTTATATCTGTGATTTAAACAGATCAGAAAGCATAATTTATAGTAGATATCAAAAGGATTTGTGCATGTTCAAGTTTCTGAAGATGGGGGAAGGGAATAAGGAAAGTATCATATAGTTAAGAGGTTAAGTTTATCCCCTCCCATTTAAAGGACTACATGAATGTCTATTTGAACAAAGCAATTGGTCATATGGGATAAGTTTCTCAATCTCTCATTATAATGGGAGAGAAATAAAATGTAAGCCCAAAGAGGACAAGAAGAATAGAGATCTCAGGAGACATACTTCATCTTTCAAAATGTTTGGGAAATAGAAAGCCAATGGAAGAATGGTACCTGACTTAGAGCAGAGCAAGCAATAGGCTAAAAGGCACAGAGGTGAATGGCAGAGGGAAGAGAGTCAGTTGCCTCTGCAGGACCTTGTGCAGGCAAAGGGCTGGGAGGCACTAGGTTACCTCTCTCAAGATAAGCAACTACCTCCCCACCTTTTCCCAGCGAGAGATCTAGGCTTGGAAAAACAGATCTTACACAAGGACTGAAGATGGTCAGGAGTGACAAATATGTGGACACACATAAAAGTAAACAATTTCTTCCTCTTCATTTCTCTGAAATACACAAGATGGTTCAATTACTTTCCCAACCGTTTTTCATTATCACTCCCTGGGAGCCTTGTTAAACTTTTCCCCTCAATCACTCACTCCCCCCACCAATGAATTATTGCTAAGTAAATTTTCATGTTGTTATTTAGTTCTATAAATTATAATTTATAAAATTAACAGCAAATTAGCAACATAGGTAATACACAGTAAGAAGAACAAATGACACTATTGTTACAAAAGTAATATAATTTAAACATTTGCTTTCTTAAAAAGTATGTTTAACAAACTTAATTTTTAATTTTTGATTGATATAAGAAAATAAAGAGATGTTCATTTCAATGTAGTCAACATTTTTTTTCAGCACTTGACAGGATGGGTTGAATTACATATATAGAATTGAACAATAAAATATAAACTACTTTCATTTAATTCTCAAAGCCAAATTCGCAGACAAAAACACTGAGGATCAAACAGACAATATCTATGAGGCAGCCAACAGCAGCCAATACATGTGAGTAGGCCACTTCTCACCTCAAAACAGAACAATCAAAAGGAAGAAGCCATTTACTCCCTGGAGTTATTTAGCCCTGATCTTGCATACGTTATGTCTATCTCCCACAAACTCAATGTCAATGCCGCTCATGAGATCTGCAAGAAAACCCAACAAAAGCAATTAAATTCTTAGGAAAGTAGTTTTGTTGGGCAGTGTTCAGCTTTGCAGGGCCACAGACAACAATAATACCTATGAATTTTCATCAGCCCCACCAACAGCCTCGTTGTACCCTCGTGGGGAGGATGTTACCCCTGTTGTGAAGGCATGGTTTAAAGACAATACAACAGTATATTACAGGGTTTACGTGAAGGCCATAGCATAAAGACCTGGGATCAGGATAAATGGATGTATACAGGTACTAGCAGCAAGAAATATGGAGATCAAGACAAAACAAAACACCCGGCTCTAAACTGGAAGTGACTGGAGCTACAGAGAAGACTGGAGTGGGAAGAGGTGAAGTACTGGCTTTGGTTTATTTATCAGGTAAGACTTTTGTTCTATTCAATTATATAAATAGATTAATAAAACATTTTAGTAAAATATTAAAATTAAACCACCAAGAATGTTTATTATATCCTTGCCCTTTTAAAAAAATCTAGTTTATTTCAAGGCTTTTTTTGTTTAAGTACAATCAAAACATTAGTAAGTCTACTAAAGGGAAACAGGCATCACAGAGGATTTGGGTGGCCATGGGAGCGCAGGAAGACAGCAGAAAGCAAAGCGAAACAGGCTCCACCAGAGAGCAGCAGACCTCCAATTCCCGTCTTACCATTTAGTTTTTGCATTAGCTTGGATACTCACGAAAGACCCAGAACCTTGGAGAGTCTCCTTTATTAATAATACTTTACCTGCATAAAAACAAAGGCTGTACAAATGGCAACAGGTACATGAAAAGGTGCTCAATATAAATAATCATAAGGAAAATGCAAATTGAAACCATAGTGAGATACCATCTCACACCTGTTAGAATGGCTATCAGAGAGAGAGAGAAAGAGAGAACAAGTGTTGTGGAAAAAAGAGAGCCCTTGTGCAGTGTTGGTGGAAATTTGAATTGGTGCAGCCACTATGAAAAACATTGTGGAGGTTCCTCAAAAAATTAAAAATAGATCTACCATGTGATCCAAGAGTCTCTCTTCTTGGTATGTATCCAAAGAAAATTGAAGTAGAAGAATGAAGAGATATCTGTACCTCCATGTTCATTGCAGCGTAATTCACAATAGACAAGACATGGAAGCAACCTGTGTTCCTCAGCAGACGAATGGGCAAAGATGTGGTATACATGCAGTGGAATAATAGTCAGCCGTGAAAAAAGAAAGGAAACCTGCCATTTGTAGCAACTTAGACGAACCTGAAAGCATTATGCAAGTGAAATAAGCCTGACAGAGAAAGACAAATACTGCATTATGGTATCACTTATATATGGAATCTACAAGTAAAAAATAATAAGAGTCTAACTCTTAAACACAGAGCTGGGGAATAAGGAAAATACAAAGAGGCTGGTAAAAGGGCACAGACTTTCAGCTCTTAGATGAATGAGGCCTGAGGATCTAACATGAAATATGGTAACTATAGCTGATAACATTGTATTATATAACTGAAATTTCCTAAGAGAGTAGAACTTACATGTTCTCACCAAAAAGAGAAAGACATGTATAAGGCGATGGGTATGTTCATTAACAAGCTGTTGGGCCCTGGCAGGCGTAGCTCAGTAGATTGAGTGCGGGCTGTGAACCAAAGCATCGCAGGTTCGATTCCCAGTCAGGGCACATGCCTGGGTTGCAGGCCATGGCCCCCGGCAACTGCACATGGATGTTTCTCTCTCTCTTTCTCCCTCCCTTCCCTCTATAAAAATAAAAGTAAATAAAATCTTAAAAAAACAAACAAACAAGCTGTTGGGAATCTTTCACAGTGCATATGTGTATCATCACATCACCATGGTTTATATGTAAAATAATAATTTTGTCTATCATACCTTAATAAAGCTTACAATGTCTTTTTAAGCTTGAAGAAAATAATTCTACAACTCTTTATCTGTCTCCCTTTATTCTACTTACTGAATTCTTTGATCTAATAAAATTTCAGCTCAAATGTTTGTCCTCCAACCTTCCCTGATCTCCAAACCTAAATTCTATATTCTTTAGACTTTCCCATAACATCCTATTATTTTTATGGCACTTATCATATTTTATTAAAATACTTTAAAATGTATTACTTAAAATAATATGTATTTTAAGTTATTATATACTTTTTGCATGTGTTCATTTGTTTTACAGCACTTTTACCTAATATACTATAAGTAAGCTCGTGAGAGCAAGGATCATATTTGTTTAATTCATAATTATATTAAGGGTTTAATCAATTCCCTCATCTATAGTACTCACTCTATGAATATTCGAAAATGAACCTGGAAAACAGGCTTTTAAAATAATTCCATACTAAGGGTTGGTTGGGAAATAGTTTGAGTTCATTACGAACTCCCTTAAGATATAATTTGTATAGATGTGTAAGAAAAAGTGGCTTTTTATCAAGTCTTAAAAAGGATAAACACAGCTAAATGATCAGTCCCATTTTGGCAAGTGTTTGAAAAACATGTCAAGAAATCAAGAAACTCTTTGTTCATGCCAGCAGAAGTTGTCTTTTTTGTCACCGTAAGACTGTCTCATCATCGTTTATGGAAAATACAACTATTTATCAGAGTTTGGTTATTTTAAAACATGACCTCGCCGAACACTTTTCTGTTTGTTCCACCTCTTTCATTTTTCTCTCTCCTTTGGCCGCAGACCTGGCATTGTGCAGCAGGGTGACGGGGACCTGCTGTCTTCCACTGCTGGGTTCCATATGCTGGACCGTTAATGTGCCCATTAGGCTTCCAAGCACTTCACTGAAACAACTTCCCCCTGGAAGAACTTGGAAAAACTTGATATTTATTTGTGGGAGCCAAGTCTCACTGTATCTTAAACTCAAACCCTTGTAATAACTTGGACTTGTTTACGTGCCCCAACACAGTATTTCTCCCTGTGCCTCACAGCCACTGGCCCCACCGTGACCCTGGTGACATCTGACCTGGAATTATTTCTTCCTTTGTTCCATGCTTCAGGAGCTGCTTCTTGCCCAGAGCATCAAATTACTACTGCCAGTAACTTTGCGGGTGTTTTCCACAGCCTCAGAATTCAGAATAAAAGTTTTCACTTCAAGTGCTTGGTTAGGATGATCTCAAGGACCTCACATCTGCCTATATTGCTATAGTGCCTCATGTATGAGCTATTCACAACCCAGGAAATAAACGGTGCGTAATGCAGCCCCCTCAAAGCTCTCTCGACAGCCATACCTGAACTTGGGATGACCTTTCTCAACCTCTTCCTTTCCATTGTATAGACTGATCTTAGATGACCCACCTCCAGGAAGCTGTCCAGATTTGGAAGCACAATTTCTACCTTCTACTTTCCACACTATCCTCAGAGAGAAAATAAATCATTTTCAGTTAATATGTAATTGTTTCATTTATTTCTACAATTGCTGGTGGTTGTATGTAGCTCAGAGAAAGCAGGCAATATGCACCATCTACTTAACTGCGGACAGGGCTCTGGGCCGACATCAGCGGGAATGTATGGCTCGGATGAATCAGATAGGGTTCATTCTGATTGAACAGTACCCTATCACACCATTGTGAAGGTGTTTGAATATCTCATTTGAAATTGCAATTATTTGGAAATCACAAAATGTATCTTAGTTAATGATCATTTGTAAGTAACAAAAAATGCATTCAAAGCATCATAAGCAAAAAAAAAAAAAAAGATCATTTATCCAATGAAATGGTATACATTATGTAAATCAAGGAAAGTGCACCAGGGCCTCATGAGGGACAGCGTTTACATCCTCTGGGGCCACATGATCTCACCTCTATGCATTCCTTCAGGTTTCTACTTCATTCTTCTTTCTACAGAAAGGCATTCTCTGTTTCTCTTTGCATGTAACATAAGTAAGCTTCCCATTATGTCTAATCGGAGTCTCAGTCCCAATTCCCAGTTTTGGCACATGAATTCCAAATGGTTCATACCTGATCTGGGCCCACAGTCCCGTCCAAAAGGCAGAATTATGTGATATGCATCCAACTCAACAGGTCCCATAAGATTAGATTTTCTAAAACAAGACTGGATAGATTATTTTCCAAGAAAGCCTAGGAGTGAAAAAAATAGGTAACTCCATTTATCTCTTAGAGTTAGATAGAGTTATCTATTGATAGAGTTATAAGTAGAGTTATCTATTGGAGGTAGATAAAATAGCTGATGAAAGAAAAGAGGCTGAGGATAGACTTCCAGAATGACCTGCATTTTTATAAGATATAATGTTTAATAAATATTAAATAAGTGCTCCTTAAAAAGCTATATAATTCACATACTTAATTTGTTTTTTTTCTGTCCTCTGCTCAATAGCTTGCAATTCTACAAAGGCAGGATTTGTTTTTCTTTCATTCACTGTTCAAGTGCTTAGAATAGTTCCTTGCAGTAAACTTTTTGCTGAATGAGTGAATAAAAGGCTCTGGGTAATGATAATGGTGATACTTACAGTGATTGTGACCTAAAGATAAGAGAATGGGTGACCTCAGGCACGAGAGGTCATGATTTCTGGGATAGACTTCTTGTATTTTCCAGCACTTCTCACGTTCATTTTTTTTCTTTACAACTATTGTCATCTTTTAACAAAACTTCATGAAAGAACTAATGAAACTTTATCTTTAAGTTTCAACATAGTCCAGTGTTTAGTGAATAATTCTGAATTGATGAGAATGGGTAAATATATACTATTATTCCTTTGGCACTTTAAAAAATATTTTGCATGCTGAAAAATGATACCCAAATACTAGATTATCATCATAGTGGAGCTTTAGGAAAATGCTATACATTAAATATTTGTGTCCCCAACAAATTTATATGTTGAAACCTAGTCCCCCGAATGATGGTGTCTGGAGGTGATTATCTTGTGAAAGGAGAGCCCTCATGCATGGGATTTGTGACTTTTTATCAGTTAGATCTCAGAGACCACTCTTGTCCTTTCCACTATGTTAAGTTAAAGAGAGAAGGCAGCTGTCTATGAACCAGGATGGGGACTCTCACCAGGCACCAAATTTCCTAGCACCTTGATCTTGGGCTTTCTAGCTTCCTGAACTGTGAGGACTGAATGTCTGATGTCGATAAGCCACCCAGTTTATGAGACTTTTGTTTCAGCAGCCAGAGTGGAATGAGGTAGAAGATTACCTTGGTCACAGTGGTCAACATGCATGGGACAACTGGAGGCCAAGAAGCACAGTAGGAAGTTGACTCCAGAGTTAAGACCTGTTTGACCTCAGTCAGCTTTTTTGTTGTTGCCTTTTATCAGAAGGGCCTGAATTAAAATCTAATCCAGGTTCCTCTATACTCCTCGAAGGGGCAAAAACGTGCAGAGGTTTGACTTGTTTTACCTGAAACTAGATTTCTATGACACAGCTGTTTACATTCAATCAGTTTTAGATTAGGAGCATAAGGAAGGTGTGTTTTCTTTTCATTCCAAAGAATCACCAAAGGGTTTATGCAATTTAATATCATTATTATTTATTACTTAAAAGTTCAGCAAATATCTAAATAAAAACACTTCTTTTTTTAAATTTTTATTTTAATGATTGTTCAAGTACAGTTTTCTCCCCTTTACTCCCAATCAAGCCCACCCTAAAAACAATTCTTGAAGCACTTTGCTGCAGGAAAGATCATTGCCTCTTAAGCCAAGTGAGTGAAAACCTATGTGGTGGAATTTTTAGCTAAGAGTATGTATGTAAAGGCATAATGTAAAATTCAGCAATTTTCTTACAAATTCATCATTATAGACAACTCCATTCAATCAGCATTCATTCAATTTCTATGTTAATTAATTATAAAGATGAATATTATTTAGGTCCTGTCATTAGGAACTTTGAATATATTAAATGGGGTAAGAGATAGTAGGTAATAATATAACATACCAATAATCATAATACCTGGCAATTTCAGGTGAGTTCCATGTAAGAGGTAAAAGCTATATGAGCTTAAAGGATGGAGGAATCATACAGGATCTGATCTTGAGAGTGAAAGTGTCTGTAAGATACAGGAAAATTTAAGAAGAAAATACATTTTCCTAGAAGAGCAGATACAAAATGCACTGACATTTCAGAACTTAAAATTAGGGGTAAAAAATATATTGGCAGGAGAAACCATAGCCCATTTGGAGAAAAAGCAAGTTGTCAAATTTGGCTGGATGATGAATTATGCAAAAGGGAGGGGAGAAAATAAATGTTAAAAGGTTACATAGGATCCATTTGCTCAGAGTTTCACATGCCAGGTATTTGAATTCTGATCCCAGTTGGATGTGACCCCAGTGCTCTGTTGGAGAGAGCACTGTTGAGATTTGGAGCAGAGTTGTGTCACTGAGAGGCGAGCTCTAGAAGACATGATTTGGCCGAATGGTTTAGGAGGAATGGTAGGACCAGTGAAGTCACCGATGTTGTCTTCACCTTCTGAGTTCTTTGGGAGCTGGGTGTGGAGCTGTAGCTGCAGACGTGATAAAGAGGTGGGAAAGATGGGATGTACATAGACAACAGACCCTTCAGAGATAGGAGCTACAAGCCTTAGCATCAAGAATGGAGGAAGTGTGGGAGAGAGGTTGCCACCCCTGTGATATGCTGTTCTATCTGGATACTATCAGCAAACATTAGAATGTGGAGGTTGGTGGATGAGGAAGTAATCAACACGAATGTGATAGATAAATCCACGGAGATAGATAAAATATCTGATGAAAGAAAAGAGGCTGAGAATAGTCTTGCAGATAGGAATGGGAAGAGAATCGTAGTGGTGGGAAGAGAAATTTCCTCAGAGGCATCTATGTCCAAGAAGCCAATAGTGGATTGAGGCAAGGTCACTCCATTTGGCAGTTCAGAGGTCACTGGTGGTCATTGAGAGCATAGTTCCTTAGGCTGGTTGTATTTACAGTCCAGGTAGCAAAAAGCGAAGTTAATGAGGAATCAATGGTAATAAATCAAATGCAGCCAATTTAGACTATTCTAATAATTTTCATAGTTTTTAAAAAAGAGAGAGAAAAAAAGCATGGTAGCCTGAGGTCCAGTGCAAACTTCTGTTTCCTTTATTTGAGAGTTTTGATCTATGAATCACCACGTGAAATAATTCAATTTGCCATTTCACTTCATCCACACACACATTGACTGACCACGTGCACACAAAAGGACTTGTGAAATAGATGGGGTCATTAGCCTTGGCTCTAATGAGAAATAGTATTTTTGCTGTAATGATCAGATGGCATGTGAATACTTAGCATATGAAAAAGCCTTCAGGTGATCAGCAGCTTCCACTGTTCATTATCTCATGTTTGGGGTTATTTTCTTGGCAGAAAATACCATTTGGCTGTAAATCTATCATCGTTAGCAGAGGAATAAAGATTTTTGAACAAAATGCTATTCTCCTTCTGGAAAAATTGTAATTGTTCCATCCTAACTTTCCGTGTCCTAGCTCTGATTTCCTCCCATACCCTTCTGTTCCTTTACAACTAAAGGCTTTTTATTCTGGTCCCTCTACATGTAAGCTCACTAGAAACTCTCTACATTATGAAAACAGAGAGCATTTTGTGTGAAAATTGTATTCCATGTCCTCAACCAACACTTCAGAAGACCTGCAATTGCTAAAACAGCTCAGCTGGCGAACTTCATAGTATTCTCTGTTTCTCAGCAACACGCATCCAAAGATTGCTTAGAGAACACTCATATTCTTGCACAATTGCACACAAGCATTTGATTTCTAGTTCTGGAACAATCACCCATCCATCAGTCCCAAGGAACACTACTTCTACCGCCTGGAACTGGACACCATGGTTGTATGAATCAGACTAGAAACCTCAGTTTTCCCTGTAGAGGGCCAGGGAGTACATATTTTTGGCTTTGCAGGTCATGCTGTCTCTGTTGCCAGCTACTCAACTCTGCTGTTGTAGCATGAAAGCAGCCATAGACAATGACCTTGTGTAACTTTATTTACAAAATGAGTAGCTGGCTATATAGTTTGCCAGACCCTCCTCTAGAAAAGGACCCTGAGTGGATATATTATTGAATCATCCACAAGGACCCACGATGGGGAACCCAAACATACTTTATTGAAGATGCTAGATTCTCAGTTGACACCAGGTCAGTTCTAGTATTTGGAGCACAAACATTTGCACTCCATATGAGGAGTTCCTCCACACCACCTTCCACTCTCTCCACCTGTGTTTTTCCTGTGGCCACCTGTGTGCCATGGCACACAACCTTCTCACTTCTCTGTCCTCATAGCCCATGCTGCTTAACAATCCCATTTAGGCTCATCCTATTGGCCCCTAACTTTCATGTCTCTAACTTACGACCTCTAGAATTTGCCTTTAGCTCTGAACACCATGACCTATGAAAAAAGGTGGTTAATTTTAGGGCTTCAAAGAACCAACAACAACAAAAAGAAGTGTATATATTTAAATGATATAGTTTCTTCCTAGTCACCACCTATTTTCTCTCCTATTTATCATCTCACATACTCACGGTGAATCTGCTACACCAGCCCCAAGGTGTCTTCAACACACTAGTCTGCTATCCTCATTAGCCTGAAATTTCCATCTTTAAAGTCCCAGTACAGTGCAGGAGAAAGAAAACATACTATGAATCAGATACCTATATTCTGGGTGTGATGTGCTCCAGTTTGGGGCATGTAACTACCATGCCTGTTAAAGCATGTTGCAGGGAGTAGTGCTTCCCATCTGTCCTTCAGAGAGGACCTGCTGAGATCACCATTCCCTACCACATGGTGAAAATTTAAGTTTTCTGAGGAATACTTTTTTCTGCTGCTTCCCATATTGAGAATATAATTAACATTTAAATTTTTTTACTATTTAAAAAAATATGAAAAAAATGTATTTTACAATGAGGAAATAATTTCAATGTAGTAAAGCTACTTATTGAATATCACACAACTGATTATTGCTGAATCAAAAGTAAAATATATGCTCCCATATTCTCAATCCTTATCATTTTCTTTCTTTAAAAAAAAAAGGATTTTATTTGTTTACTTTTAGAGGGAGGGTGAGGGCGGGAGACAGAGAGAAAGAGAAATATCATGTATGCTAGAGATACATCAGTTGGTTGCCTCTCACATGCCCCCAACTGGGAACCTGGCCTGCAACTTAGGCATGTGCTCTGACTGGGAATTGAACCCACAACCTTTTAGTTGGCAGGCCAGTGCTCAGTCCACTGAGCCACACCAGCTAGGGTACATTTTATTTTTTTCTGTTGCACTACTTTGTTCCACTCTAACTTAGCATAATGTCCATATTAGTCCTCCACAAGCTATATTGTGAACCTTTTATAAAAGCAGAATCATCACTAGATGTTAAAAAAAACCCACTTGATCATTGTTATTTAAATCTTTTCAAATTAAATATCCTATTGCATTTTGTTTGTATGTGGAAACAATTTTTTCTATAATAAACTTGTATCCAGCAATCTTACTAAATTTATTTATTAATTCTAATATGTGTTTGTAGATTCTTTGGGAGTTTCTACATACACAATCGTCTACAAGTAATACCATTTTATTTACTTTCTTTTCAATGTTATGCTTTTTGTGTCTTTTCTTTCCTTATTGCACTGGACAGGAACACCAGTACGGTACTGAATAAAAATGGGGATAGCAGGCATTCTTATCTCTCTTCTGATCTTAGGAGGTAAAGGTTCAGTATTTTTCCATTAACTATGATGTTAATCTCCAGTTTTTTGTAGAACCTCTTTGTCAGATTAAGAAAGTTATCTTCTATTTCTAATTCGATGAAAGGTGTTTTCAGGAATAAGTGTTGAGTTTTAATAAATGCCTTTCTGCATCTATTAATTGATAAATTTGGGGGAGTTTGTTTTATTTATTTTATTCCACCTTACACCATATATAAAACACAGTGTAACAGCAGAGGATTAAAGAATACCTTATAAAATATAAAACTATAGTTCCTGAAACAAAATAATTTCATAAACAAAAGAAAAATTACCCAAAGCGAAAACTATCAGGGGAAAATAAGCATATTAGATTACATTAAAATTAAGATTTTTCTCTTCAATCAAAGATACCACAGATAAAATTAACACACAGGTGAGAGAAGAAACCTGTAAAACCCAGAATTTACAAGGCATTAGTATCTGGGATATGTGGAGCACACCTGACAGGCAGCAAAAGTAAAAGAAATACAGTAGAAAAACAATCAGAAAATATAAGTTCTTAATTTACAAATAGAAAATTGGAGGGTCTGACGAGAATGAAGGGTGCTGAAGTTCACGAGTGATCACAGACAAGCTGTTTAAACAACCGTGAGATGCCACATGGCACAGATCCTGTGTAACAGCAGGGGGCTGGCTGACGGCAACTGCTGGGAAGAACTCACCGCTGAGGAGCCCTCACAGGTGCTGGTGAGAGCGCCAAGGTGTATAGTTTTTCCAAAAAGCAACCCGGAAGTCTGTAGACATTTTCTCCCAGGTTCACAGGGGAAGAGTACACTGTATTTCCGTCTGCAGGGAGCTGCAGGCAATGGAAGGGCACGCTGAGAGCGGTGAGTGAGATGTAGCTCACACACTGGGTGTCTGGGCTCCGGTAGATTCACGTTCAAGCGGGGCTCAGAAACATACTGCTCAATCAAGAGAGTAGGAAATCAAATACAATTGTTAGAAAAATGCCATTTCTGTAAATTGCAAAAAAAAATACATGGAGAAAGAGACTTTATATTTTTGAAGGATACTCATATATCTAAATAATGATATGTAAGGACAAACATCAAATACATTAATATATGCAACTAATCTGGGAAAGAAATGAGATAAGATCTTGGGAGTAAATAGTAATATAAAATAAAAAGGAACATTTTGCACAGGCCAGGGATGATATGGTTCTATAAACTGTGGAATGTGATCAATTCTATACATTTAAATCTTTAAAAAAATGTGTGATGGCATTTACAATTTAGATATGTATGTTTATGTGTATACTTACACAGAGACAAATACACACTCTAAGAACAGAAGTATTTATTCCAAATATTAATAGTGGTTTTGTCTGGTCATTAAAAATGATTTTGATTTTTCTCCTATACTTTTGCATGTTTTCTAAACCTCCCTCAATAAATATTCTATAATCAGAAAAAAATAAGAATCGATTTGTTTTAATTAAATAAACATTCCTACAGGGGAAGGAAAAGGCAATTTTAAGCAACTTATTCTGAAGAGGTTTTTCCCCTGATGGAGTCAGAGATTTCTTTTCTCTGCAGTAGCCATGCTTACCAGGAGGGCCCTCATATAGGGCAGTCACTGGAAAGCCAGGTCCCTGGGAATATCTCACTCTTAGGAGTTCGCTGATTACTACCAATCAAAGCAATCATTTACAAAGTCCAGAGTTTCCACAGAATGTTTGTATAACACACTCTAGGTGTGTCAGGTCTCTGTGACATAAGGGCACCTTGTGCTAGTAAGCCGCAGGGGCAAAGGGTGGCCTGGATCACCATTTAAACCCTTTTCATGGTGAGTGCCTATTGTTTCCCCAGGCATACACGGATTCCCTCCTTGGCCGCCACACACTCTGTTTTAAAGGTGAGTGACTAAATGATTTCATTTGTAATCTTAATCTTTCAAAATTGTAGATTGTGTTTGTAACAAATTTATCCTTTCACATGTAAAACACGTTAACTTGGATTATCGCCATTTCTTTGTCTTTTTAAAATTAGCTGTAACTACTTTGCTTAAATTTCAAGACCCAAAAGTTCACATTTCTTACATAATTTTTCTTCCATAGAACTACCTTGTTGTTTAAAAGTTTAACCAATATACCTTTAGCTAAAAGTTTAGTTATGTGCTGGGGGGCTCCTCAGTCTACTTTAACAATGGGAAATCATTTCTTGAGCTCCTGGGACATAAACAGAAGAAAAAATTAAGAAATAGAAGATTCAAGGAGTTTACGAGGAGATGGAAAGGGAGAACCTGTACTTGAGAGCAAATGAAATCATCCCATAAACCTGCTGGGGAAGATGTGCTGAGCTGCCTTGCAGACAAATGGGTCAAGGGAGGGTCAGAGGTCAAAATCAGACAGACTTCACCCTACACTAACATTCTCTAAATGCTCACAAAGCCATTTCCGGTGATTCAGTGGGATCACTGTTCAAGAGGGGGTGACAGTGATGAGAAACCTGCAGAAGGGCTTCCCTTCTCCCTGGTCCTGCAGTGGAAGGTTTTCTTTACCATCTTCTTTTGTTCCATGTTTGTATGAAAACCATGTGGTAACACATAAAATGTCCTCATATAATTTTAGATATCTCCCACATGCCTAAAGATGTTAAAAATTAACAAATAAGGAACCATTTGATATTATATGCTGGGACACGAATAAAAGAACTTAGTGAAGTAATTATATTTATTGGAATGAAAATTATCTTTTTCACATAAAATAATTTTTCCCCGTAACAATAAAATGTTATAAAAGGAGGTGCTACCAATTCGCTCTTTTGTGAGGATCCCCTCAAATGAGAGGCCTTGACGTACCATCTTAATTTAGAGCAGTTTCTCAATTGCCTTGGAGCAGTTGTAGCCAAAGAGGAGATCAGAATATTATTTCCCGGTTCTGTGCTTGCAGTTTCTGATAGTAACTGAAGTAAAATCCACCTATGCTTTTCGTGCTTTGGGGAGTTGAAACTGTGTCTGCTGAGAACTGAGAATTGGTGGCCTCTTCTAATTCAGCCTTTCCCAATCACTTATAAGCTGAATACACATCAAACACTTCAAGAATTTGTCCTCTCTACAATAGAGAGAATTATTCTGGAAGATGCCCATTTCTTCAAAATCTAGTAAGAAAAAAACAAATAAACAACAGCAACAACAGCCAAACACTCTGTTTAGATTTCCTTGTCGAAGCAGCCTTGTGTAAGGAGACCCCGATTTGGGGTGAGGGGGGGATGGGATGGTGGTCTGTTTAGCAATTAAACTGGGAAACTTCACATTGTTTAAAAACTTCAGCTCCCAAGGGCTATAATTACATAAATAATATAATATTTGAATTAAAAAAAAGAAAAAAAGCAATATTTAAATGTAAATGAATAGAAACAGTTTTGGAAGTATATAATCCAAGTGGTAATAGTGGTTACCTCTGGAAAAAGGAGGTAGAAATTATGGGTAATAAAGAAATACTATATAATATTTTCATTTGTATGAGAAAATGTATTCATCCATTACTTGTATAATTTATAATTTCTTAAGAAATTACCCTATAAACTATGCCCCCCACCAAAAAAAAAAGAAGGAAGAGAAAAACAAACCACCCAGTCTGAACTTGGGTCTGACGTTTAGGCCTCCCGCCCTTCTGTCTGATCACAACCTAAAGGGTCTAAACACTCTGGACCTAATCTCCCATGTTGCCGTGCTGCTGAGGGAAACCAGGCAAGTTACTTACCGGAAAATGAAAGTCAGCAGGCAAGTGCCCTGCTCAGTTTAATGACGGAAATAGCCTTGCACTATAGCAGCTTCTCTATGAGTTGGAGAAAAAAAGCTTGGATAGAAAACATGGGAAGCATCTTCTGTGTCTGTCCACTCCCCTACCCCCAATAGTAACAGTGGATTCTATTTCCCTGTATCTCACTCGATACCTAGCGTGCACGGTGGGCACTCAAAGGGGTGTGCATTCCACTTTAAATGAAGGACACATTTGGCCATATGTCAATGAGTTTGGTGGCTTTTATTCCAGCATTCTTCTCTGAGCTTGTAGGAAAGTTAAAAAAGTTTACTGATTTATTTATTAGGAATGCTCTAATTTTTGAGCATATTGGAGAAACAATTTTTATATCTGATCTCAAGCTTCTGACTTGAACAAAAATGTATAAAATGATGAGTCCCTTTTTTTAACTAAAGTATTTTTTCATCACAACTAGGAAATGTAAAATAACCACATTAAAATGTAATCAGAAGCTCATTCTTTGAGACACTGGAAGGAGCCATATTTCAGGAAGGCAATTTGGCAATCTCTATCAAAATTTTAAATTTACATATTGTTTGAGCCATTTTGTTTCTAGGAATACACCTGTTTACCCCATGGAGGCACTACAGAATTATATTAAGATACATTACAAAGATGTTTGTTGCAGTGTGAGTATAAACTAAATGTCCACAATTAAGATAATGGTTAAATCTAATATAACACATCCATATGGAATAAAATTATATAGCCATTAAAAGGAACTAACTAGAAATGCCTGTGTTATTATGAGAACATCTTCAAAGTGTTTTATGGAGTGCAGAAAGCAAAGTGCAGAGCGGTGCATATCCTATGTCCTGTTTGGGGGGAATATAAATAATATACATATGACTAATAAATTACAAATATTAAAAGTTAATCTGAATCTCAAGAGTTCTAGTTTTTTATTTTAATCAACTATCACAAGCTAGAGATTAACCAGATTATCACTCTTGCTAAAACAGTGAATGACAATTGAACAGAAAAGTTCATTTCTAAAGTCTATAAAATATCCTGAATCTGGCAGAAATATTAAGAGTAGTATCACAGAAGTTTCTGTTAGTATGGACTCAAATTTCGCTCGTCAGATTTCATTAAAACCCATTTGTAAACTGTTTCTTCTATTCAGTCAATTTAACAATATTTATTATTATATAGTATGCTTGCCCTCATTCTTCTACATCCTAAAATGAACAAAACAGGCAAAAAAGTTAACCTTCATGGTGTTTACATTCTACTGAAGGAGAAAGTGAAAAGGAAATATTCATTTAAACCTCGGTAATAATTTGTACATAGGAGGGGGTGTATAAAAGGGAAAAATGAAGCAATGAAGGGAGACATGAAACACTGGTGGGAAACTGCAATTTCCAATAAGATGGTCAGGGATCTGATTTTATTTGTAAGATGAAAAGTAACTGAAACCATATGTCTAAATAATTTTGAATATGCAATATCAAAACATATTTTTTATCTTCACTTGATCTTTTCTGTGATTCAAAGACCCCTTAATTTTGGGAAATGCATGAGCAACAGCTGCAGTTAAATTTGTAATACTCTTAAGTGTTATTATTAATTTTAAAAGCTAATACTGGGTGATGATTCTATTCTAAGAATTGTTTTAAGCACTTTGCATCAATTTTCTTACTGAATTCTACCAGAAGTCTTATGGAAAAGGTAAAAGTAGTATTCCTGTTTTCCAGATAATGAAACTGAGGCAGAAAAATTAGGCAAAAGGGATTTTATTTCTTTAAATGAAAGTTACTATGTTAATTACAGCAGTATTTTCTCCATGTATTTAAACATGTCATATGTTTTCTTAGAGATATAAAGGTCAAAATGGTAATATTGTGGGGCAGAGATGGCTTTGCAAATTCCTTTCAGTAACTCCCGACCCTCAAGCCCCCACAGCACACCAGTGGGAACTACCGGTTGAAGTTTTCTCTGGTGTTCCGCCACATCTGGAAAAGCCTCTTGTGGTCTGCGTGGTAGAGCTCCAAGCATAGGGAGCTGCTCCAGTAACACAATAACTAGTGTCACTACAAATTCAATGAAGGGATACATCTCATCTAAGAACGAGGAGTCATGGGCTCTCACTTGCCTTCCAGCTGCAATGTCAATGCACCCCCGTAAGCCTCAGTTTCATCACCCATAGAATGAGGGAGTTTAACCTGCAGATTTCAAAGACCTATTCCAGCTCCAATTCTATGACTCTGAAGGTAGAGGTAAATTAGACAGTGAACTCTCTCTTTTTAAAATTTCTTGGCTATTTTCTCCTTTCTTATTGACTTTATTGGGGTGATATTGCTTAATAAAATTATATAGGTTTAAGGTATACTATTCTATAATATGTCATCTGTATATTGTAGTTTGTGTCTACCACCCCAAGTTAAGTTTCCATCCAACACCATTTACCCCATTTTACCCTCTTCTACCTCCCCCCACCCCTTTTCCCTCTGGTAATCACCATACTGTTGTCTGCGTCTGTGAGTTTTTTGTTTTTTTGCTTTAACAGGTTTCCAGGATGCCAGGAAACTGAATAAAGCTTCCAGGAGAATGGTCCTAACTCATTTCCCAGGCCCAGAAAAGTATGAAGAACTGAAATGTACTTGAGGGATCTGCCCACACAAAATGAACAGTTGTTTTGAAAAAGTATAAGGTTATATAAGAATTCCCATTTTGGAATGAAATAGGTTTCAAATATATACTCTGTACTTTGTCTTGTAGCCTATCACTAACAGTTCAGAGAAATTTACTTGTACTGGGGGTTGTAGCCACAGGAATCTATGCCCTAAAATTCATTAGAAATAGGATTTGTACTCATGAACATGTAAGTTTTGTAAGTGTTAACTTGCCTCAAGGAAGGCAAGGAGAGGCTGATGTTTTCTAAGATAATGTCTGCATCGCTAACTGAGAGTGATTTGTAAAGCTTTATACTAATACGTCTTTGATACATTTTATGTATCATTCCTTTTTAGGGCCTGGAGGCTCTCAAACATGGCCAGACACTCCATCCTGTATTCCATCCTGCTGAGTGCTCTGATTGACAATAGCCAAGCCTGTTACTGTGATCATTACATATGGAGTGAGTGGTCCAGCTGCTCAAAAACCTGCAACACTGGAACCCAGAGCAGACATAGGTGGGTGGGAGCTACGTGATTTTTCCCAAATGCTCTGGCGACCTTGAAGATGAATGCGATATCAAAAGTACCACACTAAGCAATGGGGAAAAACAGTGTGTCTCAAAATAAGAACTCACGAATTTGGATGGAGTTTGAGGTCTTTTCCAAGTAAGGTTGAATGAAAATCTGTTTTTGTTCTCTCCATAAAATTGAGGAGTTTCTAAGAAATTTAATTAAGAATCTGTGTGATATTTTCTGTTGACTATTTACTTAGCATCACCACTCAAGCTTTTTACTCCATCAGCACATAACTCTCCTTGCCACCAGTGAGTGAGTTAATTATACAGAATTTTCTACTCGTTAACGAGTCCAACAGGACCTCAACTGGGCAGCACTGCCAGCTATTATCTTGATTGTTGGCACGTGCACAAAGGCAGGAAAACTGTGTTGACTTGATAATATTCAATAATTCAGTCTTTTCACCAATTCAGGCTACTTGTCCTTGGCAGTTTTTAAAAATCTTCTGGGTGTTTGTGTTCCATGGAGATGCTCCCATGAGTTAAAGGAGAAAGGCATGTATTTAATGTGGTTTAGCTATTATAGCAGATCTATTAGAGGTCTTCTTTTTTTAGAGATCTATTTTAGAAAACTATTTTTGCACATGTGGTGTGATTCTCATTAAAATAACCAATTGACTCCTCCAGTAAACTATCCACTAAGTGTGCAAAACCAGATTGGTGTGTAATAGTCTTTTACCGAAGAGTCCCTCAGTAGCTCTCTTAAGCCTTCTCAACTAAAGTGCAACAATAAATCCGGTTCCTTCCAATCGTGCACTTCACCAACCCACCTGCCTCTGCAGACCAGTTGTGCTGCCCACCTGTCACCTCTGCACATGCCACTCCCTCCGCGTGCCCTTCCCCTTATTGCCTGGAGAATTCACTTAAATTTTTCAAGAAGTATCTCTCGTGTCCCTTTCTCTCCAAGTCTTTGGCCCCACACCACTCTGATTCCAACCATGGTGCTATCACGTCGTGCTG
The DNA here is from genome assembly GCA_004024845.1 of Tonatia bakeri. Lineage (NCBI taxonomy): Eukaryota > Metazoa > Chordata > Mammalia > Chiroptera > Phyllostomidae > Tonatia > Tonatia bakeri. Next base: position 10,721 of record PVIA01000355.1, on the reverse strand, counting down.
TCACCGTTTAAGCTTTTTGCAGGGATTTTCTCCTCTCCTTTCCTTCCTGTCCAGCCTCTTCCAGGAATTCCATCAGGGCCCACTGCACAGCGTGTGAGCCCACATTGAGAAGGGCTTCATGCTCAGCTTAATGCTCTACCATCACTGCCTTGAAATTCTTCATTTTTGAGTAAGAGCCGCCCCTTTCCCCATTTTTACTTTGCACTGGTCCCCATACATTCGATACCTGCTCCTGAATTCCTTGAAGATGTAAGATCTGCACAATGCCAACCCCACTGATTTTTCACAAAAACCTGCTTTCATTTTATTCATTGTAGTTAATGGCTGGTGATATTTTTCTTACTGGGCTGGAGCCACAGTGAATATACTCATTCTAAGCAGATTTTCCCTCACTATTACAGAAGTGCAATAATAAATGATTACTTTGTGAAGAATGGCTGTGGCCAGCTTTGTTCCTTCTATGAGAGCAGAGAGTGTAACGTGCAAGCTTGTCCTATCAACTGCCTCCTGGGAGATTATGGACCGTGGTCAGACTGTGACCCTTGTGTTGAAAAACAGGTAGGTGACACAGGGAATCTGAATCACAATAAAAGGCTCAGACTCCTTGAAAGGCTCAATCACAGAAAGGCTGAATTTCTTCAATTTCTGAAAATAAGCTTTCCCACCTTCCACTGGGGGGAAATTTGATTCAGTAATGTTTTGGAGGGATGGAAGGTTCCATTTTACATGTTACAATGTTGTAGGACCATCAAAAAGAAATCCTGCCCCCAGAAGTTGTATCGTAACTGCCCAGATCTGTGATCTGAGAACTCAGGAAGCAAAAGCAGATGCTAGAAGATGGGGATTTCAGCTCAAGATTTAAAATCAGACAGAAATTTGGGACATTAACCAAAAGCCTGCCTCTTTGCCCTTCCTTTGTTTCCCCCTCTCCATGGGAAAGTCCCTCAGCCTGTTTATTGTTCCCAGCTGCAATGTTTACCCACCAGTGAGGACCTTGACCGTGTGAACCCCAGTTAGAGCAAGTGCTGAGCAATTGCATGTTTGGGGGAGAAAAAGAAACTCACTTGTGGAGCACCCACCCTCTGAGCTGAACAGTGCCAGGCCCTTTACACACATGACCTTATTCAGACTTCACCCCACCTTGTGATTCTTTACTCATTTGACAGTTGAGGAAGTTATGGCTCATTAGGAATTAAGTAATTTGCTCAAGAATACACCACTATTGGATGTACGAGCTATATTCTGAACCAAATTTTTCTGACGTCCCTCAGAACTCTTTAATCCTGTCATGTTTCTATTCTTCCCTGACTCTCTGCTCTACTCCCCACTTAAAATCTTTTAAAGTGTAGACAATGTGTCAACCTTGGTTTTCACGCTGACTTGCTTCTGCAAAAGAACCCCAGATCCTTTCACATTTATCACTCAAGTCATACTGTCTTTGAGATACAGAAGGGCTGTTATTATTATTACCCGGAAGAATCTGCACTCAGGAGACACTCAGTCAATACCTGTGCATTAGATTTCAGTTTAATTTAGAATCATATGATTTTAGAGTTGGAAGTCTCAGAAATCCTTTCGCTTCACCTCCTCATTTTAGGGAAACTGGGGCCCAGAGAGGGATGACTTCCTTAAGGACACACAAGAATGGAATCAGAAAAACCATTAGTTCATAGAGAAAACACCACTGTAGTCAAAATCACCACTGTGAGCGAGAAGCCCGCTTTTCTTAGCTACATTTCAGCTTTCACCCTGCCGCAGAGTTCCTCATTGCTCTCTCCCTTTCTTTCAGTTTAAGGTTAGATCTATGCTGCGCCCCAGTCAGTTTGGAGGGCAACCATGCACTGAGCCCCTGGTGAATTTTCAACGATGCATTCCATCGAAACTCTGCAAAATCGAAGACATGGACTGCAAGAATAAATTCCGTTGTGACAGTGGTAATGTACTTTTGGAAAATATTCAGCCTCCACTAAAAATGACTTGACTCACATAAAGTTATTCCAATGGACTCCAGTAAAAGCTAGAAAAATCCCACCATATTTTACACATGGTGAGATGGAGGTGTTATACCACCAATTACCAAGCTATTTATGTGTGAAATTAGAGCTTTCAAACTATAACTACCTTGACCTCTTACCTGATTCATTTGCTCACCTAGTGCCCAGGTTTCTACACTGTTAAAAAGCAGGAAAAGAGAAAGGAGGAGGAGGAGTTTTAATACTTTTAAAAGTAGGCTGTTGATAAGTACAAAGCTATCACCAGGATGAGCAATTGAAAAGCAGCAACAGATTAAAAAGGTTTTTTATACTTTATTAAGCTAAGAATATTGATATCAGGGTATTATGTCAGGGGTGTGATTAGACGTGATGTGACCAGTGTTCTGGGGTGCTCCATTGAGTGGCTTCAAAGGAGAAGACTGAAGGTGACTTAAACAATGGCAGTGTTCCCTTCAAGGCCAATATCCATCCAAATTTATAAATTCAGTTAATTTTCAGTAGATTATAATCAAATCTTGAATATACTCTTTAATTAATGTATTTTCTTGCTAATTAATAGCTCTTCAATGCCCATTTTGTTTTTTTAAATAAATTTTATTGATTATGCTATTTCAGTTGTCCCATTTTCTCCCCTTCACTCCCCTCCACCCTCCACACCCTCTCCCACCCACATTCCCCCCCCTTTAGTTCATGTCCATGTGTCATACTTATAAGTTCTTGGCTTCTACGTTTCCCATACTATTCTTACCCTCCCCCTGTCTATTTTCTATGTACCATTTATGTTACTTATTCTCTGAACCTTTTCCCTCTCTGCTCCTCCCACTCCCCTGTTGATAACCCTCCGTGTGTTCTCCATTTCTGTGGTTCTGTTCCTATTCTAGCTGTTTGCTTAGTTTGTTTTTGTTTTTGTTTTAGGTATGGTTGTTGATTATTGTGAGTTTGCTGTCATTTTACGGTACACGTTTTTTATCTTCTTTTTCCTAGATAAGTCCCTTTAACATTTCATATAATAAGGGCTTGATGGTGATGAACTCCTTAAACTTGACCTTATCTGAGAAGCACTTTATCTGCCCTGTCATTCTAAATGAAAGCTTTGCTGGATAGAGCAATCTTGGATGTAGGTCCTTGCCTTTCATGACTTGGAATACTTCTTTCCAGCCCCTTCTTGCCTGCAAGGTTTCTTTTGAGAAATCAACTGACAGTCTGATAGGCACTCCTTTGTAGGTAATTCTCTCATTTTGTTTTGCTGCTTTTAAGATTCTCTCCTTATCTTTAATCTTGGCTAATGCAATTATGATGTGCCTTGGTGTGTTCCTCCTTGGGTCCAACTTCTTTGGAACTCTCTCAGCTTCCTGGACTTCCTGGAAGTCTACTTCCTTTGCCACAATGAGAAAGTTCTCCTTTATTATTTGTTCAAACAACTTTTCCACTTGTTGCTCTTCCTTTTCTCCTTCTGGTACCCCTATAATTCAGATGTTGGAATGTTTAAAGATGTCCTGGAGGTTCCTAAGCCTCTCCTCATTTTTTTTTGTTTGTTTGTTTTTAATTCTTGTTTCTTCATTTTTTTCTGATTGGATGTTTCTTTCTTTCTTGTGTTCCACTCCATTGATTTGAGTCCCAGTTTCCTTCCCATCACTACTGGTTCCCTGTACATCTTCCTTTATTTCACTTAGCATAGCCTTCATTTTTTCCTCTAATTTGCGACCACATTCAACCAATTCTGTGAGCATCCTGATCACCAGTGTTTTGAACTGTGCATCTGATAGGTTGGCTATCTCTTCACTGCTTAGTTGTATTTTTTCTGGAGCTTTGATCTGTTCTTCTATTTGTGCCATTTTTTTTTTTGTCTTGATGCACCTGTTATGTAGTGAGAGGTGTGGAGCCTCAGGTGTTCACCAGGGCAGGGTAACCCACATCGCTGGGTTGTGATGCTATATGTGGGGCAAGGGTCTGAAAGGGAACAATGGCACTTGCTCCACTCTATGTCAGATTTCAGTCCCTTCCGCCACTTCCCCCAAGCAAACTGGGCCTTTCTGGTGCTGATTCCTGGGTGGGTGGGCTTGTGTACACTCTAGGACACTGTGGGTCTCTCCAACGAACTCTCCTGTGAGGCTGGGAGTCTCTCCTGACACCTCAACCACCACTGGTGTTTTCAATCAGTGTTTTGGGGGCTTTATTTCCCTGCACTGGGACCCTGGGTTGAGTGGTCTATCTTGCTCCCCAGTTTCGCCTGGCTTATCAGCATGCAAATGTGGGACTGGACACGCCTTGCCCCTACACAATCCACTGCCTCTCTGAGTCTGCCAGCTACTCCTTTGCATGCCTGGGGTCTGCCAGCCACCCTGCCATGAGCATTCTCAGCCTGGCTCCCCGACTCCACACCTTCTACTGGTCTGGATGAATGTGTCCACTTTAACTCCTTGGTTGTTGGACTTCCATATAGTTCAATTTTCTGTCACTACTGGTTGTTTTTTATTTTTAAATTGTTGTTGTCCTTATTTTGATTGTGCAAGGGGCACAGTGTGTCTACCTAGCCTCCATCTTGGCCGGAAGTCAACACTCATCATTTTTAATAGTGTAGATCAGATTCCTGCAAACGTTTTCAGTGAAGGCCCAGCAGGTAAATATTTTAGGCTTTGTGAATCCAAGGTCTATGTTGCTGCTACCCTGCTCTGGCATCTTCACATCAAAGCCACCATAGACAGTGCTGTGGATTAACGAGCATGGCTGCCTTCCAGTCAAGTTGTATTTACGAAAACAGACAGCAGGTCAATTCTAGACCATGGGCCATAGTTCACTGATCTCTTATCTAGGTAGGCCATTCAAAGTTAAATTTAGAGTTCAGATGAATACAGTTTACATCATTTCCATGTACTCTGGAATACACTGGAAAGTAAATAATTTATAACTACATAGTGGATTTCCAGTTCCATGGAAAACAGACCCCAGACCTTAGACATAGAGGTTTTTCTCCTTTTTCTCCTTGCTTCCTGCCTTCAGCTTTGCCAATATTTCCTAAATGTCAGACAGAAATGCAGGTGTCAGGGTTTTCCCTCTGTGCCCTGCTCCCCCAAATGTGGAATTAGAGGGTGGGGCAGAGGGTAATAGATATCATGTCCATATGAACAAGGTCATGTGAGATACTGATGAGAGAGGGACTAGAAGAAAAATCTTCATGGCAATGGCTGAGGACTGTACAGATCCAAGTATCATACCCAAAATATTAAGATAAAGACTTTGAACTGAAGTATAATTATTTGAAGCTTGAAGGAGAGTTTTTAGAACAAATTAGCAGGAAAAACTTGTTTATTTAATAAATGGTAAGTTCTATAATTTTTTAAAAAAACTTTGTTTAGGCCAAAATATTCACAAATTTAAGAAGGCTTTAAATAGCCCTGGCTGGTGTAGCTCAGTGGATTGAGCGCGGGCTGCGAACCAGGCATCGCAGGTTCGATTCCCAGTCAGGGCACATGCCTAGGTTGCAGGCCATGTCCCCCAGCAACTGCACATTGATGTTTATCTCTCTCTCTCTCCCTCTCCCTTCCCTCTCTAAAAAAAATAAATAAATAAAATCTTTTTTTTAAAAAAAGAAGGCTTTAAATACATCCATAGGCCACCAATTCATAAGGAGCAATTTCAGGAAAGTTAGTGGTGTACAGACAATTAATCACTAGTTCATCAGCAGTATGTCCACAACCATTGGTAAAACAAAACAAAATTAAACGAAAACATTGAAATGAATCTGCAATGATTAGTAAGCAGCTGCTAGCCTGAGTCTCCAGATAACCCCTGCCCTGTTGTCCAGGTTCCTTCACTAGTAATCCCTAGATCTTCCCATGATTCAGCCATTCATTGGTTAATCTTTGGCACAGACTTCGTTGGCAACCATTCTGATTGGGTTGTGCCATGGCCTATTGGTTGTTAAATATTCTACTACTACGCCCTCCTAAAACCATCCACTAAAACCACTCTCAAAGGGAATAAAAGGTTGGATGGACTATAATTTTCTGGCTCAGGATGATGTTTAGCCTTTAATTACCAAAGAACTGTCTATCCTAAAGAGTTTCCCTCTTCCCTTTCCTCCCTCACAGTTTCTGTTCAGAGTCTTCCAAGAGTCCCCAAAACTAAATATATCCATTTAGTGAATCTTCAAGAATTACCCATGAGGCTAGCCTTCATACACTGTGCCAACTCCTCTCTCCCACATTTAAGCATGGAAGGCTAGAGAATTTGCAGCTGGTTATAAAAATAATATGTCATTGCAGTAACAAATATTAGTTCAAGTATAATCAACAAAACGAACAAGTGAGCAAAACAGAACCAGAGACATGGAAATAAAGAACAAACTGACAGTGATTAGAGGGGAAGGGGAGGGGGATGACAGGGGAAAAAGGGGAAGGGTCAAGTCAAGGAACTTGTATAAAGGACCCATGGACAAAGACAATGGTGGGGGGAGGATTGAATGTGGGGGATGGGTAGAGCAGGGGAAAGTAGTGGGGGGGAAATGGGGACAACTGTAATTGAACAACAATAAAAATTAAAAAATTAAAATAAACATGTTTATGCAACTTAAAAAAAATCAGTTCAAGCAGATAGGAAAAACACGCACAATTTCTAAATGATTACATGGCTCCAAGTGTAAGTGTGCATATACATTATGTCTGCATGCTGGCTAATGGATGACTTCTGCAAGCCCACACTATCCAAACTGCCCTTCACCTTTCCCACCCCTTCTTTGGTATGGGATATACGTGTCGCTTACAATCCCACTCCCTTGGTGCTTCCTGCTCCATTGAGTTTCGTGGCCTGGAACCATTCTTAGCTGTGTCGCATCAGGCCTGTATCACACACGCCAGTCATTCCTAAACAACACCCAAGAGATGTTCTTTTGCTTTCATTCCTACCCGTGCTAGTAGAACTTCTCCAATATACCTAGAGGGACAAATAGAGAGAACTTCTTGTGTTTTCACAAATCTGGTACCCTGCTCAGGAAGCTAGATTAATGAGAACAGTGTCCTGCATGCGTTTCCCTACCTGTTTGATAAACTAGGAATTATTTTACTGTAACCATATAAAAAATTAGCTTTTTCCCAAACTTGTAAGTGCCAGATTCAAAACATTGAGAAATGTAATATTTGGGGATTTTTCTTTAGTGAAAACATCTCTATTTCAAACTAAATGACCTATTCTGTTCTGCCCTATAAACAAACAAAAAATAAAAAACTAAAAATGTGCTCTTACAAAATAGAACATCTTTCAGGTTATATGCTGGGATTAATAGAAATTCTATTCTTTCTACATTTTCAGTCTTGTACAATTCTGGGGTACATAACCATAATTCTTTATAGTGTTAGTCCAGATACAATACAAGGTTTTGAATAATCAAGTGACTTAATTACTTCAATTATACCCTACTTTCTTAGTGAAAATTATTAACCAAAGGAGTTAAAACTAAGTGCTTTCTGGGGAACTCTCCAGTAATTAAAAAAAATGTATTCAACAGAGTACCCAGTTTCCCCAAGCTTTCTTTCCATTGAGTCAAAATGGTCTCACATAGCTATAGGGAGGTGCTGATCACAACCTAAAATAGTTAACCAGATGACCTTGAGTGAAACGTTTCATTGTTTGTGGATGAGACCTGTATGTAATGGTAGGAAGCCAGCAGCACCCCTGATTATAGGCAAGAGAGTGAGGGGCAGCAGAGGGGCTGTCATTCAGTGTTCATAAGGCATTTCCATGTCTGTAATATATAGTTATTGATTCCAAGGACCCTTATGAAATTCAGTGAGTTTAAAAGGGAAAGGAATCACTGAAGTACATGAAGTTTGTCCTATTCCCTAAACCCACCAATTTAACCTGCCAATGAATACTGTATCACAGAGGCATTTAACTTGTCCAAAAAATAATTAGATATAGTAAACTACATGTAGTAAAACAATTCCATGCAGTAATTATACATAATGGCTACATAATAAAAATGTGGTAATTATGTGCTGTAAAATAATTACGTATCACAAAATACACAGATAATAAGTTCACAGTGTTATTTTGAAGAATGTGTGCATGCTTCTAAACAACCCCCAACCAAGATGTAGAAATATCCACAAACCTGAAGAACTTCTTATTTCCAGTTAATCCCTCGACTTGCTCTTGGACATCATATAAAGCAGCCATGTGGCTGGCTCCTACGTGTCTGGCTTTCTCAACATAAAATTTTAGAGATTCAGCCATATTACCATACATACTAGTGTGTATAAAAATTTTAAGATTTTTAAAAATAAAACAGTGACCTTGAGTCTGCTATACTGGCTCAGAACGACATTCTGAACCTACTGTTCATTTTTTCCTACAGAGCGTGATTTCTGCAGAAAGCTTACTGCAATGGGAATGGGATTCTAAACTTAATTCTCTTATTTAAGACAATCAGCCCCCTGGTGACTAAATAATCATTCCATTTTCCATATGTTCCTAAGTCTTATCAAAAAATAAAACCTTAGGTGGGTAGTAGACGTACTGGGCCATCACTCTGTAAGTTTTATAAACATCTAACCACTATGTTGTGCTCCCGAAAGTAGTACAATATTGAAGGGCACCTATGATGGAGAAATTTAAAAAAATGAAAACTTTTAACTTTTCCTTGAAATTTAAAGCACTCATATATCAAATTAATAAATACTGTCTTAAGTGATCATTTGTAGTCAATGCTATTGTTTGCTTTTCTCGACCAGGTCGCTGCATTGCCAGCAAATTAGAATGCAATGGAGAAAATGACTGTGGAGACAATTCAGATGAAAGGGATTGTGGGAGGAAAAAAACAGTATGCTCACGGAGATTTGAACCCATCCCTAATGTGTACAGGATGGGCACTGGGTATGTAACATCTTTCTGTTACTTGGGGGAATAACAGCATCTCAGAACCAATGATGGGGAAGCAGCAGTGGCGCAATGAGACACATTGCTCCCTCATTAACCTCCTACCGTTCTTCTCAGCCCTGTCTCCAGCACTTGGCTGCCGTGCTCAGGCAGCATGTGGCCGTGGTCCTTGCTCTTAGGGAAAAAAATTACTTAGCCTTTTCACAGTTCCTTTATACCAGGCATTGTTATGGGCCCTTCATACTTGTTGCTGGTTTTAATCTTCACACGTCCTTCCTGACAGCTGTAGAGCAGATCAGGGCCAGCTGGTGGGGGGCCGACCAAGCTGGGAGGTACCAGGATGGATTCCTACAGCTGGGTCTCGAGTGGGTGAGTAACCACTCAGAAATGCCAGGAGCCAGGGGAGAACAGGCGTATCTGGAAAGTACGCCTAAGATTGTGTCAAAAGTCCAAATGCTAGAGGAGCAAATCTGAATTAGCATGAAATGGTGCGAGTCAAGGGTAGGAGTCAAGCCCTGAATCCGTAATGGGAGACCAAGGCAGAGGAAAGGGTTTAGGCAAACACAGAAAAAAGAGATGATTAAAAAAAAGGGTCTGAAAAAGTTCAGAGAGTTAGAGGTGAAATGAACGTGGCGAGGACGTCCAAAACTTTTTCTCACATAAACTATGTGGTGCGTGAGGAGGTCAGTACAGTTTAAAGGCCGAAGATCAGACCTACATTACTATCTGGTTCTTGTTCTTATAAACTGTGCCTCTGAAAGCTTCAATAATCTGCCCAAGTCTACCTACTAGTACATGGTGGAAATAAGATTCAAATCCAGACTTCAAAATCCAGGTCATTGCTACCCTTTCATGCTAATCAGAACAAGAACCACCTAAGCAATGCGGGCAGACTAGAAGAAACCTCAGGAGACCATGCAACACAATCCTTGACTAGTCCTCAGAAATTCTAGTGTTCCCATTTCAGAAATTCTAACATCCCTATTTTAAGTCATGAGAGCATTGGAGGTTCAGCCAGGGATTCCAAATTTATTACACTGAGCTAATGACTTAGAAAACTTTAGAAAATGTGAGCGCAATCAATGGAAACAGAAGAACTAAGCCTGAGTAGGAAGCATGAGAAGAATCAGTAAAGATAATCTCCTGTACTCTCTCCTATTCCCATGATGAAGAAATCTCCCTTTGATTTTTGACCAAAGGCAAATAGTTTGTGATAGGCTTTTATTACCTTGTATAGGACTTGTTTTTTAAACTCTTCACTTATGCTGCCAGACTCCCATAACATGAAGCCTTGAGGCAGTAAAGACAAACAGCAGCCATTGCAAATGCAACCTCCTTTGACTGGAATGAAAACTGGCAGCTCTGGGGCCAGGGAAGCAGTGAGAGGGAACAGCCATTAACTTACAAGTACAGGGAGCCAGGTTCTAAACCCAGTTCTGCATTAACTCACCACATCACAACCAAGTTACTAAATATTTCTGGGCTGCAGTTCCTCCTTGGTATGTTGGATGACTACAAACTTATTCGAGGTTCTGTCCTAAGAATTCCTAATTAGAGTTGATTCCAAGGACAGCATTTCAACAGTGACTTCTTATCAATGTGCAGAAATGGTTTACGTTTTCTCCTTTCCCTGGAAGGAAACCTGAGCCAGAACCCCCACTTGAGAGTCGTGTTTTCTAGCGTTCTGATTGATGAGGGATGACATCACACATTCACCTCTTGCTCAGTTAGACTCTGAGGTCTAGATTCTGGAGCTCCAGACGGGGAGGACCACATGCTGTGTGTACTTCGGCAGGAGGACTGTGTGGCCCTCTGCCAAGCACAGCTGTGGTCCCAAGGATTCTCAGAAATGAG